>JACEEZ010023538.1:143599-173599 GCA_016584305.1 Chionoecetes opilio
AATAAAAAAAAACTTCGACATTTTTTTTTTTCAAATTGTTCCCCAGTGTATGATTCATTAGCATTCGACCGCTGTCGTACTACAGGGAGTGAACCGGGAAGGTGAGGTGAGGCGTTTGTCTGGTGGCTGTGATGTAGCGTCGTGAGAAGAAGTTGGGAGGCCTGAAGAGCAGCTCGGTTGACAGTGCAACCTTCCTGTGCGACCCTTAAATATGAAGCAATCACATTGATACTTCTCCTGCCATACCATCTATCGAAGTGTATTGGAATATCTATCAAGCGAAAGAATACAACAACTTTAAATTTTCTGACCCACCTAATATATATATATATATTATTATATATATATATATATATATATATATATATATATATATATATATATATATATATATATATATATATATACATATATATATGTATATATATATATATATGTATATATATAATATATATATATATACTATATATATATATATATATTATATATATATAAATATATATATATATATATTATATATATATATATATAATCTATATTATATATATATAATCGTTAAAAGTACTAGCTAGTTCAGCGTTTATTATTTTCTTAAAGATATTTTCTCTTTGTCTTAAGAGTGTCTTATTCTCTTTTGTAATCACTTATATGACTTCGCCGTAGCTTGTCATGTTTGCTGTATCGCGATTTCGGGTCTAAGAACCCTTCTTCAGCAGCATATGGAAGACGTTTTCGCCTCAGGAGTTGAGGTAAGCGTGATTAAGATGCGAAGTGAAGCGCTATTTATAGCCGGTCTGCCTGCCACGCAGCCTATTACCGATGTCGTTGATTGGTAGATAGCTTTTGCTTCTCGTCTTCTTGAGTGGGAGACGCTGATTGGTTGTTTGGTCTTCGCTTGGCTTTTCTGTGAGTAAGCTGTTATTTGCTTTTGTTCTTTTCATGCTGGATAGAGCTTGTAGGTCGTTTGCCTGTACGTTGAGCTTGGGATTGATCTCTTTTATGTACAGTGCTTCTTGGATGGGAAGTCGCCGCACATCTGCACACATGTCAACCAATTCTGTATTTTCTTCTAGAAATTTTCTTGTTATGATGATGCCATGTTGTTCTAATAGGTGACTTTTTGGGGCTCCGGAAGTTAGGTGGCAAGTAAGACGTCTGGACAGCTTCGTTGTCGTCATGCCGATGTAGGATGAGGGGAGGACTTCACAGTTTCCCCTTTTGCATGTGATCCTATATACGAGATGGGTCTTTTATTTTGTCTCCTTCGTCTGGCTTGGGCTGTTACGGAGAAGGAGGTTGCTGGTGTTCTTGTTTTTGTAGTAAATTTGTAGTTTTATTCTCCTCTCTTGGTCTGCAGGTTTCACGTTACGGTGGTCGATTTGTGATATTATTCTTTCTTCTTCCTGGTGAGCGGTGGAGAAGAAAGCCCGGTAGAAGATAGTTATGTCTTGACTCTTTTTTGTGGCGTTAGAGTTGTACCAGTTCTCCAAGATTTTCTTAGTCTGAAGGTTGATGTCTCTCTCGCTGAAGCCGTTGTTGATGAGGACTTGAGTGGATCGCTCGATTTCTTTGTGCATAAGTTGCCATGTACTGCAGTGTGTGAGAGCTCTTCTGATGTAAGCACCGATTGTGAAGTCTTTATATCTCTGTGGGCATTCGCTTTCTCCGTTGAGGCAGTGTCCGGTGTTACCAACGAACACCGGACACTGCCTCAACGGAGAAAGCGAATGCCCACAGAGATATAATACATACAACCTCCTTCTCCGTAACAGCCTAAGCCAGACGAAGGAGAAAAACCAAAAGTCCCATGTCGTATATAGGATCACTTGCAAAAGAGGAAACTGTGAAGTCCTCCCCTCATCCTACATCGGCATGACGACAACGAAGCTGTCTCGACGTCTTACTTGCCACCTAACTTCCGGAGCCCCAAAAAGTCACCTATTAGAAAAACATGGCATCATCATCACAAGAACATTTTTAGAAGAAAATACAGAATTGGTCGACATGTGTGCAGGTGTGCGGCGACTTCCAATTCTAGAAGCACTGTACATAAAAGACATCAATCCCAAGCTTAACGTACAGGCAAACGACCTACAAGCTCTACCAAGCATGAAAAGAACAAAGGCTAATCGCAGCCTACTCACATAGAAACAAAGCGAGGAGTCAACAACCAATAAGCGTCGCCCACTCACGGAGACAAAAATCTACGAGAAGAAGAAGTTATCTACCAATCAGCGCCGCCCGCTAGCGCGCGCGGCAGCCAGACTTCATCAATAAATAGCGCTTCACGCCACAACTATATCATGCTCACCTCTACAACTGAGGAGAAAACATCTTCCACATGCTGCTGAAGAAGGGTTCTTAGACCCGAAATCGCGATACTGCAATGACAAGCTACGGCGAAGTCATACAATTGATTACTAAAGAGAATAAGACACTCTTAAGACAAGCTTAAGAGTGCTGTGAAGTGTGGGGCAGGTGTATCCAGCTTTTTTTCTTGAAACGGGAAAGTGGGAAAGGGGTGCGTCCTTGCCCCATCATTTTTAAAACGTTTGTAGGACGGGGTATTGGAAAAAGGTTTTTTTTTTGTGGGTAAAAGTGATTTGGACATCCGTCGGCAACACCAAGTCACTGATCTTTTTTTTTCCCGATATGCAGTAATTTTTGCTGATCGCTGGGGTCCTGGTGATGGCTCTCGAGGCGCTGCACGAGGGGAAAACCCTTTTGGGGACTTGAGGTCTCCTGCTCAGCCCAAGGTCCAGGGGGTTTGGGAGACTTACAATAAAAGCTACATTTCTGTTTGCTGGGGCGAGGACATTGAGATTTTGGGAAATTTTTTAAAACCCTTTGGGTAGCGCAATCCATAATGACGGGGGTTCACTCAAAAAGTTTTTACGGCGGATTGGCAAGCCACGGTGTTATGGCTCGCTCGGGGGATATTTGGCGTTGTGGGTTACCTGTGCAAAGACAAAGACCCGGGATTTTAAAGTCGCTTTGACCCCTGTCTTCTCTAGGGTGTAGACATGGACCTAATGTGACTTGAAGAACGAATCCCCCTTTGGAAATGGGTCTTCGCAGAATCAGGGTATCGCTGGCTGATTACGTGTAAAATCAGCGATTGCACCGTGAACTAAATCGGGGCCCTATTACCGCTAGTCCTCAGCGCCAATTTGGGTATATGGGCTTGGGGCACCTCCCCTGAAACCGTCCTTCCCCTGGGTCGTTCGTAAAGGGGACCAATCCGGCGTGGAGGAGGTAAAGGGGGGCGCCAAGGCCGTGGGGGGGCAATTTGATGTTTCTTGTCGGAGCGCTTGGTAGGGGAAAGGAGCCTGCATGGAACTGCGCGTGGTGCCCCCCGGGAGTGGCGTCGGGGGGCGAGGCGACGCACCCCCCCGGCGTTCCCCCCCAATGTTTGATTGTTTTGATTAAGACGAGAAATATCTTAAAAAAGATAAAAAACGCTAAACAGCATCATTTTTAACGAGATCTGCCCCAAAAAAATATCCTGCCCGTAAATACTCTAAATATCCCTAGTGATGGGGCATTAATAAAAACAAAAGACCCCAAAACGAGGCCCCCCTAAAAGAGAGAAAAAACATCATGAAGAAAGAATTGGAGAGCTAATACAAAGATCCAAAAACCCCGGCCGTATACCGTGAGCGAAGATAAAGGGGACAATATTGACCGATGCCCCTTAAAAGAGAGTACTGACAAATTTTTAAAAAATGAAAAACCAGCAAAAAAAGCCCCATAAGCAAGGAAACAAAAAAAAGCGTTTAAGTTTAAATGGGGCCACCTTAAGTCCATCGTCCCCCAAAGGCTACATCACCCTAACAAACAAGGTATTTATCCAGCCCAAGAAGAATTTTACTTATAGGGGTCTCAAAAAACAAAATGTCAAAACCCAAAAAATTCCCAAAAAACGACGATGCGAAGTACTCATCGATGATCGGGAAAACTGGAGAAAAGGGGAAAAAAACGTCACCAAACGATCCTGCCTAAAGAAGTCTCGAAAGCTTCCAAACAAGAGGAACCCAGAAGAGTACGTCGAGAAAAAACACTGACGCCGTAAACACTAAAACAACCAACATCACCTCAGGAGAGGGGACAAAGCGCTAATACTTCTCTAAACACCTTCAAATCCTAAAACAAGATCGACGATACCTCAGCGACACTACGAAGTTCAAAAAGATCAAAAAAGCCCCCAGGGAAGCACCAATTTAAAAATCAACAAATTGATAACTAAAACAATTCTCCAGCCCACCACCCAAATTGGGGAAAGCTCTCTGGTGAATCGGCATGGGTTACTCAGGCAATATCAAGACAACAAGCCGGGCAATAAACTTCGCCCTAAAATATCCCAAATACCGACGCCAGACCCCCCCCGCAAAGAAGCTGTTGCTTTTTTTGACTCCATACACCCCAATGCCTAACCCTTAAATCCATCAGATTTCTCGACATACCAAACCCACAACGCCAGAGGTGCAATCGCTTCGTTTGATGTCGACCCTTTCACCAACGACCAGTTGCCCTACAATCACTAATCTCGACCAGGTTATAACAATGACTCCACCCCCCGCTTGAGTCCCGGAAACCTGTCTACGGGACCCCACAAATGCTGCAATAAAAAAGCCCTTTTACCTCCCCCCAGGAAGAAAATACGGCAGATAGCGGGGCGCGCTAGGGGCTCTCCCTTAGGATTATTGCTGGCAAACTTCTTCATGGGCTGCTTAGAAAAAGAAAAGAAGAAATATTCAGAAAATAAGATAGCCAGCATATTTTTTCCGCTACATCGACATCTTTATCAAAAAAAGTCACTACGAAAACAGAACACTGAAACTTGCCCACAAGATATTTCAGGCCTCACCTTCACCATAGAAAGAAATCAGACAAATATGGCCCTTCTTTGGGGTCCGAAACGCGGCGTTCTTACGCAAAAGGAAAATCATTCATCACAAATTCTCGTGAAGCCCAAAGAAAAACCGGCCAGGCCACGGAGAAATGATGGCAAAGATATATTGGTAAATCGGTGTTTATCAAGAGTCTAACAGTGTCATGGCAACTTTTGCACAAAAAATCGAGCGACCCACTCAACCTCTCAAAACCGGCTGCACGAGACATCAACCCCAATAAAAAATCATAGGAATGGTAAACCCCAACGCCCCAAAAAAGAGGGACATAACTTTTTTTACCGGGGTTTTTTCTCCCCCCGCTCACCCGGGAAAAAGAAAGAAAAATCACAACGTCCCCGTATGAACCTCCCACCCAGGGGGGAAAAAAAACTACAAATTTATTTCAAAACAAGAAAATCACAACCTCCTTTTCCGTAAAAGCCCAAGCAGACCCAAGGGGAAAACCAAAAGTCCCAGTCGTATATAACACTTGCAAAGGGAAACTGTGAAAATACTCCCCTCATCCTACATCGGCTGACGACAAAAGAAGATGTCTCGACGTCTTCTTGCCACCTAACTTTCCCGGGGCCCCAAAAAGTCACCTTTGAAAAACATGGCTCATCATCACAAAAAAATTTTTTAAAAAAAATCAGAAACGTTTTGCATGTGTGCAGATGTCGGCGACTTCCAAATTTTGAACACGTACATAAAAGCCTCAATCCCAAACTTAAAGTACAGGGAAACGCCTACAAGCTCTACCCAAATGAAAGAAAAAAGGCTAATAGCACCTACCACAGGAAAAAAAGCGGGAGTCAAACCAAAAGCGTCCCCACTCATGGGGCAAAAATCAAAGAAAAAGAAGTTATCTACCAATCACGCCGCCCACTAGGCGCGCCAGCCGATTCATCAAAAATAGCGCTTAAGAAAAAGGAAAAAAACATCTTCCACATGCTGCTGAAGAAAGGGGTTTTTAGACCCGAAAACGCGATACAGCAATGAACTACGGGGAAGTCTACAAATTTATTACAAAGAAATAAGACATCTAAAACAGAGAAATATCTTTAAAAAGATAATAAAAACCCAATTTGCATCCTTTTAAGATATATATTTTTAATATATATATATATATATATTTATATATAATTTATTATATATAATATATAATATATTATTGAGGGAAAGAGAGAAAGTTAAAAAAAAAATTTTTCTACTTTTATATATTATATTTTGGGAATTCTCTCTCCCTCTCTCTTCTCTCTCCCCTTCTCTCTCTCTCTCTCTTTTCTCCCCTCTCTATTCCCCTCTCCTCTCTCTCTCTCTTCTCTCTCTTCTCTTCTTTTTCACTCATTCTCCTCCCCCTTTCACTCATCTCTCTCTCTTTCACTCATATCGTCGGTCGGTCGGTCGGTCGGTCGGCGTCCCTCCCTCCGTATATATATTTATATATATATATATATATATATATTTTATAATTATTATATATAAAATATGTCATATATAATATATATAATATATATATATATATATTTTAAATTTTTATTTATATATATATATTATATATATATAAAATTTATATTATATTATATATATTTTACACATATATGCGAAAGAGAGAGAGAGCGGCGCGGGATTTCAGTCTCATAAAGGCTTTATTTAATGTTTTACTGTTTTTAATGGATCATCTTATAAAAAAACATTTCCAAAATACAGTATATCATTTGTATTATAACATGATGACTGCGGGGTCATGCCTGAGAACTTCTGCGGGTCTAGAGTGAACGGAGAGGCCCTGGCAGCAAGATGGCGCCCATAAATCTTGTTGTCATTACTCTGTTATCTACAAGTTACTCTAGGAGGGGCATTCGATTTCCCTATAATCCGATGTATTATTTAGTATTTTTGGAGCCCGTCAGGGTGGCAAGGTTGGTAGAGAGGTGAGTTCGCAATGTGCAGCGTCCCTGTGCATTCGGTCAGCGGTTCGAGTCCGCCTAGTTCGTGCTGACGTGGCGGCGCTTTGTAAAGTCAATAACCTTGTAGTTGGTACTTGCAAAGTGTCTAGATAGGATGAAAATCTCTTATCTTATTATTTTTGGATAAGATTGCTCATCCACAACGCCACAAGCCGCTTTGTTATATTTCTGGACAAGATTTTAATGAACGTACATCACCGAGTGATTATTTAAGTGAGCAGCTCAGCGAAAGTTGTTCATCGAAAGTCTGCTCAATGACCAAATCGTCCCCGTGTAATAGCGCCTTAACTGCATGGCTCCCTTTCCCCCGCGGCCTCACTGTGTTAGACTGTCTAGTTATTGTCACCCCTATTCTCTCCATCTTACTGATACGAGAGCAAACCAGTACCTTCGTTATTTCATCCCTTTCCCTGATAAAGTCTAGAAATTTCTTTGTATTTTTATTTTTCCTTCTTCCTCCTGAAACGACGCCAGAACGAAAGACGCCTCCCGTAATAAATTGACCAAGATCCTTTTTTTGGAAATTCTCTTCCGTTTTGCTTTATAAGGTCTGGCAGCCAGCGCGTGTATTTGTTACTCTTTTGTTTGCGCTTGACCATTCCCTAATGATGTAATAGAAAAATGAAAAAAAAAAATGAAGAAACACACAGGGAACAATGATTATGCCATGGGAGGGATAGCAAAATTGGGGAGAACAGGAAAGACACTGATGGCTTTGCCGTTAGTATTGTCATTACGTTCTGGAGAGAGAGAGAGGAGAGAGAGAGAGAGAGAGAGAGAGAGAGGAGAGAGAGAGAGAGAGAGAGAGAGAGAGAGAGGAGAGAGAGGAGGAGGAGGGAGAGAGAGAGAGGAGAGAGAGGAGAGAGAGAGAGAGAGGAGAGAGAGAGAGAGAGAGAGAGAGAAGGAGAGAGAGAGAGAGGAGAGAGGAGAGAGAGAGAGAGAGAGAGAGAGAGAGGAGAGGAGAGGAGAGAGAGAGAGAGAGAGAGAGAGAGGAGAGAGAGAGAGAGGAGAGAGAGGAGAGAGAGAGAGAGAGAGAGAGAGAGAGAGAGAGAGAGAGAGAGAGAGAGAGAGAGAGAGAGAGAGAGAAGAGAGAGGGAGAGGGGAGAGAGAGAAGAGAAGATTTTCATCCTATCTAGACACTTTGCAAGTACCAACTACAAGGTTATTGACTATACAAAGCGCCGCCACGTCAGTACGAACTAGGCGGACTCGAACCGCTGACCGAATGCACAGGGACGCTGCACATTGCGAACTCACGTCTCTTTCCAACCTTGCCACCCTGACGGGCTGAGGGGAGAGAGAGAGAGAGAGAGAGAGAGAGAGAGAGAGAGAGAGGAGAAGAGAGAGAGAGAGAGAGAGAGAAAAAAAAAAATGAATAAGAAAATAGGACCTGGAGAACAAAAATAGAGACCAGCAGGAGACCGCAAAATAGAGTAAATATATATATAACCAACGAAGATAAAATAGAGAGAGGAAGCAACATCAAATGAAAATATTTCAAAAGGATGTTGGAGTTACATAAGAGAAAATAATAAACTAATGATGCAAAGGAACAAGAGGAGGAGGAACGTTTACCATCGAATATAAACACTTTTTTGAAGCGTTTAGTTAACCCTACCTACCTCATAACCCACCCTCTCCCGAGAACGACGCAGTTACCCCTCCATTGCGTAGGTCTACTTCCTCGTTTTCTTTATTGACGGGGATGTAATAACCCTTCAATGCGGCAGTTTTCTATATTTTGTGACGTCATAACTCCAATATGTCCCACAGTTTCCTTATGACCCGAGAATTATGATGTTTTTTTTTCTTTTCTCTCTCTCCTCTCTCTCTCTCTCTCTCTCTCTCTCTCTCTCTCTTGAGACCTCTTTCTGGGCCCCTCCACACCACGCCACCATGGTGCATTAATTCAAATGTAAGCTTTCAGACAGATTTGTGGTGGCGAGGCAAAGCGTTTTTGCGCAAGCCCAAGTTAGTGGCATCACCACATATTTACATGGAAACTGATGGATATACTCACACAAGACGAAGACTAGCAGTGCGGCCACATGTATGTGTAAAGACCTGTTTTTCATCAATATTCCTATGTATTCCTCCCTTTCATCTTAATACTGGAAAAGGGGGCTGGTCTGGAAAGGGAAAGGAGACCGTCAAGACTGCAACCATGACCATGGCATTACACTGCTCAGCGTACCAGGCAAGGTGCTTGCCCATCTATTGCTAACACGGATCCGCAGTCATCTGCTGTAGAATCAGATACCTCAGCAGTCTGGGTTCACGCCTGGTAAATCAACAACGGACCGTATCCTAGTGCTTCGTGTCCTGGTGGAACGCCGACGTGAGTTTCGACAGGGGATGCTTGCAGCTAATGTTGATCTCAACAAGGCGTTTGACTCAGTGCATCGGGAGTCACTCTGGCATCTTCTGCGACTTCGCGGGATTCCTGCAAGGACTATTGGTTTGATGACTGATGAGTGAGGCAAGGGTGCGTCCTTGCCCCATCACTTTTCAACACTTGTATGGACTGGGTATTGGGCAAAGTTGTAGATCAAAGTGATTGTGGAGCATCTCTCGCCAACACCAAGATCACTGATCTTGTTTTTGCCGATGATGCAGTAATCTTTGCTGAGTCGCTGGAGGTCCTTGTGATGGCTCTCGAGGCGCTACACGAGGAGGCAAAGCCTTTGGGACTTGAGGTCTCCTGGCTTAAGACCAAGTCCAGGTGTTTGGAGGCTTACTAAATGAAACAGTACAGTCTGTTCATGCGTGCGGCGAGGACATTGATATATTGGAAAGTTTTATATAACTTGGTAGCGCAGTCCATAATGACGGCGGGTCACGTCAAGAAGTCTTACGGCTGATTGGCATAGCCTACGGTGTTATGGACTCGCTCAGCAGGAGTATTTGGCGTTGTCGGTACCTGTGCAGGAGGACAAAGATCCGGAACTTCAAGTCGCTTGTGATCCCTGTCTTACTCTATAGTTGTGAGACATGGACACTAAATAGCGACTTGAAGTGGCGAATCGATGCGTTTGGTAATAAGTGTCTTCGAAGAATCATGGGGTATCGCTGGGATGATTACGTGTCAAGCCAGCGATTGCACCGTGAGACTAAATTGAGGCCTATTACTTGCATAGTCCATCAGCGCCAACTTCGGCTATATGGGCATGTGGCACGCTACCATGAAACCGATCCTTCCCATCGGGCTGTATCTGTAACAGACAATGCAGCGTGGAGGAGGCCAAGGGGGCGACCACAAGGCTCGTGGCTGGCGCACGATGATGCTTCCTGTCGAAAGCTGCTTGGTATGGGAAGGGAGCCTGCATGGGGACTCGCGCGAGGTGACCCTGGGAGTGGCGTCGTAGGGTGGGTGAGGCGACGCGCCCCCAGGGGTATGCCCCCAATGATTGATTGATTGATTAACATAGGGTTATAAAAAATGTGTTTTGTACTGCCGCGAGCCAAAAAAAGCATCCAAGTGTGCTTCGAATAGCCGAAAGGAGCAGAAAACGAACTCCAACAAGTATGAGACAGGACAAGCGTTGCAATTGGTTCGCTGGTACGTCAGATGATTCGACACTTCAACAGGACCCGGACACAAACCTTGGATCGCGACTGTACACTGAAGTGACCTGGCGATTACAAAAGATAATCAAGATGAAGGTTAACAATCAATTAATTTGAAAGATTAATAAAAAACAAAAAATATTTCCCTTTTAAATGTAAAGATATTGCTTGATCTGAGGAGAACTTTTTTCCTAGAGGTAAACTATGGAATAATTGAGGAAAAAACTTATCACGCTGTTTTTAAAGAGTTGTTCTAAATTGAGGGCAACATATATCAACAATATTACACGTTGTATTTCTTGGGTTGTCGACAATATTTAAGATTTTATTTCCTACATAATTTCGTACCATTTTGAATATAAGTAATAAAGTGAAATATTTATGAATAACATCAAATTTCAAAAGTTTAGTTGTTGAGAAAATAGGGGCTGTTGAATCAAATTTGGGAATGAAATATATATATCTAAAGATTTTTTCTGGGCCTCGTTCCTCAACTAATTTGTTGAGGAACGAGGGCCACAGCATGCCCATATTGACACACAGTAAATAAGATAAGGGTAACATAATGTATAATATATGCTGATCATAGCCATTGTTAATAGATTATGACGGAATTTATAGAGTAAACCACCCATTTTAGATAGCTTTAGACAAATTTCATCTTTGTGACATTTCCAGTTAAGATTTTCATCAATTATTACACCAAAAAAATCTTACTGTTCGATTTTAAAAGAATATATATATATATATATATATATATATATATATATATATATATATATATATATATATATATATATATATATATATACATACTATATGTATACATACAGTAGTCTTTGGCCGGAGTTATGTATGGACTTATTTTACTTATATTGCTTATACGATACTTTTTCACTGGAAAGTTTTTTCATATAACATATTGAATTTGCTATGAAATAACTTATAAGAGACAAGTTGAAGTTAATACATTATTCCAGTCTACTTGTTCTAGATCGTTAATTAAGTGTTATAATGCCATAGGTGTTATTATTATCTTATTAACAAATAATGGGGGGTTATATTCTCTATACTCACACTAAAACTGAAATGATCGGGAAGCGGTCGGTAATGTTTGAATATATTATATAATTATCAATATTTGATTCTACTTGTGATGTCCATATATGATCTATGAGAGTGGCTGTTGTGTCTGTTTCTCTGGTTGGCTTAGTTATTAATAGGACAAGTGAAAAAAGAGTACATCAAGTTAACAAATTCATGAGTTGTCTTGAGGCTTCAGCAAGTCCAAATTAAAATCCCAAAAAATGTAAATCTTCTTATAATTTTTATCACGAGCTAGCGAGATAATTTCAGACATTGCATTTAAGAAGTTAGCAATATTATCATTTGGGGGCCTATATATCAACACAAATAATAACTTCCTCCTATTTAGTTGTTTCTACTCCTATACATTCTACAAAGGATTCTAATAATGTGATCTCACTTTGCACTGAAGAACAATATTCAACAGAAATATACAATGAAACCCCTCCACCATGCATATTTCTCGAGTTGGTAAACAAGTTGTATCCTGATCATTGATAGATTGAAGCAAGATGAATATCTAACCTTGTTTCTGTGAAACCAAGAACAGTAAATTTATTACAAGTATTATGTAAAAAGGTATCAGCAAAATACTGAAGATTTTTAGGAACTGATCGCATGTTTAAACATGAAATTGTAATAGTGTTGTTGCTGGGCAAAGACAAATAAAATCTTCAACAGATATAAGCTCATTTTGGAATATTCAAGTCAGTTATATTTATCTTCTTGTATGGCAAAAGGGTTAAACTCTAAATTTTGAAAATCAATACAAGTAGCATGGAAAACTGAACATGAATTAATAAATAAAGTGCCTAACTCTTCCTCATTTAAAGAAGCAAAAGTTAATGCATCACCAAAACTTAATTCACAAAGTTTCCATGAAATTAAATGAAAATATGTAATTGGGACTGTGACTCGAATAGTGTGACTTGTCTATTACTTTTTACGCCCCCTGAGACTTCTCTGCTGCCGCTGTATAACGCCGCCAACACCTCCTGGTTCACCAGCAGCTTTATCAGGGGCTCCGCTGCCAGCACTGCCAGCAACAACATCATCAGAGCCATCAACAGTTCCCCGGTCTGCAGCCTTATTGCCGGCACCGCCTGAAGTTCGGACACCAGCGACACTAACGGGGCCAGCAGAAGCAGCAATTGAAGGCCACGCACCGTCACCTCCACCCAGCACTGCGCCGACAACACCAGCCACTGCTTCGCTAGAAGCAGTGGCTGGTGCTGGACGCACACACACTCACGAAGTGTGTGTGTGTGTGTGTGTGTGTGTGTGTGTGTGTGTGTGTGTGTGTGTGTATGTTTTGGCGTAAGCACATATTAGAGGGAGGATGAGAAAGAATGGAAGGGAGGGAGGGAGCAAAATATTTAGAATTATTAATGCTCAACAATGAGGCAGGACAAATAGAGGAAACGATTTTTAACTCGATTTAAAATGATAAGAAAAATAGTTTACACGGACGAAACAGTAAAGTGAACAAAAATACACACTGCGAATCCTGCAGAAGAGACTTAAGTTTCAAAAGAACGGAGAGAGAGAGAGAGAGAGAGAGAGGGGAGAGAGAGGAGGAGAGAGAGAGGAGAGAGAGAGAGAGGGAAGAGGAGAGAGAGAGAGAGAGAGGGGAGGGGAGAGAGAGGGGGAGAGAGAGAGAGAGAGAGAAAAGAGAGATGAGAGGAGAAGGGGATGAGAGAGGAGAGGGGGGGAAAAAAGTGAGAGAGAGAGAGAGAAAAGAGAAGAGAGAGAGAGAGAGAGATAGACCGAAAAGGAGACGAGAGAGAGAGAGAGAGGAAGAGAGAGAGACGAAGAGAAAAGGAGAGAGGAGGAGACGAGGGGAAAGAAGAGAGAGGGGAGAGAGAGAGAGAGAGAGGAGTGGGAGTGGTATTTTGTATTTGTTGTACTTACTCCCTTCATTGTCTTCTCATTGTCTGACTTATTAGGGGTACATCTGGGTACATTATTAACTTATTAATATACTGGTACACTTCCCAAGAATTTACTGTCAAGTGGGGTAATTCCTTATCGCTGTCATTTAGAACAGCCAATGGTATTGGGCAGGGGGGGATTTTATCTCCCTATCTGTATAATGTGTACACGGATGATCTCAGTGCTAACCTTCGTGATACAGGTGTCGGCTGCCACATAGTGGCAGGTGATGGTGATGGGTGCATCAACTCACTGAGCTATGCTGATGATATGGTAGTGCTCGCACCTACTGCGGATGCGTTGCAGGACCTTATCAATGTGTGCCAGGTGTATGCTGTCAAGCATGACATTGTCTACAACACCACTAAGACAGAGTGCATGGTAGTATCACCAGCACGCACGCAGAAAAAATTCACTCAAAACAGCATGGCTCAGTGGGTCTGCTCTCACTTTTGTGGATAAATTCACATACTTAGGCCATGTTATATCCCACGACATGACTGATGATGATGACATCAACAAGTAGACCACAAAGCTCCTTGTCGTGGGAAATACTCTACAGAGAAAATTTTCCTACTGTGGCAGGGAGATGAAGATTGAGTAATTCAAGAGTCACTGCTACTCTACATATACTGCAACTTGCTGTGGTCGCGGTTCAAGGTGGCCACTCTGAACCGACTTAAGGTATATCACAATGACATCCTTATGAGCTTTGGGTTGCCCAGATGGTCCAGCTCGTCCTTTGCCTTCGCTAGGAACGGAGTGAACAATCTGGATGTGATCTATCGACACTTCGCGTTCAGCTTAAAGAGTAGGCAAATTATCTCTGCAAACTTCATCATTACCTCCGTCAGACAGAGCTCGGCCTATGTATGTACAACAGAGGTGGCTGGGCCTGGTAGAAATGGACTGTGGGGTAGCGCAGATGTACATATAATAAAAAAAAAATATTATTTTTTTTAATGGCCTATAGCGCCCTTTGGCAGTGGTGACCCAGGGCTCGGATGGTGACTCTGGGGGTTTCATTGAGGGCGTGAGGTTTGGTCCGCCCTGGTGGCGCAGGCAGGATTTTATAGTGACGCCTGTGATTAAAGGTCATGCTCCCCCTGTGCCTCCGATGCACTCGCAATCGAAGGAGAGTGAGGGCAGGGCATTGGGTGTTCTTAGCCACTCGACGGTGCAGGGAAAGGGTTTTGGGTTTCTTGGGGACCGAACTGGGTCACCGAGAACGCCAGGCGGAGACGCAACCCTCCCCTACCGCTCCCTAAATATGTTGTAATACAATACTTTGTATGTATACAACAGTTTTTTTTATTGCCCATACATATATAATATATAATAATAAAATAAGCGAAAATGTGTTGTTGTCGTCTGTCGTTGCGTCGTGTTTGTGTGTGTGTTTTGTGTGTGTGGTATGGTTTCCCCCCCCCGTGGCGCAAACACCCATTGGCAATTTTTGGGAAACGGGTCGACCGGGGAAGGTCAAAGCCCATTGGATGATCCGATCACTTTTTTTTTTCTTTTTTTTTGCAGCCTATTAGCGAGAATGTGAAAACAAAAGGGGTTGCGAGAATTGGGGGAACCTTGATTAAGGTGATGGGTTGGTGAGTGAATGGGGGGGTGTGGGAATGGGTGGGGGTGAGGGTGAGTGAAAGGGTGGGGGGTGATGGGGGAGGGAATAGGTGGGGGGGGTGGGTAAAGGTGAGTGAAGGGTGGTGGTGATGGGGAATGGGGAGGAATGGTGGGGGTGAGGGGGAAGAGTGAGGAATGGGTGGGGGGGGGATGGGTAATGGGTGATGAATGGGTGTGTGGGGGGTAAGGGTGAGTGAATGGGTGGGGGGGAGGGGAAGGGTGAGTGAAGGGTGGGGGGTGTGGGGGAAAAGGGGGAGTGAATGGGTGGGGGGGATGGGGAATGGGTGAGGAATGGGGGGGGGGGAAACAACATTTATCCCCCTGATTTAGAAAGTTAAAAAGGGGGTATTGGAGGTCCATTTTTGGGGGGCAAGCCCCCAAACACAGGTGGGGGGCCGAAGGCCCACCAATAGCCTCCGCAGGAGCTAGCCAAAAAGCCGCCGGGAGGGCGGCTTTGCGGCTAGTAATAATATAAACGAAAGTTGGGGCTGTCTGTTGTCTGTGTGTGGGGTGTGTGGGGGTTTGGGGGAAGGTTCCCCCCCCCGGGCGCAAACACCTTAAAACAGAATAGTGTACAATGGTACACTTCCCAAGAATTTACTGTACAAAGTGGCACGGTAATTCCTTGTATTCGCTGATCAAATGTAGAACCAGCAATGGTTTATTGGGCAGGGGGGGATTTTTATCTCCCTATCTCGTCTATAAGCGGTACACGGATGATCTCACAGTGCTAACCTTCGTGAATACAAGGTTGTCGGCTGCACATACAAATGATGGGCTCGCATTCAAAACCTCATGAGACTATGGCTGATGATCAAGGTTAGTGCGTGCGAAACCTAGTAGTTGCGGCATGAGTTGCACAGGGACCTATATCAATGCGTGCCAGGTGTATGCTGTCAAGCATG
Organism: Chionoecetes opilio; assembly: GCA_016584305.1. Taxonomy (NCBI): domain Eukaryota; kingdom Metazoa; phylum Arthropoda; class Malacostraca; order Decapoda; family Majidae; genus Chionoecetes; species Chionoecetes opilio. Next base: position 159,584 of record JACEEZ010023538.1, read on the forward strand.
GCCATTGTCTAAACACCACTAAGACAGGAGTTGCAATGGCTCTAGTCTCAACCAGCAACGGCACGCAAATAAAATCCACTCACATAACAGCATGGCTACAGTGGATCTGCTCTCACTTTGTGGATAAATTCACATTACTCGCCAAGTGAGGCATATGTCTAATCCCACGGACCATGACTGACATGATGATCGACATCAACAAGTAGACCACAAAGCTCAACAGTGTCGTAATGGGAAGTACTCTTACAGAGGAAAAATTGTATCCTACCTGTGGCTATCCAGCGAAGAAAGTCCACCAACCACATGAGACTCCTAAAACGACAAAATGAAAGTTGACATCTAGAACACACCGGTCGACCTCACTACAAAGGCTACAGTAACATGAATAGGCGGAGGAAACGACAAAAAAGCAAAACTAGCCTCTATCGCCCGAGCTCTCGAGAGATCAGTAACACAAGACAAAACGCAGAGACAGCACACGCCTACAAAAAAAAATGATCAACGAGCTCTCAGATGGATGAGTGTCCGGCCCAATACAATACGCATTCTAACATTAGACATAACATACTTTCGTAAGGACTCTACACGAAATCTCTAAACCGAAGTGGAGAAGACGACGGCAGAACCATATCAAAAGAAAATTGCGTCGAACGACAAGCAACACCGATTACGATCAATATGAATGAGCCACATACATACTAAACTCTCACTGAAATAGCGCGTTATGAGTGTAGCTATAACATTATAAGTGATGGAATGAAAAGAAGTGCCAGTAATGTCCCAACAGAAGCAATGCTCCAGATCACCGCCACCATACGCGCTACCGCACTATTATAGTTGATGCGCCATTCAACTTTAAATCCAGAGTAAAGCCTATAATTGCACCGCGAAACATACTGGAAACAGGATCTATCACCACCAAGCCCCTCTTTCACAGACAGACGAGAACACAAAGATATTATAAATAACAGTGCACTAATAGGACCTCCCTGGTACAGAGACAAGAAGATCTTTTATAATTTTATATTTGTAATTGTGCTATTTACACAAGTGCGTGAACAAAGGGATCGGTACTGGTAGGCTACTGGAAGGGTTCACTTGATGAGGCTGTGGATGGTTGGGTCCTCGCCAGCGTGTGAGGCAAGGCAGGATCTTGCTCTATAAGGACGCCGTGATTAGAGGCTCATGATGCCCCCATGCTGTCCTCCGATGCACTCGCAATGCGAAGGTAGAGCTTGAATGAGGCAGGGCCACGAATGTTGGGAATGTCTCTTAGGCCACTCGACGGTTTTTCTGCTTTCTTATGTTTATTGAATTCTTTTTGTCAGCTCTAATGGCGTTATTAGGGTTTCATTCGTGCAATATAGGACCGAAACTAGAGGGCACCACGAGAACGCAGGCGGAGACGCTAAACTCACTCCGCCTACCCCCTCCCCTAAATACTGTTGTACAAATGTACATATTAGCTTTGTATGTAGTACAACAGTTTTTAATTGCCCATATATATTAATATCTATATACATATATATAGATGATTAAATATATATATATAGTATATAATAATATATATATAGTAAGTATGTAGTATACATGATATATATATCACTGTATACAAGATTATATATATACAATAATAACGTATATATATACCATTATATATATGATTACATATTCAATAATAGCCCACTTAAGTTATTGTAATACTTAAATATATAATAAATATTTAGGTACCGTCCCGCTAGGTCCAACACGAAAAAATTATATGTCGAATATATTTCGAATTTGGCAGGGTTGTTTTTATATAGTAAAATTGAATTATTTTTAAGTGGTTTCAGGGATACACGACACAGATGTGTCTCCATTAATACTCTGTGATGCTAGTTGAGCACTTCTGTTGCTCATTGCAAAAAAATGCAATAACCAGTCACACTGCTCTACTGATATTTATATGCAAAAACATAAAAGTTAACCCAGTGGCCCGGGCAACTAAACGCACGTGCGATTTTGAGCCATAGTAAGAATTGCTCCAAATGCAAAAAATGGAATTAGACCTTTTAAAATCGTCTTAGAAAAATTCCAATTTAAATACCCTATAGTGAAAATTGGCATGCCAAAAGTTACGCCGAGAGACCCGCGCCAATCCGGAATCAAAACGCTTCCCCTCTTGTGAGAATTTTTTGTTAGTGGTATCAGAAACCCGGCACCCCGCTACCGACCTCATAACACAGTAGAAAACAACCAAGAGGGTACCAATAATAGTGGATTTGGGTACTAATGGGGGCAGGAGGAAAATACCACGGGAGCGATGGTGGCCCGACAGCTATGGGAAACTGCACCCAAGGTTGATCCGGGCAGTGGAGCATGTGTCAGTGACAGAGGGAGCCATTGGAAGGTCAACTTTGGCACTTTGATACCAGAGGACCCGGTGCAACCAACCTAGCAGATCAATCCATGCGTTTCAACGTGAGCTCAGGACTGCTCTAAGAATCTGGACTAGGTGACATAAACTACACACGAGACTCACTGACTGTACTGCAAAGGTGAGTCTACACTAGGGCCAACCACGGAGGGGGAAGCGGAGGGACTAACGCCCAATTTGGAGAAGATGCTGGGGACGCAACAGTCTCTTCTGGAGTATATTGCGTGTTGCAAACACAAACGAGTTCGCCCCCTACGCCACCTTATCAGCCAGCATCGGACGGGCCTACACTTATCTGATCCACTGGCTTCACGGGTGTTACATGTGTGCAGTCTGATGCGCAAGCGTAAATAGATGCAGTACAACGCAGAGTTCAGAGGAGGCAGGTGGTGAAGATTGCACTGAGATACCGGAGTATATCTGGTCAACATGTCCACCTGACCAGCAGGTCCCTACCAGCTGGTCCAGCTGTGACAGCGGGGCGTTCTCCCAGTCCACGAGCTGCAAGCGAGATCAAGTGTGGCAAGGTGTCACCACTCCCAGAGGCTCACCACAGCCCAGTCGCTCGGGACATTGATGGACCAGAAAGCATGGACTCGCACGGCAAAGACCCTTGAACACCCTGGAAATCCTAAGTCAAGTACTGCCTGCAGGTTGTACTTCAATACTCTACTACGACAGTCAAGGTTCACCACAGACTACGAGGGACGGCCCCTAAGCACATCCATCACGCAGCTCAGAGTGAGGAGGTCCGCAGGCCCGCGAAGGTCCAACACACAGCTAATTTTAGACCCATTCTATGTGCGGACAGGTGAGAGGGGGCACTGGTTCGCCACACTCAGAATGTGTCCTGCCTCTCGCTGATTGGCCGAGTCTAGAAGTATGAGGACGAACGCAGGTTCGCCGTGACCCAGATTTGAAGCAGAGGGCTGAAAGAAGTATAAGGGGACACCGTGTAAGGACCCTCGCATCACAACCCAAGACTGTAACATTGTCCAGCTCACCAGCTATGCATGACATGATCAGTGGCAAAATGGCCAGTTTTCACGAGCGGCATTCACTATTCACTGTATGGGGATCCGATGCCATGAGATCCTGGTCCAAGGACGTGACGAGGTTCCGGAGTTCTTCTAATCCCCACACGCAGAGCACCGAAAAGAGTCGTGAAAGCAGGTGTGATCAAGGCTGCTGACGGCAGCAGTGGTGGGGCAGCAGGGGCCAGAGGACGGGTTCATCGGGCATCGGAGCCCCCCAACCGGGAGAGACCATGCCCTGTTCAGTCTAAGGAAGGAACATGATAGACATCGTCTAGGCCAAACGTAGAGGCTGTGACACTGTGATGTAGAAGCCTGATTGAACAAACCTGATCAGAAATAGCTTACACGCTAGTCATGGAAATCATATTGGTGCATTGAGGCTAATACCAGGACCAACCGGACACTGGTACTCATTATAAGGCATTATTCGGAAGGGTGCAACTATAAAAAGTTGCGATTTGGCATAGTAAGAATTGCTCGAAATGCAAAAATGGAAACAGTAAAATCGCTCTTAGAATATCCATTTTACATAGGAAATTGGCCAGGCAAAAGATTGAGAAAAAGAATATTTTGTTAGACGGCGTAACCCTAATATGCTACTATATATTATATAGATATATATATATATTTATAATATATATAGAATATATATAATGACTATTCTATAATATATAATATGTATATATATATATAGATATATATATATATGTACTATATATATATATATATATATATAATAATCTATATATATATATATATATATAGTAACTATCCTATATGATAATATTGTATAATTATATACTAGATATAATATATATATTATATATATATAGAGAGAGAGAGAAGAGACGAGAGAGACACGCGAGAGAGATGAGAGAAGAGCAGAAAGGAGAGGAGAGAGAGAGAGAGAGTATATATACGGGCCAGGAAATCTTCTCTGAGGCAGATTCGTAAAAGTGATTGCTAATTCAGCGCTTTATTATCTTTTTAAAAGATATTTTCTGTCTTTAGATTCTCTTTTGTAAGTCATCGTTTATGACTTCGCCGTAGCTGTCTTTTTTATGACAAGCTCAGAGTTACTCGACATACTCAAGAACCCACAACGCCAGAGGTGCAATCGCCTTCGCTGATGTCGATGTCCTCTTCACCATGCGTTCCCGTGACCTTACAAATACAACTATATCATCGACCAGGTGTATAACAATGAATTCCGGGCTTGACGTCCGGAACCTGTACTACGTCGGACTCCTCACGAATGCTTCATAAAGAAGCACCTTTTTACCGCTCCCCGAGGGAACAAAATATCAAACAAAATAGGACGGCGTCGCTTATGGGCTCCTTCCTTAGGAGTATTATGGCAAAAACTTCTTCATGGGCTGAGTAGAAGAAGAAGTATCAGGAAATAAGCAAGCCCGACATATATTGCCGCCTACATCGATGACATCTTTCTCAAAACGAAAAGTCACTGACGAAGCAGAACTGCTGAAGCTCTGCCTACCAAGATACTTCAGACTCACTGCTTCACCATAGAAAGCAGTGCTAAGACAAATCAATGCAGTTCCTTGGACGTCCTTGTAAACGCAGAAAGAAGAATCATTCATCAACAAAACGTCTACGTGAAGCCAACAAACACGGGACACTGCCATCAACGGAGAAAGTGAAGGCCGCAGAGATATAAAGACCCCAAAATCGGATTGCTTACATAAAGAAGAGCTCTCACACACTGCAGTACATTGGCAACTTATGCACCAAAGAATCGAGCGATCCACTCAACAAAAGTCCAAGGGTCGCGTTATATAGGATCACTTGCAAAAGAGGAAACGTGTGAAGCGTCCTCCCCTCATCCTACCTCCCCCCGGCCATGACGACAACGAAGCTGTCTCGACGTCTGCTTGCACCTAACTTCCGGAGCCCCAAAAAGCTTAACCTATTAGAAAAACATAGGCATCACATCAAAAGAACATTTTTAGAAGAAAAAAAATACAAGAATTGGTCGACATGTGTGCAGATGTGCGGGCGACTTCCAATATCCTAGAATACCTATACATAAAAGACATCAATCCCAATATTAACGTTACAGGCAAACGACCTACAAGCTATACACCAAGCATGAAAAGAACAAAGGCTAATATAACAGCCACTCACAGAGAAACAAAGCGACCCCAGGAGTTCAACAACCAATAAGCGTCGCCCCCCCTCACGGAGACAAAAAATCAACGAGCAGCAGAAGTTATCTACAAATCAGCGCCCGCCCACTAGGCTGCGCGGCAGCCAGACTTCAACAATAAATAGCGCCTTCACTTCCACAACTAAATCATGCTCACCTCTACAACTAAGGAGAAAACATCTTTACATGCTGCTGAAGAAGGGTCTTAGACCCGAACTCGCGCGATACAGCAAAAATGACAAGCTACGGCGGAAATTCATACAAAAGGGATTACAAAAGAGAATAAGACATCTTAAGAGAGATGTAAAAAACTCTTTAAAAAAGATAATAAACGACTGAATAGCTCTTCCACTTGTAAACGACTATAGTATATATATTATAATATACTATATATTATACTATATATATATATATATTATATATATATATATATATATATACAGATATAAATATATATATATATATATATATAATTATATATATAAAAGTATATTATATATGTCAATCAATCTTTGGGGGCAATACGCCGGGGGCGCGTCGCATCCCCACTCTACGACGCCACTCCGGGGGTCACCACGCGCGAGCTCTCATGCAGGCTTCTTTCCCATACCAAGCAGCTCTCGACAAGAAACTCAACTTGCCCCACCAGCCTGAGCTTGTGGGCGCCCCTTGGGCCTCTCCACGCCGGATTGTCTCTTAACAGGTACAACCCGATGGGAAGGATCGGTGTAAGGGTAGCGTGCCACATGCCATATAGACGGAAGTTGGCGCTGGACGGACCCACTATGCAGGTAAAGGCCCGATTCAGTCTCACGGTGCAAGTCGCTGATTTCGACACGTAACGCATCCCAGCGATACCCCATGATTCTGCGAAGACATAATTCACCAAAGGCATTGATTCGTCTCTTCAAGTCACTATTTAGTGGGTCCATGTCTTTCACAACCCATAGAGTTAAGACCAGGGATCACAAGCGACTTGAAGATCGTACTCTTTGTCCACATGCAACAGGTACCGCGGACAAACGCCAAATACCCCCGAGAGCGAGTCCATAACACCGTGGCTATGGCAATCCGCCGTAAGACTTTTGACGTGACCACGCGTACATTATGGACTGCCTACCAGGTATCTAAAACTTTCAAGATCTCAATGTCCTCACCACACGCATGAACAGACTGTACTGCTTCATCTAGTAAGTCTCCAAACACACGACCTTAGGTCTTGAGCAAGGAGACCTCTAGTCCCAAGGCTTTGCCTCTCGTGCTGCAAGCGCTCTCGAGAGCCATCACAGGACCTACAGCGACCAGAAAGATACTGAATCATCGGCAAAAACAAGCATCAGTGATCTTGGTGTTGCCGACGGATGCTCCACATCACTTTGACCTACAACCTTGTCCAATACCCATTCCATACACAAGCCGTCGAAAAGTGAGGGGCAAGGACGACCCTTGCCTCACTCCTGATTCACAGGAAAGAGCTGGATAACCTTGCCCCCAACCCCACACTCACAGCACTCTCAGATCCCAGAATACAGAACAGTTAAGCAAAACACTAGTCCTTGGCAGGAATCCCTCGAAGTCGCAGAAGATCCCACAGTGACTCACGATGCAATGAGCAAACGCCTTCTTGAGATCAACATAGGCTGCAAGCATCCCTGTCGAACTTCACGTCGGCGTTCCACCAGGACACGAAGCGCTAGATAGGATTACGGTCCGTTTGCTGACTTACCAGCAGTGAACGCAGGACTGCTCAGGTCTTGATCATTCCACCAGATGACTGCGAATTCGTGTCAGCAATAGATGGGCAAGCACCTTGCCCTGGTACCGCTGAGCAGTGTAATACCGCGGTTAATTGTTGCAGTCTGACGTCCCCTTTCACTTTCCAGATAGGGCGACCAGCCCCTTTTCCAGTCGGGAGGAAGGGTACCTGATTCCCAAAAAGGCAGTCGGGAAAAAGCATGCAACCCGCGAATCAGGCCTCACCCCCATTTGAGGAGCTCCGCACGAATTACAAAAACACCAGCCCCTTTTTACCCTTCAATTTTGCTACAGCCTCTTTGACTTCGCAAGAGGGGTGCGCTTTCGCAATGGGAGGATCGGATCCACTCCCTGAAACCCCAGTGGTTGAAGCTGCTCAGTTGGAGGGCCCACAAAAATCAAAAGAAGAGAAGTTATTACCAAATTTAGCGCCGTTTTTAACATAAATATATATATAATAATAAAATATAATTATATTATATATAAAAATTTATATTAATATTTAATATATATATATATAATAAAATAAAATTAATATAAAAATATATATATATATATATAATAAAATATAAAAATTTTTAATGTAATTTATTAAAAATTTTAAATATATTAAATTATATATATTTTTATAGGCGCTGTTTGGGATAACTTCTGCTTCTTGTTTTTTTTTGTCCCCCGTGAGGGGGCGCCCTTATTGGTTTTGACCCCCCCTTTTGTTTCTCTCTGAGAGACTGTTTTAGCCTTTGTTCTTTTCGTTTGGTAGGTTTGTGGGGTCGGATATATATTTAATATATAAATATATTATTATAAATATATATATATAAATATAAATATATATATTAAAATTTTAAAATGAAAATATATAAAAATATTAATATAATATAAATATAAAATTTTAATATAATATTAAATATATAATAAAATTTTATACATAGATAGATATATACATTTTAAAATATATATATATATATTATAGTATATGTTAATAAAATAAATAATATATATATATATATAAATATATATATATAATATTTTAATATAAATTATATATATTTATATATAAAATATATAATATATAAATAATATATAATATATGATATATAATATGTATAATATAATATAAAAATATATTATTTTATAATTATTATTTTTTTTTTTTTTAATTTTTGTGATAGCCCCTGGTGATCGGGGCTCGGATGGTAGGCTCTGGGGGTTTTCATTTGAGGGCTGAAGGAGGTCCTCCCCCGAGGGGCGCAGGCAGAATTTTTTATAGTGACGCCTGAAATTTAAGGCTCATCCGGGCCCCCTTGTTCCCCCGAGCACTGCAATCGAGGAGATTTAACGGAGGGCATGGGGTGTTTTTAGGCCACTCGATGTGCAGAAAGGTTTTGGTTTTCATCGGGGGGCGAATGGGTCACGGAGAACGCCAGTGGAGCGCTAAACCCCCTTGCTACCGCCTCCCCCACTTGGGGGGGGGGCGGTAGCAGAGGAAAAATAAATATATAAATATAAATAATTTTTTTTTTTTTTTTTTTTTTTTTTTTTATATACATTGTGCTTATAGGCCCCGAGGCAGTGGTTACCCCGGGGTCGGATGGGAGGCTTGGGGTTCACTTGAGGGGTGTGATGGTTGGCCCTCGCCCGTGGGGGTGCAGGCAGGATTTTTTATGGACGGCCCGTAAGGCCATCCGCCCCCCTGTGTCCTCCGATGCACTCGCAAACGAGGTAGGTTGTGGGCAAGGGGATGTGGGTGTTCTTAGGCCACTCGACGGGCAGAAAGGTTTTGGGGTTTTTTCGGGGGTCGAAATGGGGCCCGGAACGCCAGTCGGGAAGTAACCACTGCTACCGCCCCCCAATAAATAAAAAATAAATAATAATAAATTATATTAGGGGGTCCAAGAAACCGACGTGTATCGGATACACTCCAGCAATGTTCCCTTGTTTCCCCCGTTGGGGCAAAGTTCAATCAGGAAAACTTCAGCTTCCTCTTGTCCCTTTATGGTCGCGATTTTGTTCAGTTTTTTTCCCCCGGGCGGAGGGGGTCGTTTTCGCGTTGGTCGTTTTTCGCGTGTGGTGTCCTTTTGGCGGTTTGTTTTCACTACATCTATATTCAACTATCTTAGTGTTGAAATTTTGGGCGTTTTAAGGGGTGGGGCCGCCGACCCCTTGTTTTTTCCATCACAAATAAATAAGGGTAGTAATGCCTATGTATGTATTTATCGATGTAAAATAAAAAAAAACTGTATTCGGCCCCTTTTGTTTTTTCCCAGGTCTAACGTGATGGCGTGTGAAAGACGATCAAAGGGAAAAGGGGTATGGTTTTACGGAAGAAGTCCCCAACATCGCCCATTCCCGGGGGAATCTTTCTTCCCGAGGGGGCGGGGTTTTTCCCCAAAGGTGTTTTTTTTTTCCAAACCACAAATCCAAAAAGGTTTTTTTTTTGGGGCGGCACCCACTTTCCCGTGAGAAGGTCTTGGAAGTGTGGGGCTTTGCGAACATTCCGACGGGTTTGTGTCGTGGGTGAAGAAGAAGACCCTCAAACGTACGAGGAGTACGGCGCCTTGGCGAAACCCAAAGTCAGGGAAGACAGAGACGGAAGAAATGCAGGGGATGCATTTTCAGGGGGACAGCCTGGGAAAAACATTTTCAAACATGCGCATTCCAAGGAAAGGGGAAGCGAAAAATCCCGGGGGGAAAAGAAAGGGCGTTTTTGGGGGGCTCAGAGGGGACCGGCAGACCCTGCCTCGATGGTGGCGGGGCCCGAGAAGCAAAAAGCGAGGGGTGGGAGAAGCGACTAAGAGACAAAGGATGGAGAAGATGAAGAAAAAAGGAGGGCGGCTGCTTCGTCCCTTCCCCCTCTTGATCGTGGGCGTGGCTTTTTGGGGTCTTCTACTAAAATCCTCAAACGTCCAAAAGAAGAAACCTAGGACGGGCACTTCAAAAACTCCGACACCAGCCCAAATGTTCCCCCGCCCCCCACCTTTCCCAAGGGGAAAAAGCTCACCAAAGGGGCTGACCCCCTTTTTGGGGGGCGCGGGCAAACTGGGCCATCCGTGCTGCGACAATTTCCCCCTACGCCGCTGCTGAATGAGCCCCCGGCCAAAGCCTCGAAAAACCTCACTTTTGTCCCCCTTTTGTCGATCCACCGGGGCCCGAGTCCCAAAAACCCCTGAAGAATTGCCATGTCTCTCTCCTTCAAGCCTGAAGTCCCTTTGGGGCCGCATTGGGGGCGGGAAGGTTTTTTACCCAGTCCCAAGCGGACGGGGAAAGGGCATTGGGGGAGAGGGTGGGGTTTGTTTTTGGGGGTCCCCGGGGGGATACGGGGGGAACTTCTGGGTTTTCCTTTTTGTGTCGGGAAAACGGGGCAGGACAAACTTTTGCGGAAAAACCGGGCTTGAAACTGGTGCCGGGGGGAAAAGCTTGGGGGGGCAACCTCATTGGAAAAGGGATTCGACAAAGGCAAAACGGGGCCCAAACGGGGGGGTTTGGTTTTTAAGGGCGTGTATTTGGATTGAAGTGACTGGAGAAACCCTGGTGTGGTTTGGCAGCCGGCCACCACCCCCCCCGGAAGGTTTTTCTGAAGGATGTCTTTGAGGCTTTCATGGGTCCTCATCTGGCCCTAACAGCCCCTTTTCAAAGCTCCAAATCGGGTTTGGGCCCATCGGGGTTTACGAGCCGACCACAAAACCCCTTACAAACCCAAACCCCCTTGTCAAACCGACGAAAAGCTCCCCCCGCCTTGGAAATGCTCGGTCACCCTTTAAACGTTTCTTTGGGGCGGGGGGAATCATCCGGCGAAGGACTACAAAAAAAGATCATCCCCCTCAGCGTTTGGGCCCATCTCGGGGGGGGGAGGTTCCCCTACATCCCTTTCCCTGCTCCTGGTGCTTACCCCCATGGGCCCGATTGGGTGGCCCCAAAGGCCCTCACGCCGTGAAATATCCTTTTTTCTTTTTCCCTGAAACCCGTGGGGGATACAGGCGGGAGTTTTTCGGGGATCCCCTGAGTTGCCTTTTTTTTTGGGGACCAGGGGTTAAAGCCCAAATAGGAATGGAAAGGGAATGATTCCGTCCTACGGGAAGGCCAAGAACGACCCGGATTTTTATCACTGCGGTTTAAGAGGATCTGCGACGATGGGGGGTTTCGGGCGGTCGCGGAAAGTGCCATGGGGGGCGGGCCCCCCCCTGGTCCTTTCCCCATAACCTGATGGACTGGCCATCTTCAGACCGCCAGCCCGGGGCGAAGGCGGAGATGGGAGAGGGGATGAAAACGGGGCCTTCGACACCCAAAAAATCCCCCGCGCCCCCAGTCGAAGACCCCCAATCAAAACTCAAAAGAACCCCCTTTCCCCCCTTCTGCTCAGTCGGGTCGATGCAGGTCTTGAAAAGGTTTCTGGAGGCCAGCAACCCCACCTTCCCCTTAGCTGGGTTCCCCGGGAAAAATGGAACACGGATTGTGTTTCAAGTGCGCGAAGAAAACGGGCTGGGTCCTTTAAAAGGGCAAGAAAGACCCCGCCCGAACGAGGGGAAAAAGCCCTTTTTCAACGCCCCTTCCCCCCGGGAACCGGACGAAAGGAAAGAACGACAAACCCCCGTTCCTCTTGAAGCTTGCCCCCCTCCACACGGAAAACTGTCCCTAAAAAAAAAAAAAGGGGGAAAATCAAAAAGGTGTTGGAGTAGGAATTTAAAAAAAACTAAAAAAAACATAACAGATTTTCACATTTGTTTCCCTGTACCTTTGGCCTTTTTGAACCACGATAAATTATCAGAATGAGAAATGGGTCGAATCTTTGAGGAGTACCCAAAAAGTTCGTTTTTGCGAGCCATTAAAATTAAAATTGCCCAATTTTTACGAAAATTTTTTTGGGGGAATCCACTTTCATTTGACAAGGAACCAGAGCAGCATGTGCTGGACTTGATATCATTATTTGATTTTCTACTAATACAAGCCTGGGACACTCTAATATATATATATATATATATATATATTATATATATATATATATATATATATATATATATATATATATATATATATATATATAATACTATTATCTTTTATTTTCTTTATTACTTAAGTTCATTCCTTCATGTCTGAATATTATGTTGTTGCTGTCGTTTTTTTCCTGTATGCCTTCGGGTGAAAATAAAATCATTAGTATTATTAATGCTGCCCGCCTTTGTTTCTTACCTAAATCTAGGATAAAAACTAGCAATTCACTGCATTTTTTTTTTTACACAAAGACCTAATCAATTATTTACATATTACGTCCATATGTTCCTCGTCGCACCCTTATTTCCACTGTTCATTCAACTTCGCTCCTTTATGATTATCTCTTGTTCTGTGATATTCATGTCTCCACCTCGTTCCTTCCCTTTCTTCCTTATCTGACATCTACTCCTTTAACTTTGATAATATTTTACCAGTAACACGTAAACTTATAGTGGTAGAAAGTAGTCACACAGGCAGCCTCGCTTGGCCGAATAATTTTGCTGCTGTCTATACTTCCTTTGTATTCCTTCACCTTCCCTTATTTCATAATATCCATTGTCCTTTTCGTCATAATTTTTCATCTCACAATTTTCCTCTCTTATTCCTTCTCCCACACCTCCTCATACTCTTCCTCCTTCAATTACAATTTTATCTTCCGTTCCTCTGCCTCCTCAACAGTGAAGAAGAGCTCATCAGTATGATACAAGAGGTGGCTATACCAGCTTTCCTTAGTCAGGATTCGTTCAGAAAACGCAGCAATGTGGGGGTTAGGATGAGACTCACGGGATTACCGGTAGTATCCCGGGGGCCTTGGTTAGGATCACTTCAACTCTCGCAAGGTCACTTACGAAAAGGCCTCAACAAGTGCTTACCATTTTGCCGATGTCTGACGAGGAAAGTTAGGAATGTAAACCATTGGAATCAGATGGTAGGAAGAAAGGAAGTAGTAGGGTCCAGAGAGATATATTGAGTGTTAAAAAAGAGAGAGAGAGAGATAAGATAAGATACTTTGATCCTATCTAGACACTTTGCAAGTACCAACTACAAGGTTATTGACTATACAAAGCGCCACCACGCCAGGACGAACCTGGTGGACTCGAACCGCTGGACCGAATGCGCAGGGACGCTGCACACGCAAGACAACAGCTTACCAATCGGAGCCACCCTGACGGGTGAGAGAGAGAGAGAGAGAGAGAGAGAGAGAGAGAGAGAGAGAGAGAGAGAGAGAGAGAGAGAGAGAGAGGTCAGGAGTGAGAGTGAGGGAGGAAAACCAGATGCAAATTCCGAAATATATAAATAAAATTAGATAGTTAGATAGGGGTGGATTACTTGTGGTTCGTGAGAGATGAAGAGAGAGAGTAAGGAGAAGAAGAAGAGAGGAGAGAGAGATGAGAGAGAGAGCAGAGAGAGAGAGATAGCATGAGAGAGAGAGAGCAGAGAGAGAGCGCGAGTATCTGACGACAGAGAGAGAGAGAGAGAGAGAGAGAGAGAGATTGTGAGAGACGAGAGAGGAATGAGAGGAGTAGAAGAGAATGAGAGAGACGAGGAGAGCGACGAGATAGATAGAGTACGAGAGAGAGAGAGGGGTGGAGGCCTAAGACGATGCAATATTTTACAAAGTTTTTCTTTCTGCATTATTTCGCCTC
>JACEEZ010023538.1:178599-223599 GCA_016584305.1 Chionoecetes opilio
AATTTAATGCAAATTACTCGCCTCGAGTAGCAAAGCTTAATATATTTTTTACATGTATATTGTGGCATGTAAATTTGGGCGATGTTCACACTGTTTCTAAGACAGTACTGCTGCGTCTGGCAAACGCTTGTCAAAATACAATAAGCAATGCCTTGGAAAAACGAAGAATAAAGAATGCCGAAATCGGCTTTGTTGCTGCGACAATGTAGGTTATAATTGTGGAGGCGACACGCCGCGGCGGGGAGTGGTGGCGGGGAGATTGTGGCGGGGAGATTGAATCAAAACATTGCTACTTCACGCGTCGACTCATTGCACTTCCAGGCTTTCTATCTGATTGATACACAATAATAACAGGACATATGACTGCCTAGGTATAGATAACTTCTAAACATACGTTATTGACTGTATAATATCATAGAGTAACATTTACCTCGCCTCCTCAACTATAACCTACTTGGTTTTGGTTAAATACATGTTTTACAGAATCAGCTTCTATACAATATACATATAGAAGAAAATCGTTCTTAAAATTATACTTTTGTGTTTTTAAGTGCAGTGGAATAAGCCCATATTTTTCTTTCAAGTTGACCAACTTTTCACCAAATTGTGAGTTAAAACTGCCAGCGACCACTGGCATTTCGGAGTTGCAGTTCTCTCTAATTCTCGCAACCCACTTTTTTTTTCACAATTATCGCTAATAGGCTGCTAAAAAAAAAAATAATAATAATAATCGGATCATCTCATAATGGGCTTAAAGCCTTCCCTGGTCAACCCGGTTCCAAAAATGTGCCATATGAGTTGATTGCGCCACGGGGGCGGAACCTATACCATACACACACACACACACACACACACACACACACACACACACACACGACAGACAGACAGACACACTTTCGCTTTAATTATTATAGATTACCCATCACCCCCCCCTATTCCCTCACCCCATCACCCCCCACCCATTCACTCACCCCATCACCCCACACCCATTACCCATCACCCCACCCATTCACTCACCCATTACCCATCACCCTACATCAAGGCTTCCTCAATTCTCGCAACCCACTTTTGTTTTCACAATTCTCGCTAATAGGCTGCTAAAAAAAAAAAAAAAAAAAAGTGATCGGATCATCTCATAAGTGGGCTTATGACCTTCCCCTGGTCAACTTGATTCCAAAAATGTGCCATATGAGGTGTTTGCGCACGGGGGGCGGAACCTATACCCACACACACACACACACACACAGACAGACACACTTTCGCTATATTATTATAAGATATATAATATATATATATATATATATATATATATATATATATATATAATATATATTAATATATATATATACATATATATATACATATATTATATATATACATATATTACATTATATATATATATAATATAATATATATATATAAATATATATATATATTATAATATATTATATATATATATATATATATATATATATATATATATATATATATAATATAAATATAATAAATTATATATATATATATATATATATATATATATATATATATATATGCCAGAGAAAACATATGAGGACGAGGAAGTTATTAAAGAGCCAATAAGATTTTAAGAAAAAATATGAACTTGGAAGCATCTGTTGATAAACTGTGTATAGTTAGAAACGAAGTAGCAACAACTTTTGCACAGATACTGAAAAATAATGAGATCAAGGAAAGTACTACTCAGATAGGAAGTAAAAAGTTGTTAGTATGACTAGTAGATTGTTGAGAGACATTGGACTGAGAAAATATATAATAATTGTAGGCAAACAAGATTAAGTATAGAATAGAGTTGTAAGGTATCAAATATAAATGAGCATCATCATGACTTTTTTTTTTATTCACGTCAAGATGCCACCGAGCGCCTAACTTCTGATCTTGCTATAATTTCTGATTGGGGCAAAGCAAACCTTATTTTGTTCAATGCCTCAAAAACCCTATTTCTTCACCTACCTACTCGATAAAACCTACCAGATAACTATCCTCTCTTCTTCAATGACACTCAACTATCTCCTTCTTATACAATGAACTTTCTTCGACTGACCTTTACTAGTTTGGCGTAGAACATCTCCTTCTCTTCAGTTTTACGCATCTCGGTAGGAGCGTACACAGCAACAAAAGACATGAAACCCAGAGTGTGTTTCATCCTCACCCCCCTTTTAAAACGCTCATCAACCGGGTAACCTCAACAACTGAGGGCTCCCAAATTTTTCCCCTGGGAATTCCTTAAATAGAAATTAACCCCCACGGTGCCATTGGCCATGCGGTCCCGTTGGGTTTAAACCCCCCCCCTTTTCTCCCCGGGGGAAGGTTCGTGTCCGGGGGGTCCCCTTAGGGCCCCCCAAGCCCTCCGGGGGTTGCCCGGTTTTCAGGGAGGGGTCTGACCCCCCGGACCCCCAAAAAAAAGTTCCAGGGGCCCCCCCCAAACAAAGAAATGCAGGTTACCGGGGTTTGCCCCGGGCACCGTCTTGGCAGCCCCCCCCCCCCCAAAACTAGGGGGCCCCCCCAAATTGGGTGCGGATTCCCGGGCCCTTTCCCCCAAACTGTTTTTTCTTTTTATTTTTAAAAGGGGGGTTCCCCCCCCCCCCACCCATTGGGGAGGGTTTTTCCCATTGGGGCCCCCTGGGGCAAAAAGGGGTTTTTCCGGGGGCGCGTTTTTTTTTAGGGGTTCCCCCCCCCGGGCCTTTCCATCCTAACTTTTGGGGTTTTTTGCAAAATTGGTTTTTAAACAAAAAGGGGTTTGGAATAAAAATCTTTCTTTTTCCTTATCCACCGTGGCCAGGGACGCAGAACCCCCTGGGGGGATTACCCCAGGCTGCCCACTATTTAAATCCAAAACCTGGGGTTTGGATGGCCTTTGGGGAACTAAATAGTGATTCATCTCCCCTTTAAAAGAATAAAATCCCTTTAAAAAAATAGCAAATGATAACAATAATACTTATCAATAATTTGGGGGCCCATACCCCGGGGGGCGTTTCCGCCTCGCCCACCAAAGACGCCCCCTCTGGGGGGTCCCTCGCGCAAGCCCCCCATCAGGCTCACTTCCCATAAAAAAGCCAACCCCTCGAAAAGAAAACTCCCCTTGCCCCAGCCACGGCCTTGTGACCCTTTTGGCCTCCTCCACCCCCGGTTTTAATTTCTTACGGGGATAAAACTGTAGTATTGCGGGTGTAGGGGATAGAGACGGGCAGAGTGTTGTTCAGGTTTACTCTAGCTCTAGCTGCTGTACAATAGGTTGAAGATTACAATACCTCGTATATTTGCCTAGGGCTTCTGAACAAGTTTCCCAAATACTAAAGTAACGGTAAAAGGCTAAATAATTAAAATACCCAAACTAAAAATAAATACTAACTTTTCCTCCCCCCTTTTAAGGTTTAACTAATCGTAAACATGAAAAAAGCACTGGAGAAAATTTTGATAAAAAGACTTTTTAAATTTCCCCTTACCAAACCGGCGTTTTTTTCTGATCCTTTTTTCGACCTTCAAAAGGGGGGCGGTTTGCATCGGGCGGGTTGTCCCGACACCATTTTAAAAAATCGTTGGGGGTTGGCCCAGCACCCTTTAACGGGTCCCTTCCCTTTGGTGAGTTAAAAGCGGCGAAATTGGTAGGGGATGCAGGGGGTTGGTATCAATTCCTTTTTTCTCCCGGTGGTAATGGTAGAAAAACGGATGCTGAAGGTAACGTGGGAAAGGGAAACCATTCTCCTGTTGGGGTTTGTGCTCTCCCCCCGGTTTTAACTGCATGGGGGGGGGGGACGGGGGGGAGACTCCCCCGGGTTTTTTGTGTTTTTGACGGGGTTGTGGGTGTCTCGCCCTCATCGGGTCGTGGGCGGGGACGAAATGTGATCCACGTGTCCCCGTCCCAGCCGCCCCTTTCCCGTAGGCCGACCATAAAAGGACACAGGCTAAACTGGGATCGGGAAACCCCTTTCCAACCCACTTGGGGCAACCTGAAAAATTTTCATTGCCCAAATAGGATCCCCCTTTCATAAAACTGCCTTTTGAACCTCCATAATCGTTTTGCGGAAACCCTTTCTTTTTCATACATTCCCCGCCCCCAACCCGGGGGCCCCCCCAAGTCTAATCTTGACCGTATTTCCTCTTCATCAAAAGCTCAGCTGGTGGGCCCGTCCTAGTAGAATTTTTGGTGTCCCAAAAGTTTTCCCAGCAAAAAACTTTTATATCCCGGATTTTAAAAACTCCTCCTTTTTGGGCCTTTCGAAGGCAATCTTTTTAAAGTCTGAACCCAAACCCCCTTCCCGCTAAGGTCCTTACTTGCAGGATGATAAGGGTACGGGACACATTTTTTAAAACCATTTTTTTTTTTTTGGGAAAAAAATCTTGAAATTCCCTTTCTAATTTTAAAATCCCTTTCCGTTTCCCCTACAATGGGGTCCCCGGGAAAACCATGGGGTTTGCAAAGGGGGTTTTTTCTGAATTTTGCTAGAGTTCGAAGTGGTGCAGAAATGTACTTTTATGACCCCAATAACTTACTGGGGTTGCCTCCCAAACCCTTACCAGTATCTTTTTTTTCCTTCGAAAAGGGCCCGGGTTTTAAACCATGTTCCCTCTGTACCAGAGTTTTTCCCGGGGACTCCCCTGGGGGGCAGGCAGTTTGGGGGGGTTTTTTCATATACTGTTGGCAATACATACAATCTCTTACTTTAGCTTCAATTTTTATGTCTAAACTTGGCCACCAAAATAGCTCCTTGCCATGCCTTTTAAACCTTACTATCCCTGGTGTTTTCCTTTGTGCCTTCCTTTCCCGGGAATCCCTTTTCTCCACGTACTGGGTCCCCCAAACCCTAGGGCCCCAAACCAAACTCCCTTTTGAAAAGAGAGCTCGTTTTTTTCCCTCGACGATATCTTCAAAATCATACTAACGCCACCCCCCCTTTCACGTAAAGGGCCCTTACACCGCCAGAACGGTCCTTTTTTTTGCTGTCCCACAAACTATCTTTTTTTACTGTCACGGGAGGATCCTCAAGTAAAGTCTCGAGAGCACTACTTTTTGGGGACTTCTCCCTTACTGCCTTTTTGTGGGAAAGTAATCTACTTTTTCAGTCAGCATTGGGGAATCTTTCTACCCGGGGTTTATTTCAGTTGGTATTGATAATTGGTAAATTGTGTCCACGTTGCAGCCGTGGTTCGACATTAGCGGGTTTAATTTTATTTTCACTTCCGCAAAACCCCAAGAGGGGCTTGTATCCGTCCAAAAAAATTTGCTCTCGGGACACTGTAATTTTTTAAAAACTGACGTGTATTTTTAAAAAAGTGGAAGCCGCACCTTTTTTTCCTAAACCCCAGGGGTCCCCTAGGGAAAGGGAGTTTTCAAAACCCAACATACTTTTGGGCTCCTGTATCAGGGGTCTCCCCACCCCCGAACACTTCCCCC
Organism: Chionoecetes opilio; assembly: GCA_016584305.1. Lineage (NCBI taxonomy): Eukaryota > Metazoa > Arthropoda > Malacostraca > Decapoda > Majidae > Chionoecetes > Chionoecetes opilio. The sequence goes on from JACEEZ010023538.1 coordinate 184,031, forward strand.
TTTCCCCCCAATGAAACAGGGAAAGCCCTCGGTCTTGCATCCCCCATAATGGCTTGGGCAGTCACAAAATTATCAAATCTCTTCAACCAGCTATCCCACCTTATAGCAGCTGTAGCAGACGGCTCAGGGTTGAATGAGGGAAAAGCGAGGTCCATGGCGAACTGTAGGTCCTCAACGTCCTTGGGTTCAAAGTTCACGAACGCTTAAGGCAGTCAGTGGCAGGAACAGCGTTTCACCACCATGCCCAGGAGAGAGTACACACGTCCATCCATAACCATACACATCAGCTAGACGTAGCTAGTGGAAAGACATTCCCACAGAACAGCAACCGTAGTCGTGGGCAGGAATCCTCGTCGCCAGTATGTAGCATTGCGGGTGTAGGGGATGGAGACAGGCAGAGTGTTGCTCAGGTTTCCTCTAGCTCTGGACTGCTGTACAATAGGCTTGAAGTATTAACAATATCTCGTATATTGCCTAGGGCTCTTAACAAGCTTCGAAATACTGAAGTAAAGTTCGAGGCCACATGCCCATATAGCCGAAGTTGGCGCTGACGGACTATGCAGGTAATAGGCCTCGATTCAATCTCACGGTGTAATAGCTGATTTGATACGTAATGATCTCAGCGATACCCCAATCGATACTTCGATTCTGCGAAGACACTTATTACCAGTAAAACGCCTTAATCGGCGAAGGACGAGCGAGCCTGTAGAAACCCGCCGCACGTGCGCACGTGCGGCGTCACCCGGACTCTCGATAGCAAGGAATTTGTCTGCTGTCATCTAAACTCCATTTACCTTTGCCTTTTTACGCTGAAACTGTAGGGATTGAATGGGATATCAGATAGCGAAGACCGCTTGTCAATCGGAAGCGGGATTTCAAAGATATAAGCTCCTGAAAAGCGTGACGGTCGGTCGGGTCGGCCGATTATCCCGGAAAAATCCGAGTGAGTGAGAACTCATGAGCGCTTCGCGCTCGCTCGTAACCAACGGCACCATTCGCCTCTTCAAATCGCTATTTAGTGCCATGTCTTACAACCATAGAGTAAGACAGGGATCAAAAGCGACTTGAAGATCCGGATCTTTGTCCTCCTGCACAGATACCGACAACGCCAAATACTCGAGTTGAGCGAGTCCATAACACCGTGGGCTATGCCAATCCGCCGTAAGATTTCTTGACGTGACCCGCCAACATTATGGACTGCGCTACCAAGGTATGTACAACTTTTCAAGATCTCAATGTCCTCGCCGCACGCATGAACAGCCTGTACTGTTTCATCAAGTAAGCTTCCAAACACCAGGACCTTGGTCTTGATCCAGGAGACCTCGTCTCAAAGGCTTTGCATCCTCGTGCAGCGCCTCGAGAGCCATCACCAAGACCTCCATTGACTCATCAAAGATTACTGCATCATCAGCAAAAACAAGATCAGTGATCCTGGTGTTGTAGAGGGATGTTCCACAATCACTTTGATCTACAACAGTGCTATTCAACCTGGGTGGACGAGACTGAGTGAGGGGTGGACGGCTGTCTTTGGGTGGACAGGTGGGTGGACGAGATCATGCCCACGTGTCGGTATAGATGAGTGAAAATAAATTTATGGTATAAAACTAGGCAGATGTGGGGATATTTTTACAAGTATAGGGAAAATAAATGGATTCAAACTGAAGTTGAAAAAAAATTAAAGCAATGTAGAACAGAGGTGTTGTTCTGATTTTGAAGTCTTTGATCCCTGTATGGCTGGCTGGCAGTGGCTGGGAACATGGTATGCAGACAGCAGAGCAGACACTGGAGGTACGAATGTCCCCACTGGATTACCAGACACCTGACTTTGATGCAGAAAAATTAGACATCTATTTCCAAGACACCTCAGACCTCCAACATGTGGAAGCTTCATCCATTCTCAGATGATGAAACTGACCATTCTGATGCCCTATTGGAGCTTCCAGTGGATTATTCTTAAAAAGCAGCTTTCAAAACATTTGGCCCTCTTATGCATTGCATTGATGGGTTGTCCTGGTTGATAGTCAGGACTACAAGGAATAAGCTGAGAAAGCAACAGCCATGTTTGTGCAGATGCCAACATCATGTCTGTGTCAGCAAAGCTTAGTTTTAATCAAGGCATAGAATAGGAATGCCATTTTGAATTTGGATCCACTTAAGCGGGTTGCACTTGAAAATTGTCTGATGTCTCGATTTAAGCTGATATTGCAACAAATTGCAACAGCAGCCAAGCCACTGATATTTGTTGGTAATTCCAAAAGTATATTAAATTTTCCTTGTATATTTATAGTTTTAGACGGCATGTGTTATTATACAGAATATGTAAAATGTAAATTTTAAATGAGTCAAGCTGCCTTTTCCTACCTATGTATTTTGTAGAATGATAAAGTTAGATTAAAAATGTCAGAGCCGTGAGGTTTTAAAGAGAAAAAAATTGTGGTGGAAAGCTCTTACCAAATCATTACTAGGGGTGGACGACATCAAAAAAGGTTGATGCGCACTGATCTACAACATTGCCCAATACCCAGTCCATACTAATGTTAAAAAGTGATGGGCCAAGGACGCACCCTTGCCTCACTCCTGTATTCACAGGAAAGAAGCTGGATACACCTCCCCAACACTTCACAGCACTCTCAATCCCAGAGTACAGGGGTGATACTTATGGTGATAATTAAAATAATAGTGATGATAATAAGATAAATGATAATTATAACACTGATAATAATATTAATAATAATGAGCATAATTGAAATATGATATATAATGATAATAATAATAATATTATTATCATTATCATTATTAATATTACCTTCATTACTTACACCATCATAATCATTAAAATTTTATTTCTGAGACCCGCAAGCCGATGGGTCACGAGCCGCCTATGCCTCGCGAGCTGCCCAATAAGCCTTAAAGGTCGGGGTGCAGGTTTGCACAATTTCCGAAATGCATCCTAAAAGTAAATTTAGAGCAGCAAAATAGCACCTTTCACCCGGCAAACTCGAATTTGCACCTTGAACGTCAAATTTGCACCTTTCGTGCATGTTTTTCTTCTTAAGGGCGCGTGCGCCACACACACACACACACACACACACACACACACACACACACACAGTGACATACACACACACACACACACACACACACACACACACACACGCACACACACACACACACACACACACACACACACACACAAACACCAAACACAAACACAAACACAAACACACACACACACGCAAATCACTCGCATGTGAATCCTAAACATGGATTTCTACTTCACAATTTTTCGTTCCGTCAATGAGATCGAACACTTAATTTAACAGATGAAAAAAAGGGCAACAGCAATTTCATTTTTACATATTTTTTTTTCCGCGATCCCATGTTTTTTCTTTAACAAAATAAAAAGTGAGCATCCAATTTGGGAGGGAAGTGATAAAAACGATCAGAGTACGAAGTATGTAATGCAAAGCGAGCCAAACAAAACCATTAAAGTGCTTCTAATAGCGACCGTCACTTTAAACGATTGTGTTACTTATTATCGTTCGAAGAGGTAACTGGATATCAAAATTATTTTAGGGAGGAAAAACTAAAGGTAAAATCATATGGCAGGGTACTCTCTCTCTCTCTCTCTCTCTCTCTCTCTCTCTCTCTCTCTCTCCTCTCTCTCTCTCTCTCTCTCTCTGTCAAAAGAACATAAGAAAATATGGAAGCTACAACAGGCTGTGAGACCTACACGAGGTAGTTTCTGATACTTATCTGATCTGATCGGATACTGATCTAACACTACCTATATCCACCTTTCATCCCCATACATGAAATTATCTAGCCTCCTTTTAAAGCTCCCTATTAACTCCGCACTAACTACCTGACGACTTAGTCCATTTCAATCATATACCACCCTATTTGTGAACCAGTTCTTCCCTATATCTATGATTTGCTAGTTTAAATCCGTTACGTCATGTTTTACCCTGATTACAAGCCGTAACAACTTTTCCTACATCTCCTTTATTGTATCCCTTTAGCCACGTAAAAACTTATATCAGATCGTCCCTTACGCTATGCCTCTTGTATGAGCGTGATTTCAATATTTTCAATCTCTTCTCATAACTAAAATTACGCATTCCCTGCATCCTTTTAGTCATTCTTCTCTGCATTGATTTTAACAAGGCTATATCCATCCTGTAATACGGAGATCAAAACTGAACTGCATAGTCTAGGTGAGGTCTAACTAGTGCCAAATAAAGCTTTAGAATAACCTCAGCACTTCTACTTATAACACTTCTGGTAATGAATCCTAATAACCTATTAGCTCGATTTTTAGCCTCAATACATTGTTTCCTAGGACGGAAATCTGAGCTTACCCGCACCCCCAGATTTTTTTCATCTTCTGATCTTTTTAGCGATAACTACATTGCGTATAGTGTACTTATTAACAGGATTTGTTCTACCAACATTAATTACGTTACAGTTATCAATATTAAATTCCATCTGCCACCTGATTACCCACTCATTTAATTTATCTAATCTCCCTGCAATATGTTTACATCAGACTGTGATCTAATAGACCTACCTACCTTAGTATCATCCGCAAACTTGCTGATAGCACTGCTAATCCCACTATCTAAGTCATTTATGTAAATTATAAATAGTAATGGTCCCAAAACAGACCCTTGTGGAACCCCACTTGTTACCTGCCCCAATTCAGAGGCGAATTTTGGTGAGGAAGCCGCCAGAAGCCGGCTTCTGGCAGTTTGCGTTTCTGTTAACTCGAGGCACTTTTCAGAAGCCGTCTTGCCCAGCTGGCGCAAGCCGCAGGAAGCCGTGGGAAGCGAGGGTCTGGGGTCGTTTCTCACGGCTTCATACGTGACGTCGGAGATATATACAACAATATGGCAGGCCAAGCGGAGCTTGTTACAGAGTGAGTATCGTCGTAGAAATAATGTAATTACAGATAACAGGACACAAGTAAACACATAGATGTACATTCAAAAACATGGACTTACCTTAAAACCACGAACAAGAATATACAAGGTTAATGACATGACAGGACAACTTTAAAACTGGTGAAATAATTATCATGTCTTATCAACCTGACGGTATAGTCTCTGTGACGTGTAGTAGTTTTTGCTGAATTTCACTGATAATAGGGCACAAATTAGCATACGTTGTACATTTAGAAGCACGGGCTTAACTTTCGGACCACGCTAATAGAGCTACATGACGAGAGGAGAACAAGACTGGTGAAATATCTTTCACGAGTCTTTAAACCCTAACAGCAGTTTTTTCTAACAGTAATTTTACTAATTATGCAATCAAAAGCAGACCGGAAACGTTTTCGCTGATACATTATGCTCCAATTTTGGTTCTTAGAGATCTCTCACACTTGTTGAGAACGTGAAAATTTTGGAGCTCTCGCCGACGGGGACGAGAGATCTGGTAGACGAGAGTACCATAAACCTTCACCATCATCCACTTAGAATGCCACCACAAAACATTGCAAGATATCTAAGTATGCATGACATTACTGTTGATAGACATGAAAAAAAGTAATTGGTAGGTAGAGGTGCTGATAGGCTAGTATTGTGGAAATGACTAGCATTGCGTTGAGTTTATTTGGTTCAACCTCGGTTTGGTATCGGTGCTTTATAATACCAAAATTTACTGAATTATACCGAAATACACAAATATACCAAAACACACCTATACAAATACCGCAATATACCATAGTATATTTATAACAGTATGTTTATGAGAGAAAATTTGGTTCAATATGAGTTGAAGATGACAATTCGTCATTGTGTGGTTGTTTTGTTTACAATTATCAGCTGTGAGCGCCGAGCGGTCGAGCCCCAACCAGAAGCTGGCAGCTGTCTTACATGGGCCATTTATACTTTGAAAATCAGGATATTCCTTGATCAGTCCGAACAGCTTCGTCCCAAATGCTCGTCTATTCGTGGACCCAGTCGAAATACCAATTTCCGGGAGAAACTGACAGACTTTTACATGTTCATTGTGAGATACTACGTTTGAGCATGGTTCATCGCCACACTAGCAGCTGCTTCTCCTCGCCTAGACCTCACTGTCATCAAGGAACTAGCATCGCAAACAAATCAAGCCATTAGGGACGCCGGGACAAAAGCCTTCTCTCGTCACCTTTGGTACCTATCTGAGGTGACAGGTGTTGTGCTCGCACTGTTACGACGAAGAAGTTTCCATTATGGAGAAAAGGGAAATAGTCCATCGTATCCGTATAAACACTGTTAAGTAGGGTAAGCCGTAGGTCCAATGAAAAGTGCAAATATAGATTATTTCGAATTTGGGAGGGTGTTTTCTTATGTAAAATTGAATTTTAAGGGTGGTTTGTCCGCTTCAACTTTTTGGTTTGAGTACTTCTTGCTATGCAAAAATGGACTTTTATATTAAAATGCAAAACATAGCTTAGCCCCGCTAAAGTAACGGCTTCATTTGCACCTATCATCAATTCTTGATCGTCTTTTTCAGGATGGCTTCTCCTTGTAAACCAAGTGGGTCGAAGCCCGCAACTAGACAGAGCTCTGGATCCAAGTTGGCCGCCTTTGTTGGCGGTGGACGAGAGTTTGCTGAGAGTGAGGTGCCTACGTATCGCGGCGTGATGAAGAGGGGAATCCTTCTCCATGAACTCAGCGGCATCCGGGAGGGTGTTGACAAGCGGGGGTACCCAGTGAGAGACATTGCGAAGGATCTGACCCCCATGGTGCTTGCCCAGTGGAAGAAATCAAACGCCCAGTTTGCACCTCCAGTGGTTGTTATTGACCGGTCCATGACCAGAAGGATAGATACTTTTTGAAAGAAGGTTACTGAAGTGGTGAGAGACAGAGCAACTAAAGCAGTAAAGGAATTCGTGGAGAAGAATATGGACAGGCTGTTTGACATAACGGCTTGCTCTCACACGATCTTCCTCTGCAAGGACCAGGAATCCCACTGTTCCAACCCCCAGCTGTGCCACGCGAGAGCACACGTGCAGTGTGACTGCCCCCTGGCCAGCAAAGTCCCTACTTTAGACCTGGAGTGGCTGTACTACCAGAGGATCAAAGTTGGGGAGGAGAGTGCAATGATGATGACAGGGGTAGACAAGAATGAGACGCATAGACAAGTGAAAGCAGCAAAGAGAAAGCAGTTGAAAGAGGAGGCTAAGCTGAAGAAGCAGAAGCAGAAAGATGAAAAGGTCAGACGTCTTGAGCTGCAGGAGCAGATGTTCCTGGGCCAGGCTGAAGATCACCAGGATTCTGAGGATGGGACGGAGGAGTCGTTCACCCTGCCACTCAGAGGAAAGAGGCAGGAGCAACAGGAGGCTGCCATACTGGTAGACCGACTGCTCAGGGAGAGGCTGGGGTCCCTGGCACCCCTTGTGATGCAGTACTTGGACAGGCCAGCTGCAAGAAGAAACACAATGCCAGTCCGGAACCTGGCGCTGGCAAGCATCCGGTTCGACGTTCCGCCCCCTGCTGCTGCTGCCTTGGCTTCTGGATTCCTCCAAGACCTTATCACTGACGGCCACCTCTCTCCAGACATGTCGTATCTGGTCTGCGATCCTAACAAGCTGAGGAGGGCCAGGCAGGATGTTATGGCATCGGCCAGGGACCTTGACCAGGGGAAGCACCAGGGTACCAAAATAGTTGGATTGGGTTACGATGGGAGGAAGGACAAGACCAGGGCGATGGTGCCCGACAGCTATGGGAAACTGCACCCAAGGTTGATCAGGGAGGAGCATGTGTCAGTGACAGAGGAGCCATCTGGAAGGTACCTTTGGCACTTTGTACCAGAGGACCCGGTGCCACCTGAGAAGCCTGCGTTCAAGGTGGCTCAGGCTCTCTATGATCTGCTGGTGACATACGACTCCACCGACTTACTGATCGTACTGCAAGGTGACTCAACTAGGGCCAACACGGGGTGGAAGGGTGGTACTCACGCCCATTTGGAGAAGATGCTGGGACGGAAGCTCTTCTGGAGGATATGCGTGTTGCACACAAACGAGTTGCCCCTGCGCCACCTTATCACCAGCATCGACGGGCCTATCTCATCTGACACTGGCTTCACGGGTCCAGTGTGCAGTCTGCTGTCCAGCGTGAATGAGATGCAGTACAACGCAGAGTTCAGAGGAGTGCCAGGCTGTTAAGATCTCACGGAGATACCGGAGTATATCCTGGTCAACATGTCCACTGACCAGCAGGTCTCCTACCAGCTGGTCCAGGCTGTGAAGCGGGGCGTTCTCCCGTCCGAGCTGCAGGAGATCAAGTGTGGCAAGGTGTCCCACTCCAGATGGCTCACCACAGCCCAGTCCCCTCGTGTACATGTGGACCAGAAAGCATGGACTGACTGGCAAAGAACTGAACACCCTGGAAATCCTAGTCAAGTACTGCCTGCAGGTGTACTTCAAACTCTACATACGACATCAAGGTTCACCACAGACTAGAGGACGGCCCCAAGCACATCCTCACGCAGCTCAGAGTGATGAGGGTCGCAGCCCAAAAGGTCCAAACAGCTGTGACCTTCTACGTGCGGACAGGAGCATGGTTCGCACACTCAGAATGTGTCCTCCTCTCGCTGATGGCGAGTCAGAGTGAGGACGACCGCAGGTTCGCCGTGACCCAGATTTTGAAGCAGAGGGCTGGCGAGGAGTATGGGGACACCAGTGTAAGACCTCGCATCACACCCAAGCTGAACTTGTCAGCCACCAGCTTGCAGACACTGATCAGCTGGCAGCCTGGCCAGGTGCACGAACCGGCATTCACCTGTTCACTGTCCGGGGATCAGATCCAGGAGATCCTGGTCAAGCCGTACGAGGTTCCGGAGTTCTCTATCCACACTCAGAGCACCGAAAGAGTCGTGAAGCAGGTGACAAAGGCTGCGGCAGCAGTGGTGGGGCAGCAGGCCAGAGACGGGTTCATCCGGGCTCGGGCCCACCACCGGGAGACCATGCCCTGCTTCAGGTTTAAGAAGGACATGATGGACACGTTCTAGGCCAACGTAGAGGCTGTGACACTGTGATGTAGTGCCTGATGAACCAAATGATCAGAAAGAGCTTACCACGCTAGTCATTTGGAACTCATATTGGTGCATGATGCAATAAACAGGACCAACCGGACACTGCGTATTCATTTAAGCATTATTCGATAAGGGTGCAATATAAAAGTGCGATTTTGCATAGTAAGAATTGCTCAAATGCAAAAATGGAGAGAGAAAAAATCTGTCTTAGAATTCCATTTTACATAGGAAATTGGCATGCCAAAGTTGAGAAAAAGAATTTTTGTTATACGGCGTACCCTACTGTTAAGGGTTTGAAAGAACCAAGTTTTCGTCTCCACTTGACCCCCGAGGAAGTTGTGAGTAAAAACCTGTCAGAGTTCTTCACCAGTACGACGAAGAAACTGCTGCAACATATGGACATTGACTCGTCATTTTTGGGCACTGATCCCGTTACCTGGGCAACGACTGAAGCATATGCTCGAGGAAAGGAACGTGTGACTAAGCTACTGGTGACAAACGACGTGGCAGAGCGCGGCATGGCCGCTATTCAGGAGTTCACAAGGAATGGCAGGACCAAGCAAGAGGATCAGCTACAGGCAATGATTCAAATCGTTGATGAGCATCGACGAAAGTACTCGAAGACGGCAAACAAGAGTAATATCCTGTTTTAATAGATCCCTTCATTGTATGCTGTCACTTTCCGTAGTATTAGTAAGAAATATACATGGGTATGTTTTTACACATTGGTTTTCAATAAATAAAAAAAATGGCATAAATGCGTCTTTTTTTTCCTAACTTAAATTTCGTTGTGCGACCTTAATCTTGTAATTGTTCTTTGCTGTTCATGTTAACTTTTTCACTGTTCACATTATACTGCTAACTGCCACATTATACTGCTAACTGCCATCCCTGCCTTAACCTTATTATACATGTCCCTTTTTAGTCCTATGTTGTGTTTTAAACTCGCCGTCATCCATTTGAGGTCGTTTTTTCTTGATCTTATATTATAGTCCTATAAGGAATATTCTTTTTCTGACCAGCAATAGAATTGCTGACAAAAAAATGTATAATCCTCGTCAGCACTGACCTCACTGACACCCCTCTCCGCCCCGTCATCAGACCTCACCTACCCCTCCATCCTACATCCCCCGTTATTCCCTTCCAGGTGCCTTCCAGAGAAAATATCGAAGTGGGTTTTAGCTAATAAACTATATGTAAACATAAAAAAAACGAATTATATACTTTTTCAAAATCGTTCTGTTGCTAATATCTTAGGCTCAGTTTACCTTGAAGGAAATTAAATTCAGAGAGTCACTCACATTATATTTATGTGTGTTATTATGGACGAAAATTTAAATTGGAAAAAAACATATACGAAAATTTCAAGTGGAAAAAACATATACAGTCTGTAAGTTTGAACTTATCAAAAATATGTGGAATTTTATACAGAATTAGACACAACTTAACGACTGGAGCATTGCGAAGTATATACTATTCCCTATGTTATCCATACATTATTTTCTGTTTGTCTGTCTGGGGATGTACTTGGCCTACCACTGTAAAAGATGTTTTCATTGCACAAAAGAAAATAATAAGAACAATAACCTTTAATTAAAGGCAAGTATGATCATACAGATTTATTATTTAATGATTTAGGGTTAGTGAAACTTTTGTTTTTAAAGAAATTTTTTCTTGTACGGTACCTACAATTTACAATGTTATAAATGATGGTAGTGATAGTAATAAATCATTTAAAGTTCTTCGCCACAGTCAAGGTACGAGGGGAAAACATATTGACCTGATATGTCCACAACCACGAACAGCATTATATAAATATTCAAAGCACTGTGTTGGTCTTAATTGTTGGAACAATTTACCAATTAATTTGAAAAGTATTACTAATTATAATACATTTAAAAATAGACATGTGACTTACTTTTTCCATCAACAAAATCAAAACATTAGGGATTAATATGAATGTTCTTCACATCATTAGTATTTTCAGTAGCATGATTAGTGTCTAATAATTGTATCAATCAACTTGGGTAATTGTTATGGTAATTAACATTTTCTTTTGATTTGTAAATAAACTATATTATTGCCGCCCTTCATATATTTATAATATTTTGTACACTGTTCCTGTCCGCCAGGGAGCTGTTGCTCGGAAGACTAATGCCTAATATCACATTTGTAAATAATTATATAATCTATGTAGTGCCGACCGGGGTAATTTGGTCCTGGTTTTGACAAACTTTGATCTAGTTTCCATATCTATTGAAATAAACAAACAAAAAGTTAATACAATCATAGGAGGTCACTACCTAATGTCATTAAAGTTTGACAAATTTCCATTATAGCTTGTAGCAATACGCTGAGAAGTGTGGACCGCATTGTTACATTAAATGGGTAAATCGGCCCTAACTCGGGGGTAATTGGTCATAATATATATAAAAAAAAATATATTTCTTAAAATTGACAAACCTCCAAAAACTTAACAACATGTCATGCCATGCCATGGACACTATCAAACATTCTGGAGCTGTTCTCACATTCTCGGGTTAGGCGGAAAGATGCCCAACACGCACACCGTTTGGGTTCGTCTTTGAGTTCCTAGTCTTTCTTCTTTTTCTAGGTCTGTGTTAGTTTTCTTTTATAATTTCTAAGCATTGTTACTTAATTTAGTATTACTTTACACTAGGGCCAAAATTCCCTACACAATTGGAGTGTGGTTTCTGTTTCCCTTTATTGGATTCTAGGAAACATTCTCTCTATGAGCTTCCGTCCCCAAAGCACTTTTTTTCGGAGATATAAGATGTTTTTAATAGGAAGGAGATCCGAGTGTAAGGAGATATAAAAATTAACCTAACCCCCAAACCTTTTGACTCACTACCTAACCTAATACACGCTTTAACCTCCAAACAAAGGTCAAATCTGCATTAAAAAAGTGTCCGCGGCAAGGAAGAACAGAGGCGATGCGGGGTCACAAGGGGAAAGAAGATCAGCGCACGTAAACACTTGGCTCTCCCCTCCCTATGAACATGTCTTATCTTCGAAAGTAAGATTTGCGAGGGAAAAATCAATAAAGAAAATTTTTCCTAGAATTAAATAAGTAAACAGAACCACACTCCCAATTGTTGTAGGGAATTTCGGTCCTAATGTAAAATAAAAACCGTAGGTTACGTTATCAATCCCCAAATTGCCCATTTTGGGTTAGTTAACTAGCAGGGAGTATGGGTGGGCATAGCCCCCAGTTATGTCAGGAGAGTATTGGTTTATGGGAAGTTTTGGGTTTGAAACTGCACATTTACCGTATCCATTAAGGTAAACAAAATCTTTTCCCCCAAATTTGTGTAGAGAATTCTGGTCCTTGAGTAAAAATTTACCCTTAATTTATATACCAGCCCCTTAAACTAATTCCATATTAGCATTCAACAACCTGAAACAAAAGAAAAAGTGCAAATAAGCAGTTAATCCTCACCGGATATGCCGTGGGGGTACATTACACGGGGCCCAAATTTACCCGCGAGTGTTTTTGTCACCGGGTAAATACGGACCCAAACTGAGCATTGATCTACGAAAATGAGACAAGATAGAGCATTTTTTGATATTTTCATGTTAAAGTAGAGGAAAAACACTATATATATGCTTATTTACAAGAATGTACTCCGTCTCGTATTTGAATCCCATGAAAGTTCGCCAAATCAGCTGATTTTGTAAACAAACTTTGCCGCAACTTTTTTTTGCTGTCATTTTACTCATTTTCTATTTTGGTTTCTGGGTTCAGTTACATATCGATATTTATATTCATATTAATACTAGAAATGTTAAAATGGTTGTTTTACTACATGGGATATTCAAAACTGTTACACTCTTATTTATATTGAAACAAACACCAAAGCAAAAATGGCGGTCCGAATAGAACCGGTCCGTTGGAAGGACCAAATTACCCCGGTCGGCACTACTTCTAGAGATATGGCAATAAACTAAACTAAACTAAGGTGTCTTCTTAATCCTACATAATTAGCCCTTCTGAAGCCAGGTACTCTATGCATATTAACACTTCTAGTTCCTACTTCCCATTTCAAGCAAAACCTAATTTCACAATGATCGCTATTACCTAACTCACCTTAAACTTCCACTTCTGTAACTAAATCTTCCCTGTTTGTTAGTAATAAATCAAGAATGTTGTCTCCCCTAGTAGGCTCCTTGATTGCTTGCTTTATAGTAGAAAGTTATCCTGAACTGGTTTTAACAATTCCTCTGCGTCATTATCTCCTACACTTAATTCCCAGTCTATGTTCCTAAGATTAAAGTCTCCTATCAAGCATAATCGATTATATCTACAAGCCTTGCTTATTTCTTGCCATATATGGACTGAATCCTCTTTACATAAGTCTGGAAACCTATACACTATACCCAAAACCATTTTCTCAGTTATCTCCGTAACCTCCACCCATATAGCTATCATCTGTTTTTTATAACATTGTTAACACAACACTGCAATGTATCTCTTGCATGAAATGTAACTCATCCACATCTCCTGCCTAACCCTCTCCTTGTGGAATAACTTCTATTCCTCTATCTCAACTTATGGAGTAAACACCTTGCCTTACATATCTTACCATGTTTCTGGTAATGCTATTATATCAACATCTTCTACGCTAGTTATTCCTCGCAGTAGATCTCTCTCTCTCTCTCTCTCTCTCTCTCTCTCTCTCTCTCTCTCTCTCTCTCTCTCTCTCTCTCTCTCTCTCTCTCTCTCTCTCTCTCTCTCTCTTTCTTTTGTATCTAAGCTTAAATGAACTTTCCAAGCTATTCATATATTTCTTTGCGAGGCAAAATTAAAAAAAGGATTTAAAATTATTTTCCTCAGCTTGACTGTGTCCTCCCACGTCTTCTGTCCTTCAACTCACTTCCCTCATCATATCGTCACATTTGCGCACTTGCCTTTCCTATCCTTTCTATAATCCAATTCATATCAGATTTTTATTTCATTTGTCGATATACTTTTCTCTGTTATATCTATTTCTTCCTTTCAATGTTGTTACATGACCAAGTGAATCATTTCAGTAATAGGTTACTGTTTTTTAAGAGTTTAAATAGACAATATTACATTTCCCTACTTTTCTGATAGATATTTCGGTGCCGGTGTAATTATTGGTTATTCCATTTTCAATATGGTTTGGTTCAGGTGATGTGGTTATATCTCTCTCTCTCTCTCTCTCTCTCTCTCTCTCTCTCTCTCTCTCTCTCTTCTCTCTCTCTCTCTCCCTCTCTCTCTCTCTCTCTCTCTATATATATATATATATATATATATATATATATATATATATATATATAAATATATATATATATGTATATATAGATATATATATAAATATATATTATATATATATATGTATTATATATATATATGTATATATATATAATATATATATATATATATATCTATATTATATAATTATATATATATATATATATCTATATATATAATATATATATAATATATATATATATATATATATATATATATATATATATATATATATATATATATTTTATATTATATATATATATATATATATAAATATATATATATATAATATATATATATATATAATATATATATATATATATATATATAAATATATATATATATGTATATATATATATATAATATAATATATATATATATATATATATATTATATAATATATATATATATATATTATATTATATATATTATATATATATATATATATATATATATATATATATTAATATATAATTATATATATATATATATATTATATATATATATATATATATATTATATATATACACACACGCTTAACTCTGCCTTGCGTAGGGTATGAAGGATTGAAAATGTAGGTACCTATGTATATTGTTTAATGCAAATTATCAATAATTATGATAATGGTGTTATTTTCATCATTAGATACCATGTATTATAAAAAATACCCAGCCATAACGCAGAGTAATTTTTGAGTTAGCACAATATTACAACTCAGATAACAGAATATACACATTACCCCGTTAAAAACACTGCATTACCCGTTTGAGACGACAACAACACATTTGAGACCACATTAACACCATTGAAACAATACAGCATAATTCCTGAAACCACACAGCATTACCAATGAGACGATACTGCATGATCTCTGATACGATACTGCATGATCTCTGATACGATACTGTATAACCCCTAAAACAACAAAGCAAAACCTTTGACACATAAATAACATCACCCCTGTATAATAACACACATCAGTACTTTTAAATATGACAGCCCAATATTATCCTATAAGAAAGAGCACCTTCTACTCCTTAATTACACATTCTAAAGCTTCACCAGCACTTACCTTCATTTCGTCACGGTATGTTGCTCGAACTTAGAGAACTGTTAGCTGCCGAGAATGATCTGCCTCGTGAAAGCCCATTACATAGACGATGTCAGGGCAAGTGGCTCAGGGGCAGGAAGGATAAACTCAAGACCTTAATTAATTTATTGTACTATTTTCTGAGGTTTAAAAACAATGTCGAATTATGTTTAACTCTATTAATTATAGTTCCATCGTTCACCGTACGCTTGCTTGGGTCGTTGCTCTGATACTAAGACTTCCGCAGTGTTGGTGTAGCATTAACAGCAACAGTAAATGGAGGCAGTGCTTTGCAGTGGTCTTATATAGTCGTTATTAACCGTGCAGAGAGTTGAAATGCCTCCTTTGACTGAGAACTCAAGGGGTTGTGGTTTCTGTTGTTTCTGACTCAGTTTTGTATTTTGATATAACGTATTCACCTGGGTGAGAAATACTAATTATTGTTTTTTTATCTCTCTGTCTATCACTTCACTATCTATTGTTCCTCATGTAGAGTTTGTTCATTTGATGTTAGATGCTTGCCCAAGTTTTATGAACACACACATACAAACACACATACATACAACGAGAAGAGAGAGAGAGAGAGAGAGAGAGAGAGAGTGTGTGTGTGTAT
The DNA here is from genome assembly GCA_016584305.1 of Chionoecetes opilio. Taxonomy (NCBI): domain Eukaryota; kingdom Metazoa; phylum Arthropoda; class Malacostraca; order Decapoda; family Majidae; genus Chionoecetes; species Chionoecetes opilio. The sequence goes on from JACEEZ010023538.1 coordinate 200,054, forward strand.
AACACACACACTCTACTACAACCGTGATTTTCACCCAACCAGTATTTTTCCAGTCATCGTCAGTTGAACACTTTACTGCCACTTTTACTCCACAGTTTTGGCCACTAAACCAGGACAAACCAGCGCAATTATTGGTTCTACTGCAGTTTAATGCTTTACAAGATACGTAGTTAAAACGTCCTCAACTTGTAAATCTGACAATTTGCAGCATTTTTATCCCCTACAACACCTGTCGGAAATTTAAAGTAACACAAGGGGGGAGTGGGGGGGTCTACCCCCCAGTCAGGTTAGGTTACATAATCAATGCCCAGGCTAGGTTAGGTAGGTAGGTTAGTAGGGGCTCTGGGGGCACCCCCCCAGTTATGTCAGGTGAGTAATATAGAGTATTGTACTAAACTGCAGTTTTACCCAATTATTACTATTAAACCGCACATCATTATATATTAGTTTAAAAAATACAATTTTAATAAGAAAATTAAGTATAAAACAAAAAATCAATAATATCGTCCCGTCCGCCTGTGAAGGTCACTTTGAGAAGTGTCAAGGAAGTATTCTCACCACGTTTTACTTTTAAATATTACCAAAATGTTCACTCATATCTTTCTTTTGCCTTATTATTTTTTGCTTCTCAAGCTGCTATGTACAAATATGAGTGTCTCGGGCCACTTTCTTTATGTGGAACTAGTTTTAGTGTTCCCGCGGCACTACTCAGGCTTCGGAGGTCACTGTGGCTGTGGGTGGCAAAGAGAGGCTACTGATCAAGGCGACAATGTCCTAATGACTTTTTCTCAGACTGTTTTCACTAACGATTTTATATCTTACTTTTCCAAAGTAACACAATGTTCATTGCATGCGGAGTGGTGCCGTTGCTTTGTTTTTCTGTAATTTAGAACTTTTGTCAACGGTACCATCCTAGACCTACGAGAACGTTTCGTTTTAATGTATGCAGCACGAAACATCTTCACGACAAAGACATTGCTGCCTTCACTACGTCAGACACTGAACTGGCCGTCCCTGTGGCATCTCGCCTGGCAGCGACGCGTCTCACTGCCTGATGGACATTGGAAAAGGCCTCACACTGGACGGACTTGAGGTTCTTGTAAAAGGAATATACACGTCCGGCCTGACACTTACTCCAGGCTTGGGCGATGACGAGGGGCGTGAGGCGTGGTGGGAAGGAATGAATACAAGAAGGAGGAAGAGCAAACATGAAGGAACGGTCGGCAGTGTAAGGAGAGCAGGGGTTGAGAGGAGACAGACTGCAATAAAGAGGAGAGATGTAAAAGAGATGTAGCTATTACAGAAGAAAATGTATTAATGAAGATATGTATAATTCAGTGTAGCTTTTCGATGTATCGTCTTTGTAATCAGAAAGGCCGGAATAAGTTACGCGAGACGCGAGTATTGATTGACCTAGCGAAACGTATTGACTTTTCCCCTCCTCGTCCTCCTCGTTCCCCTCCTCCGCCCTCTCCTCCTGTTTCTCCTGCCCTTTTCTTCGTGGATATATATTTGTTTTGATACAAGTTGATATCCGCCAACTATCAATATTCAACCTTGTTGTTTGTAGAACCATTCCCTCATATCTCTCTCTCTCTCTCTCTCTCTCTCTCTGTCTCTGCTCTCTCTCTCTGTCTCTCTCTCTCTCTCTGTCTCTCTCTCTCTCTCTCTCTCTCTCTCTCTCTCTCTCTCTCTCTCTCTCTCTCTCTCTCTCTCTCTCTCTCTCTCTCTCTCTCTCTCTCTCTCTGCGTATGGTGGTGGAGGGGATAAGTGTAGTTTCCGAAACATTTGCCAAGGTGTTTTTTTGTTACGCCACAGTTCTTACTTGTTTTTGCTGACCCTCCTTACTTTCATGTAGTTATTATTACTAAGACAATATTTAATTGCTACTATTACTACTACTGCTATTACACTGTCACACCTTTATCAGTATTTTCTACTAATATAACTACTACTGTTTTCGCGTGATCTGGCATGCTCAATGACATAAGTATTTCTTATAGGAGCATATATCACTGCATTGTTTACCAAAGCACTTGCATGGATCCAGGCTTGTCGATAAGGCACCCTAATTAGTGAAGTGGAATGAGAGAAAATTCAAAGATTGTTATGTAGTTTTATATGGTTTATCCCAGTAGTTCATGTACACTAAGATAATAGGTACTCGAACAAGAATCAGAGGGCAATGTAATATCGGACGAAGCCAGCCGCGCCACAGGTAAAAACCCCCGAGGTGAACCCAGACTTAGTGCGGGTTGTTTGTCAGGACACCTATAAGAGCCTGAGCAGTGATTATGAACTACACTACAAATTTATGGAAGATCAGGAGACCAGTAAAAGGCGAGTCCTCTTTACACACGGCGGCGAGGCAAGAAGTCATGCGTTATGTCCGAACCATTTACCATATACGATACGAAGTGGAAAAAAACCTACTATCCTGCAGATGAACATAGCACAAGTTCAATTCATATAAAGTAGAGATATTACTGTATACACAGAGTTGGGCAGTATTTAAATACATTTGTATTTAAATATGTATTTAAATACATTGTGTATTTAGAAATGTATTTATAAATACATTGGTTGTCATGTATTTAAATACTTTTATGAGTATTTAAATACTCATAATATAAAAATGTAAATACTTTTTTATCAGTTAATTTGGCCATAAACCCGCCCAACTATCTGGCAATCCTTTTGTTACAGTAAACCACGGTTGCACTGGCAAGGAAAATTCCTGATTTCAAGGAAATTTAGGCCTGGGAAGGAAATTTCTAAGGAAATCCTAAGGAAATCCATTTTTTTCGGACATGTTAAAATTTGTGTGCATTTAAAATGTATTTACAAATGCATTTAAATACAATTGATGTATTTAGTATTTAGTATTTAAATAAATTCGTAAAATGTTTTTAGTATTTATTATTTAAATACATTTCACCCATGTATTTAGTATTTAGTATTTAAATACATTCAATGTATTTAGTGCCCAGCTCTGATTATACTACAACGCTCGACTACCGCGACGCGTGCCGCTGTATCCGTTAATGCCAAAGAAGAGATAGGACCAAACTCAGAATACGTAGGTGTATCCACCTCCACCTCGACCCAGCTATTCAAACCAATGCACCACACTCACTCCGTTACATTATTGCCACTTTATGCCTTAGTTTCCATCATCCTTTCTAACATCGACGCTTCACGTATGCTACTGCTCGGCGGCATGAATCCCTGCTCGCATTCATCACTTTAGAAAGCGAAGATAATAGAAGCTTAGATGGAAAAGAGCCTCATTTGACACAAACAAGAATGTGAGCAGTATCATCCGGGAGGCATATTCCCGTTTTCTGTCTCCCGTATTTACTCTTGAACACGTCAGGTTAGGTTGCGTTAGGTTACGGTTAGAGTATGTTAGGTTTCCCCTTTAATTCTTAGTAACTTTGTGTGGGAATCACAATGAGGGTATTTTCGAGAAATTCCTATGGTTAGTTTCGGAGCGTCTTCTACTCGGAAACCACAGCCTCACATAGAGTTACAGTTTATGTATGCATCCGGGAGAGTGCCGTCTGTCTGTAAAAGAGGACAGACGGTTTGAAAGAGAAAGAGGACAGCCGGTTTGAAAGAGAAAGAAGAGGACAGACGGTTTGAAAGAGAAAGAGGACAGACGGTTTGAAAGAGAAAGAGGACAGACGGTTTGAAAGAGAAAGAAGAGGACAGACGGTTTGAAAGAGAAAGGCAGACGGGTTTGAAGAGAAAAGAGGACAGACGGTTTGAAAGAGAAAGAGGACAGACGGTTTGAAAGAGAAAGAAGAGGACAGACGGTTTGAAAGAGAAAGAGGACAGACGGTTTGAAAGAGAAAGAGGACAGACGGTTTGAAAGAGAAAGAGGACAGACGGTTTGAAAGAGAAAAGAGGACAGACGGTTTGAAAGAGAAAGAGGACAGACGGTTTGAAAGAGAAAAGAGGACAGACGGTTTGAAAGAGAAAGAGGACAGACGGTTTGAAAGAGAAAGAGGACAGACGGTTTGAAAGAGAAAGAGGACAGACGGTTTGAAAGAGAAAGAGGACAAACGATTAGAACTAGAAAGACAAAGGGAACATGACTTGCACCAGGGTACTTCTTCTAATGACAAGGATTAAACTGAATCTATCAAATTAGCAAAAATGTCTTCATTAGTCCCTGCCTTCTGTGAATTGGATCCTGAGTCATATTTTAGAATGTTTGAAAGAAAAGCTTCACACCTTAAATGGCCCAAGAAACATTAGACTTGGCTCTTACAGACTAAATTGACAGGAAAAGTAGCACAAGACTATAATAACTCGGTAGACATTAGTGACTATGACACAGTAAAAGATAACATTTTGGCATCTTATTCCATTACCACAGAAGGCAAGCATTCCGGAAAATCACTAGGCCAAGTAATGTCACTTATACAGAGTTTGCCTCAAATAAAATCAGAGCTTTACAAAGATGGCTCAAATCTGCTTCAGTTGATAACTTTGATGATTTCCAAAACTTTATAGAATTAGAAGAATGTATGAGGAAAGTTCCACACCCAGTTATGTTGTATTTACAAGATAAACAAGTGAAAAATCTCTTAAAAGCTGCACAGTTGGCAGATAATTATTCCTTAGTCCATCGTGTCTTTATATGGGAAAAGAAAGCCTTCACAGGAGAGAAGAAAATTTTGCAAACCAATGTAGTCTTCTGCACGTCCCAATTTTGCATATCAGGATAGAGCTTTTGGACAGAGTAAACCTTTTGTCACTTTTGTAAGAAAGAGGGCCATACTATCAAGTATTGTAGGGCCTAGATGTAAATTATCAGTTCATTACAAGGGCCCTGAATTTACAAAACCTGTTGCATCAATGTATTTGCTAAACAACTTTCCTCAATGTGAACCCTCAATAGATCCTTTCAAGCATTTTCGATCAGAAGGAACTGTTTCACTTGGGAAGGATTCACTACAACATCCTGTGCACATAGTAAGAGACACAGCTTCAGCTCAAACTGTGTTAGTCCAAAAGTCTTTGCCTGGCGTTTACCAGAAGTACACTGGTGAGAAAGTTATCCTTCAATCAATATCTGGTACTTTAGAAATAAAACTAGCTGAAATACAACTAAACTGTACACTTCCCCAAGGCACAGTGGTAGTGGGAGTAACTGAATCAGAATTACCTATTCCCAAGGCAACACTCCTTCTGGAAAATGACTTGGCCGGTGAGTTGGTGATACTTAGATTTTTTTTTTTTTTTTTTTTTTTTTTTTTACATTACGTGCCTATAGCGTCTGTAGGCAGTGGTGACCCAGGGCTCGGATGGTAGGCTCTGGAGGTTCACTTGAGGGCTGTGATGGTTGACCCTCGCCCGTGGTGGTGCAGGCAGGAGTTTTTATAGTGACGCCTGTGATAAGAGGCTCATGCCGCCCCCCTGTGTCCTCCGATGCACTCGCAATCGAAGGTAGAGTTAACGGGCAGGGCATGTGGGTGTTCTTAGGCCACTCGACGGTGCAGAAAGGTTTTGGTTTTCGTCGGGGATCGAACTCGGGTCACCGAGAACGCCAGTCGGATACGCTAGCCACTCTGCTACCGCCTCCCAATTAAATTAGATTAAATTAGATTAAAAATTTGTATTTGTAAATTGTAAAAATACACCTTTGCCTGATTCTGCTTATAATACAAATGATTATTTTCCTGAACTGTTTCCCTCTTTTGCTTTTACCAGATCCCAAGCTAAGTCAAATGTTAATAACAGTCCCCTTGATTCATCTCTACATCAAACTGTTTTTGACCTAACATACCAATATGAGTAAAGAAAAACTAATTAAGGCTCAAAAGAATGACCCCACCTTGTTAAATCTTCACACTAAAGCCATACTTAAAGAAGAGATTGTTGATTCGCCTTCTTTCTATTACCAGGATGATTTACTGATACGATTCTATAGACCTCTCACAGTATCTGTACAAGATACCTAGATCGAACACCATCAAATTGTACTTCCTATATCCATCAGGAAATCCGTTATGGAGATTGCTCATGAAGGTTTTGGTGGACACCTCGGCATTCGGAAAACTCATGGTAAAATTCTTAATGAATTCTTTTGGCCAGGCATAAAGAAAGATATCATAAAATTTGTAAATTCATGTCACACATGTCAAATAACGGGAAAGCCAAATATAAAGATTCCTCCATATCCATTACAACCAATTCCAGTTCCTTCAGAACCCTTTCAAAAGATAATTGTAGACTGTGTAGGACCCTTGCCTAAGACTAAGAAAGGAAATCAATATATACTAACAGTAATGTGCCCTACTACCAGATATCCAGAAGCTTTCCCTCTTAAAAATATTTCTTCAAAAAATATTGCTAACCATCTCACACGCATGTTTATCAGCTATGGTATTCCTCAAGAGATGCAAAGTGACCGAGGCACCAACTTCACCAGCTATCTCTTCTCCAGTATGCTTGCAGAATTGGGTATCAAACAAACTCTACCAACTGCTTATCATCCCGAGTCACAAGAAGCCTTGGAGCGATGGCAGAAAACATTCAAGTCCATGCTCCGTAAATATTGCTGTGAAAGTCAGGAATGTTGGGATGAAGGTTTGCCATGCATGCTTTTTGCCGTACGAGAAGCCCCTTAGGACTCTTTAGGTTTCTCACCTTTTGAAATGTTATATGGCAGGAAAGTTAGAGGACCATTAAGACTTGTAAAAGAAAAATGGATTAGCCCTCAGTCAGACCAATCTATTTCTGTTGCTGAGTACTTAAATAACCTTAAAGCCACCCTGAATACAGTACGTAAAAGTGCCAGCGTTCATTTTTCCAAGGCACAAAGTAACATGAATACTCAGTATGAAAAACATGCTCAGAGCAGAGAATTCAACCCTTGTGACAAAGTTCTTGCTTTCATTCCCATTCCTGGCTCTCCATTATCAGCTAAATACCATGGACCCTATGTTGTAAAGAAAAAACTCAAAGTAAATTACATCATAACCACTCCTGACCGAAGGAAGTCTACTCAATACATTCGTATAAATATACTAAAACCGTATTTAACTAGGGACTGTGCAGATGACTCGCCGAGTAAGAGACTGTCTTGTAATGTGGTTAATTCAAATGTCTTAACTTAATTTGAGAATGTTGATGACATCTGTGAATCTTCTCCTATTATCACTCCCTGGACTGGGAAGAAGAACTCTGGAATTATTCCCATGTTACATCAGTCCCTCGAACATCTAACTTCCACTCAAATTCTAGATGTAATCATCATTCTCAAATATAGAGATATATTTTCTGATTCTCCTAGTGTATGTAATGTACTTGAACATGATGTTGAATTGTTGACAAACACTCTACCCATCCGTCAAACCCCTTACCGTCTAAACCCAGCTAAGAAGCTCCAGATGAGGGAAGAAGTGGACTACCTCCTCAAGAACGGTCTAGCTGTACCAAGCAACTCACCGTGGGCTTCTCCTTGTTTGTTGGTGCCTAAGGAAGGTGGTCAACTTCGCCTGTGTACTGATTATCGTAAAGTAAACCTAGTGACGATTCCTAACTCTTACCCATTACCCCGAATAGATGATCTTATAGATTCAGTAGGGAAAGCAGAATTTGTCACAAAAATAGACCGTTTGAAAAGTTATTATCAAATTAAAATAAGAAAGAGTTCAGTTAATCTCTGCCTCTGTCACTCCTTTTGGGTTATATCACTACCTAGTTATGCCTTTTGGGATGCGTAACAGTCCATCCACTTTTCAAAGGGTCATGAATTTCACCCTCCAAGATTTAGACGGAGTGTATATTTACTTGGATGACATTTTGCTAACATCACATACCTGGCCCCAGCATTTGAAGAGACTGATATCGGTATTGGAGAGGTTGAAGGACGCCCACCTGACTATCAACCTGGCTAAGACTACTTTCTGCAGCGGTACGGTCACCTACTTAGGACATGTTGTTGGACAAGGACAAGTTAAGCCGAAGTCAGCCAACATTGACGCCAACCTCAACTTTCCAATCCCTACCACCAGGAAGGAGCTGATGAGGTATCTGGGCATGGCGCGATTCTACAGGCGATACTGCCCCAACTTCGCTGCAATCGCTACTCCTCTTACTCGCCTCACCAGCAAGAAGGTGCCGTTTGAATGGACCTCGACCTGCCAAGACTCTTTCCAACAACTGAAAATGTTCCTGGCAAGTGACACTGTTCTACAGTCTCCAGACTTCACCCGTCCCTTCACACTCCACACCGATGCCAGTGACTACGCTACGGGAGCCGTTCTGTCACAAACCGATGACCAAGATGTTCTTCATCCAGTAGCCTATCACTCCATTAAGCTCTATAAACACCAAGTTGCATACAGCACCATTGAGAAGGAGCTGTTAGGAATCATCTCATCCCTCAAAAAGTTTGACTGTTACGTTTATGGGGGTTCTCATCCTTTGACCATCTACACAGACCACAATCCTCTCACCTTCCTCGACAAGAACAAATTCTCCAATCAACGCTTGTGTGTGTGGTATGGAATAGGGACCAACGATGGTCCCTATTCCTTCAACCATGCGCAAATAACAGTCAAGCATATCCGTGGGCAAGACAACATCATCGCGGAGCGGATGCTCTCTCCAGAGTTCACCCTGAAGCTACAGGTTAAAGTTGACCTGTCTATGTTTAGGATTAAGATAATTTTCTTCTTTTTCTTTGCCAAAACTTCTTGGAAGTTTTAGCTTGTGGGGTGGAGATGTGACATTATCTTACATTTATATTATTCTATGTGGGTTATTTTGGTTATGGTTCATTATATATATTTTATGTTTAATTATTATGATTTATTGGAATTTAAATAGCCAGCTATCTGGGTGGTTCAACGGTTCAGCGTTCCTCCCCCCCCCCCCCCTTCTCCTTCTCGGAGCTCCACTTAAGGCTCGTATCTCTGAGCTTCGACCCCTCGTTCAGGAGAACACCGGGCCACGATTTTCATAACGAAGCTACCGGGCTTCATTCTCGAGGTTATATTAGTAACCCGATGTCCAAACGATAGTTAGTCTCATCTCACCACTCGGCCTGCAAAGTGTTCTCTCTCCCAGGAATTGAAGGATTTCTTTTAGGATTACCCCATGGATTATTTCTACGCACGTTGGACTAAACTCTGCTTGATCTGGTGACTATGTTTATGCGTATGTAACTATGAACATTCCTTTAATTTTGTGTTTGTTAATAAGTGTTTAGTTCTTTAAGCTAGTAATAAGTCAATATTAAATTACATTAAATCTTAAATATGTTTATGTAAATTCCTTTTAAGTAATTACTTACTAAACGTGAGATTGTGAGGACTTAGTTTCACACTAGACTTCATATAACGTAAATTTATAATATACAAAACCTCACAATATATATATATATATATATATATATATATGGAAGTCTATCCAGTCTGGTGGAAGTAAAGGTGGTAAGTCTATCTACTTCCACCTTTCCTTCTTGCTGGAAGTTTGCTCACATCCAACCTGTTCCTAAGAAGGGTGACCGTTCTAATCCTTCAAACTACCGTCCTATAGCTTTGACTTCCTGCCTTTCTAAAGTTTTTGAATCTATACTTAATAAGAAGATTCTTAAGCATCTACCTGCTCACAATCTTCTATCTGTTTCCGTAAAGGGCGATCTACTGGCGATCTTCTAGCTTTCCTAACTGAATCTTGGTCATCCTCCTTTAGGGGTTTCGGTGAAACTTTTGCTGTTGCCCTTGACATATCAAAAGCTTTTGATAGAGTCTGGCACAAATCTTTAATTTCCAAACTACCCTCATTCGGTTTCTATCCTTCTCTCTGTACCTTCATTTTAAGTTTCCTTTCAAACCGTTCTATTATGTTCACTAGCGCTGGTGGTAAGGTAATAATGGGACCCATCCCACATACTCACCAAGCCGAACAAGAGGAGAGTATTCCTAGTCATGCACAACCCCTATTAATTACAAAAATTGGAACCACTTTCTTGCCCACACCAATAAGTGAGGTATTAGAGGAAAGTGATATTCCAGTTCATAATCATTACATCGCCACTAATGGAAATCCTAATAATAATGTGTCGCGAGGAGATAATAACCTCAAATTGAACACAGGATTATGGTTTAAAGGCCCTACCTGGCTGAAAGAGTGTAATATTGATCCTATACAGGTTTCCACTCAGTCAGACATATCTGTAGATATAATAAGGGAACCTGAATTGATCCCAGATCCAGTGATAGACATAGAAAGGTTTTCCTTACTGAGCAAACTAATTAAGACTACTAAAATAGTCTTCCAATCCATTAAAAGGGATAGATCTGATCCTTTGAAGTTTTGGATCAGAACAATACAAAAGCAGGTATTTCCTGAGGAATATCAGCTATTGGCCTCAGCCAGCCCCCATAAGAAACAAATTGACCAAATTATTGGGTCTGTAACTTGATCATGAGGGCATAATTAGGTGTCGAGGTCGAAATTTGAAAGCTAATCTTCCAAATACCACCTGCCATCCCATACTAATTCCCAAACGCCATCATCTTACTAAATTGTTGGTGGAAGAATATCATAGGAACTCATTACATGGCGGAATGGCTACAATATTAGCCGATCTCAGGTGTCAATTTTGGATAAATCATGGTAGACAGGCAGTCAAATATTACCTCAAATCTCTCATTAAATTTAATAGATGTGAGTGTAGACTAGTCTCCTATCTAGGTGCCCCTGAACTTCCCGCTGATAATGAGCTCCTAAAACCATTTGAGGTCAATGGTGATGACTATACTGGGGATACTATAACATCAGGAGATAACTCTCCCCCTGATCAAGTATATGTCAGCATATTCACTGGTACCTCTATCAAGGCTGTTAAATTCAAAATAGCCAGAGACCAAAATGCCGAAACCACTAATCAAATGTTCCGGCGCTATGTGGCCTGGGGTGATATCACATGAAGCGGAACTTCAGTATTCGCCGGCCCCCAGTGTGGAAATTATCCATCAACCACCCTCTCATAATTGGTAGAGTGGTGGTTTTGTTTCCCCCCCCCCCTTTGTGAGAGGTATTTTCCGCTCGTCATAGGGGGAGTGTGAGTAGGAATGTATATATAATTTAAATGGTAATGGGTAATATTAAGGTAATTTAAGTAAATGATTAGTACTGGGATAGGATCAATTAATATTCTCAGTGCTATTAATCATTTGCAACTTAAATAATTAGCCCCTTGGTTTGAAGCGCGGTCATTGGCTGCCGCCCATTAGATTCTAGGCCACCTGTAATTATACACGTGGCATAGGGAAGGTGCGGCGATCGCTACCGCCCACACGGAGAATCAGAACTTTTCCAGACCCTCGCGGAGTAACACCTAATATACTATCAGTTCACTCCACACCTCTATCGAGTTAACATCTAATATACGTGCTTGTCTATAAGTACAGTACACACCCAGACCCTCGCCTTAATAACATCTCTTACTAATATATACGTGCTTGTATAAAGAAGAGATTTGTACATACGTTAATTGTACATATAGTGTTAAAACAATAGGACATGTTAGCATCAACACAGATAACAATCCGCCGCGTCAAGATAAAAGGGTTATGAAAACCTGACGCGATAACGAAGCTGACGCCAACCACAACTAACGCCTCCACCTTCTTCATCCACGGGCGGCCTGATCACGCGCTACCACTTCGGATCACAAGGACAGGCAGTATTGATCCAATGCCTACAGCGATTCAACCCACTATCCACCGATAAGTATCCTAGTTAGTTGGTTAGCTAGGATAATGTGTCGGGATGAGATAGAACATGGGTATTGATTAGGTAAGAACTCATATTAAATATGTATGCGACATAAATTCCCACATAAGGTATGCTGGTTAGGTAACACTCCTTGTTAAGTTGCGTTTATTGGTGCGAGACAGAAGGGTACACACTAGGGTGGAACGAAAATAACCATTTGTGCAACTTTTTCTGTGATTCGTTTGGAATAGTGGGGGATTTGTGCGAAATGGAGTTATATTCACTTAAAACAAAATTGAAGTTTCTGCGAAAAAATGTTAAGGTGCCCCAAAGATGTCAAAAATTTGGTTTTATGACAAAAAATGTAATTATCATAATGCATCAATATATATTTTTTTCTTTAATATTTTGTCGGAATAGCATGAGAAGTGTTCACGAACACATTAAACAGGTGACTGGCTCAACCCACACACTTCCAGCAGAATAACGTCAGAGCTGTATTTCTTTATGTCTGGTCAGGGTTGTCCCCTGCTACTGGTAACATGTAACCCAGTACAACCAGTCACATGGTCGGATCGTCGGCGACTAAACCGGCTACCCCACTGGTTCTACCAGTGAGGAGGGTGTGCTGGACACCCAGATGGACTAAAAATAAGACCATCTTTAAGGGCAGATGAACTCACTATTGAGTCAATGGCCATCCAGCCCCAGCTATGGGTGAAATAGTGGGCAGCCTGGGGTTAATCCCTACAGGGGGTTCTGCGTCCCTGGCCACGGGGAGCAGTAAGGCCAATCCCTGACATAGATTGGTTGGGGGGGGAGGGGGGGGGGTTTGCAGCCCCTCCCTGTAAAAACCAAATCTAGCCACTAACATTCTAAGAGGTAGAGGCCGGGGGCGCGGTAATCGCGCCCTCGACCCGGTTTTGCCGGGGGGCCCGACCATGCAGACACCTCCAATGCCGACGCAGGGGAGGGGTCTGCCTATGACGAGTGCGGGGCAAAGCCCTCGGGAATCCCGTACTCTAAATCAAGTGGTAGGGCCCCCTAGCCCAACTTTTTCTTATGGGGGTGGCCGGGGCGGTGCAGAAGCGGCGCCTGCCCGTCGAATCACTCCAGGGATCAACCTGCGGAGGGTTCTTCGTGTGGGCTCGTGGAACGTTCTGAGCCTCTCAGACGATCATCGACTACCTCTCCTATCGGGCGAGCTCAGTAGGCTGAGGGTGGATATAGTGGGACTCTCTGAGACGTGGAGGCCTGGCAGTGGCGAGACTAGCAGTGGGGATTACACCTACTACTGGTCCGGCATGAGCAATGGTCACCGTGTACGGGGAGTAGCTATAGGCATCTCCAGCAAACTGCAGCCGTCAGTTGTTGAGGTTACTCCGGTTGATGAGCGTATAATGCGGGTGAGGATGAAACACACTCTGGGTTTCATGTCTCTTGTTGCAGTGTACGCTCCTACCGCGATGCGTAAAACTGAAGAGAAGGAGATGTTCTACGCCAAACTCGACTCTGTTTTAGACCAGTGTCCTCCTCGGGACACACTCATTGTCTTGGGCGACTTCAATGCTACTACTGGCACTGTAAGAGATGGCTACGAGTTATGTGTTGGTCCCCATGGCTCCGGTACCAGAAATACCAACAGTTCTCTGCTTCTGAACTTTGCAAGATCCAGAAGGTTGAGAATTGCAGGTTCTTGGTATCAGAGGCCAGAGCTGCACCGCTGGACATGGTATAGTAATGCCAGAGGGGTAGCTAAGGAGATCGACCACATCCTCGTTAGTACTCGTTGGAGGATCCTCCAGAACTGCAGGGTTTACCGGAGTGCTGAGTTCTGGAACAGATCACAGACTTGTTGTTGCTACACTTAAGCTTCATGTCAAGTCCAGAAGAATCTCAAGAGGTATCCATACTGTGTTTCATCTTGAGAAACTGAAGGACTTGACATGTGCTCATGAGTATGCGGTGGCAGTCTCAAATCAGTTTGATGTGCTCGGTGCTCTCGGGGACCCTGTAGAACTGTGGGATACCTTCAAACGTGAAACTCTACAGGCTGCCAAGGAGTGTATTGGGGAGCGCCCGAGGTCAAGGCGTGGTTTTGTCTCGACGGAGACGCTGGAGAAAATCGAGAAGAGTCGCGCTGCCAGGCTGGCTAGGAACTGGGACCAGCACAGGGCTCTGTCACGTCGGACTAGAACCCTCCTGAGGAGAGACAAGGAGAGGTATGTCAGGAGTCTCGCTGAGGATGTCGAGGGTCATTTGAACGCTAATGACCTCCGACCCGCCTACCGAGCCCTGAAGAAGGTCCGTTCCAAGTCTCCTTCTCGGGCGAGTGCTATTCGAACAGCAGATGGGCGCCTCGTGTTGGACATGGATGGGCAGATGGCTCGTTGGGCTGAGTACTTTGGGCAGTTGTTCACGGTGGACCCTCCAACTGAGCAGCTTCACACCACTGGGTTACAGGCAGTGGATGCCGATCCTCCCATCGACGAAACCGCACCCTCTCTTGACGAAGTCAGAGAGGCTGTAGCAAAGTTGAGGGGTGGAAAGGCAGCTGGTGTTTGTAATATCAGTGCGGAGCTCCTCAAAGCTGGGGGTGAGGCCATGATCCGCGGGTTGCATGCTGTCCTGACTGCCGTGTGGCAATCAGGTACCATTCCTCTTGACTGGAAAAGGGGGCTGGTCGTCCCTATCTGGAAAGGGGAAGGGGACCGTCAGGACTGCAACAATTACCGCGGTATTACACTGCTCAGCGTACCAGGCAAGGTGCTTGCCCATCTACTGCTGACACGGATTCGCAGTCATCTGGTGAAGCATCAGAGACCTCAGCAGTCTGGGCTCACGCCTGGTAAGGCAACAACGGACCGTATCCTAGCGCTTCGTGTCCTGGTGGAACGCCGACGTGAGTTTCGACAGGGGATGCTTGCAGCCTATGTTGATCTCAAGAAGGCGTTTGACTCACAGTGCATCGTGAGTCACTCTGGGATCTTCTGCGACTTCGAGGGATTCCTGCAAGGACTATTGGTTTGATAGCTGGTCTGTATTCTTGGACTGAGTGTGCTGTGAAGTGTGGGGCAGGTGTATCCAGCTTCTTTCCTGTGAATACAGGAGTGAGGCAAGGGTGCGTCCTTGACCCATCACTTTTCAACGCTTGTATGGACTGGGTATTGGACAAGGTTGTAGATCAAAGTGATTGTGGAGCATCCGTCGGCAACACCAAGATCACTGATCTTGTTTTTGCCGATGATGCAGTAATCTTTGCTGAGTCGCTGGAGGTCCTGGTGATGGCTCTCGAGGCGCTGCACGAGGAGGCAAAGCCTTTGGGACTTGAGGTCTCCTGGCTCAAGACCAAGGTCCAGGTTTTTGGAGACTTACTAGATGAAGCAGTACAGTCTGTTCATGCGTGTGGCGAGGACATTGAGATCTTGGAAAGTTTTACATACCTTGGTAGCGCAGTCCATAATGACGGCGGGTCACGTCAAGAAGTCTTACGGCGGATTGGCATAGCCCACGGTGTTATGGACTCGCTCAGCGGGAGTATTTGGCGTTGTCGGTACCTGTGCAGAAGGACAAAGATCCGGATCTTCAAGTCGCTTGTGATCCCTGTCTTACTCTATGGTTGTGAGACATGGACACTAAATAGTGACTTGAAGAGACGAATCAATGCCTTTGGTAATAAGTGTCTTCGCAGAATCATGGGGTATCGCTGGGATGATTACGTGTCAAATCAGCGATTGCACCGTGAGACTAAATCGAGGCCTATTACCTGCATAGTCCGTCAGCGCCAACTTCGGCTATATGGGCATGTGGCACGCTACCCTGAAACCGATCCTTCCCATCGGGTTGTATCTGTAAGAGACAATCCGGCGTGGAGGAGGCCAAGGGGGCGCCCACAAGGCTCGTGGCTGGGGCAAGTTGATGTTTCTTGTCGAGAGCTGCTTGGTATGGGAAAGGAGCCTGCATGGGAACTCGCGCGTGGTGACCCCCGGGAGTGGCGTCGTAGGGTGGGCGAGGCGACGCGCCCCCCGGCGTATGCCCCAAATGATTGATTGTATTTCTGCCTTCACACCGCTATCATTCATTGTGTTTGGGGCACTTCTAAATATTAATAGATTGGTTTCATACTTTTTTGTGCACATTTTATGGTCATTCTGCAGCATATTTTCGGTATTCCTATCTAATAAAAGTAACTTGAAAATTTGTACAATATTTTATGAATTGTTTTACATATTTTCGATTTTATCAGCACTTGGGGCACCTGAAGATATTGGATTAGACACGTGAAATTTTTTAAACTTTAATTTGGGTTACATTGGCACAATTTCCCAACTATTTCGAGTCATTTATAAAAAAAAAGTGTTTTTCGCTCCACACTAGTACACACACACGTGTTGCACTCAAAACGAGTGCTGGGTGCAAACTGAGTGAGTGTAGAGCGGGCGTCGGTTTGACAAAACAAACGTTAGTCATGGTGACTAACTTAGCATACTCCAGCCGTGGGGACTAAAACGAGTGACCAAGTTAGTCACGCTGAGTAACAATGGTTAGTTATTTTTTGAGTAACTACCTAGTAAATCTGAGTATGGTCTTAGTCAAAACAAAATGACTAACCAGTTCGTCAAGTTCACCGTTTTGAGTACCCACATTAGTAAATTGGACTAAGGGGAGCAAAAAATGCACCTTTAGGGGTGCAGGCTCTGCACCTTTATAGGTGCAACTTTTGCACCTTTTGGAGGGGTGCACTTTTGCACCCATATAGGTGCAAAACACACACACACACACACATCTCTCATAGTCGGACGAACGGATAAGGAGGTGAGAGAGAGAGAGAGAGAGAGAGAGAGAGAGAGAGAGAGAGAGAGAGAGAGAGAGAGAGAGAGAGAGAGAGAGAGAGAGAGAGAGAGAGAGAGAGAGAGAGAGAGAGAGAGAAAGGCTACTTAAACACTTGGGATCTTATTTAGAGCTGCCCACGGGAGTCATATATGAAAATCCAGTAGGTCATTTATACACCACAATTTTCTCCCAATAAGAGAAACAATACGTCCTTAATTCCCCCCTAAAGTCCTTAATTCTCCTACAAATCTGCCTCTATTTTTCCTACCGCGGTCAATTGACCCTATCACCCGCCACCTTCCCCCCCCCCTCTCTCCTCCATCCTTTTGTGACCTATTTGTAAATTGTTCTTCTCCATTAACTCTCTCTCTCTCTCTCTCTCTCTCTCTCTCTCTCTCTCTCTCTCTCTCTCTCTCTCTCTCTCTCTCTCTCTCTCTCTCTCTCTCTCTCTCTCTCTCTCTCTCTCTCATTCGAGAGAGAGAGAGAAACAGTTGTTTTGTATTTATTCAATTTTTTTTATTATCATTATTTTATTTATTTTTTATAGCAATGACGCGGGACACGAATATTTTTCCCTCAAACACGTTAGGTTACGGTTAGATTAGGATATATAGGTTGCCTCAAAGTGTACCTTATTAACTTTGTGTAGGAATCACAATGAGGGTATTTTCAAGAAAATCCTATGGTTAGTTTCGGAGCTACAGCCAAGCGTAGAGGGCCGTGCACCAGTGCAAACCTGTCTGGGAAAATTATTTCCCGTGACAGGATGGACTTGCTGGGTGGGGGAGCCTCTGTGTGGAAGAAGAAGGAAGGCAGGCTTATTATTGCAGTTGATTTTCTTCCAATAATGATTATGATAACTTGTTCCGTTATCGCCCCCCCCCCCCCCTCTCTCTCTCTCTCTCTCTCTCTCTCTCTCTCTCTCTCTCTCTCTCTCTCTCTCTCTCTCTCTCTCTCTCTCTCTCTCTCTCTCTCTCTCTCTGTATGTTCTTTCCTCCTCATCCTTTCCTTTTCCTACCGTGGTAATATGACCCTATCTCGCGCCTACCCCCTCTCCCCCCACTCTCTCCTGCCCTCGCTTCCTCCCTGTTTCTCTACTTTCTTTCTGCACTCAAATTTATATTAGTCGTATTATATCAGGTGGTTCTTTGTTTCATATATTTGTTTTATAATTCTTCTCCATTAACTCCTCCTCTCCCCTCTCTCCTCCTCTCGCTCTCTCTGTTCTCTCTCTCTCTCCTCTCTCTCTATCTTCTCTCTCTCATTCTCTCTCT
Source organism: Chionoecetes opilio (assembly GCA_016584305.1). Taxonomy (NCBI): domain Eukaryota; kingdom Metazoa; phylum Arthropoda; class Malacostraca; order Decapoda; family Majidae; genus Chionoecetes; species Chionoecetes opilio. The sequence continues at coordinate 217,906 of JACEEZ010023538.1, forward strand.
TTCTTCTCCTCGCTCCTCGCCTCGCTCCTCGCTCTCCTCTCTCTCTCTCTCTCTCTCTCTCTCTCTCTCTCTCTCTCTCTCTCTCTTCTCTCTCTCTCTCTCGTCAGATTATCAGAGATACACAGACGTGTGTGTGTGTGTGTGTGTGTGTGTGTGTTGTGTGTGTGTGTGTGTATTCCCCTTCTAATATCTAGGACCGTCGATAAGGCATTTAAAAGGAAGTGACACGCCAGGAGGTTTGGGGTGAGCGGATTTTCGCCGGGCTATGGTGGGGAGTGTACATATGACTGACTGACTTACCGAACTCATTGCGGCAGCTTAATACTAACTTTAGTATAGGTTAATGTTAATGGTAATCAATATAATTATTACAGGCAATGTTCATCTTATAACAATTAAATTTAAGCAATATTACAAACATCCCTATTTACAGTCGCCACCGCATGAGCAAAGACTTGTGCATTATAGCTCAGCTTTTGAACATTTACATCTTGTAGCACAGATTTTCTTGCAACCACACTTCAGGATTGTCTGGACTGCAGCTGGAGCCTGTGGCAACTTAGTCCAATACGGCGACCAACCCAAACCTTCTTTCATGACCCAGTCCCAATCGCTTGGAGAATGGAGATGGCAGAGCAGGAGAAAGGACCAGGGATTGTCCCCATACGTATCCTGCCTGATATGCAGCTCGTTTAGCATGTTCAGTGAGAGCACCGTTTGTAGGGGGAATTGCACCCATATTTCTGTTTTTACGTGCAAACAGAATTTGCGTAGCAGCATTTACTTCAACTTCATCACTTGTTCTGTCATAGATCAAGATTACGTACCTCTCCAGCTGTCTCAAAATATCGTCATCTATAGCCTCTGGCATTAGAGACATGCTTATGAAAGCGTTTGTTACATCCGGGAAGCAGGTCCCTGCATCCCAAGCAGTCTTTTTGCCACGCCCTACAAAAGACGAGACAATATCACACCCAGTAAAGGCATGGAATGCTGCCAGTGAGCTTGCCTTCTCACCTCCAAGCCTCATCCACATGTCATGTGCAGGAAAGTACCGTTTCTTCTTGCCAGCTCCCAATTCCACCCACAGCTCCTTCACTCCCAGTCTGTCAAAAAGTGTGATGACCAAAACAACCACATCCGTGTCTACAGTCTTGATCAATACTGTATCACTTCCCTTGGCTGCACAGTCTGCTGTGTGAAGTAACAAACGTCCATCAGCCTCTTCCTGAGAACATGAAGACAGATCATTATAAGTGAGACCACCATTTCTGAGAGAACTACTCCCATGATTTGGTACAACTGTTGTGCCATCAGGAATATCAGCGTGCACCATGCCAAAGCAAAGTACTTGAACAACTCTTCCTTGTTTTTCTCATTAAGCAGGAACTTTTCCCAGTTTTGAGGAATGCTGACCTCCGGTTATATACGTCTTTGGGTACCTTTGCCCCTCTTCGTTCGCGTTGTCTTTTTCAAACTGTTGTTGATGTATACATCCCAGACAACATCAACTCGGTGGCACGTGCTATGCAGCAGACCTACAATATAGGGCACAAACACAGCTGATGCATAGTCTTTAAAAGATCGGTGTTTGGTCAGGTCAGGACGTAATTTGTGCACCAGAGGAGCTCCATCAATGATAACAGTATCCATATTTGATGGTTGCTCAAATACTTCACCAGGTAAACAATCAAGCAGGTCAGATTTCTTGCCAATATGGATCTCACCAAAATCAGACAGGGATGGTGGATAAGGTTGGTTCTCATGTTTGAAAAAGTCCTCCCGCTTGCCACTTCTGACCTGGCAGGATATATAAAGCCTTGAAAAGAGGGAGCAGTCAGCTTTGAGTGAGTTTACTTGCATCTTCTGTTTTGGAGTTACTTTTCGGACAGAGTTTCTGAACAAGGCAAGCTTGTTCCTTTTAATTGGTTCATAGATGTTTTTTCTATTAACAATTCTATCTGCTACATACTGACGATACTGATCCTATCCCAAGCTTTCTATGTGAATAACAGTGTTGACAATAGAAGAGTCTGCAATATCTCTAGTATCTAATACTAGCAGATCTTCACTTTTTTCTAGAAAAGGATTTCCCATTTCCTCTACTGTAGCTACTAGAGATCTGACATAGTTTGCAAATCGATCTTGCGTGGATTTTGTCTGTTCGTGATGCGTCATGTTAGTGTTACCATCTTTTAAATGTTGAGCAAGCTGTACTTCAAACTTATTGACAATACGTGAGATCTCTGGGCCTGCCAACATCCATCTTCTAAGTGCTGCCGGATCTTCTGTCAAGCCAATTGCTCCTCCTTCACCTTTTACTTGTGCATTGGCTTGTTCATGAGCATGATCTAAACCAATAGAGGAAAATGGTCTTGCTGTTTTGTGGACGACAAAAGCCTTGTCGTTGAATGCTCTGTATACATCTGGATGGTGCTTAGGAAGTGAAGCCATGTCTCGTAGTACTGGCAGCCATCGAGCATAGTTCACATGGTCCAGAGCAAAAAACCACGGAACAAGCTTTGTCAAGCTGTTGACATAAAGCTCGAAGTTGTCCTGTCTAATGGAACTCACAAAGATCATGATGAGCTGCAAGTTCATTGTCATCCTCCAGAAGAAAGAAGTGTGGACTCTCAGTGCATCTTTGGTTTGACCAGTCACTCAAAAAGCCAAAGCCAACTCATTTGGAGTTATATTTTCAAGGTAATCTTTGTATGCTGCTTGAAGTAGAATATGCAAGGAACAGACTGTTACCTGGTGAGCTCTACGTGTACGACTGACATGGTTTGCCTTCAAGAAGGCATCAGCAATTCCTGGAGAGGCAATGTTGGCTTGCACTAAAGCATTGGTCCAACCACTTTCATCAAGCCAGTCTCCCAGTAAGCGCAGGGCAGCCATCTCAATGTGAAGAGGGCCAAACATTGCCACCAGCCTGTCCTCCCCATACTTCTCTGGCAAGTTCCACTGAATTTGTTTTATAAGTGTGTATAGAGGTTGATCCATGCATACTACTGGCACCTGACCTGGATTGAGAAGGTCGACAGCTTTTTTAATTACATTGATAGCATGCTTCATCATGGCAACAGAATTGGAGCTCTCATAGAAAAGCAGGAGAAGGGAAGTAATACTTGGTACAGTTGGTTTAGGCGCTTGGTCAGTTGCAGCCCAAAAAGCACTCCAAGATACCCAGGCCATGGAATCTTTGTTATCACTGAACGCATGTTGAGACAAAATCCAGCCACCTGTAAAAAAAAAAGGGCAGCTGTAGCCTAATGCTTGGCATGCATAAACACTGCCCATGTGACCATTGAATATACGGATAAATGAAGTTATCTGAAATGAAGCCAGTTCTATATAAAAAAAGCAGGAAGGAGCTATTACAATCATTACTCACCTTTGTTGTTCAGCTAACGAAGCAGACACATCATCCTTGCCAGTAGCATCGCCATGAACATTTGGAATTGCCGGTGTTTTAACATTCAGAGTGGCAGATGGTACTAAGGCATATTCTGCTGGGAGCTCCGGTACAGCCTTCGAACTGCTCACATTCCTTGGCATGTTGGTATCAGCATAGGCGCGCACCCCACCGGCATTTAATATGGATGGGTTTTGGAACAAGGAAATGCCCGTTCCATGGAAGGAGGACACTGCTGTTGTTGCTGACGTGTTGTGATCGATGTTGTCCACAGCTGCAGTCGTGAACAAACCATTTCTCATATTGATAGGGCATACAACTCTGTCCTGCTGAAACTGGTCACACACCCTCTGTGCCAACCTAGTAGAGATGTTCAGCACTCTGTCATACGATATGGAGAGTCTGAGGTGATGCAACTTATCTACCAGGTCACGTTTCCTTGTTTTGGCATGTACAGCCAATCCTAGATACAGTGGTAGGGGTGGTTCTCTCTTCGCATTGTGATGTTGTTGAATAACACCTTTCCTTTTACGAATGTAGCTGTTATGTAGCACGATCTGCGATACTGTCACTGTAGCTTGGTTACATATTGCATCACTAGCAGAGTTTGGTCCAATCAATAACTGATGAATAAATTGCTGGATTAGTGCTGGCACAAACTGTTCTTGACAATATTTATGAAATGTTCCAACAAAGCTAGTCTCATATTGGAACATATCACGGTGTAGTATAGTTGCTGCCTTACTCAGTATAGCATCAACTTCATTTTGTTGTGCATTTGCAGTTTTTAAAGCAGGACCAACATCTTCCTTGAGGGAAAAGACAATATCTCGTCCCACTGTATGAGCACTCAAGTCTGAGTTTATATATCCTTCGTCAGTCTTGTAACGTGAATGTCAGATGAATTCTTTGTGACCCCTAGCTCATTAAGCTTGGCGTTGTAGTGTTCACAGACTTCAGACAATTTCACCATACCAAAGTCTTCTGATGACAATCTCTGTTCAATCCATTCTGATAGGTTGGAAATTATCTGTGTATAAAAATCCTCTACTTTATAATTGGTCAGTTTCCATCTTTCAACCGTACGATTAAATGTGCTTTGCATGCATTGTGGTATATAGCATCTTGGGCAATCAGGTCTCCGGTGCCAAGTTTAGCCAAGAGCTTTTCATCTTGCAATAGATGGATGTCATTATACAGCCTGTGGTCCACATTTTGTGTCATTACTTGATGCAGGTCATTCCCTACTATACCTGCCTTATCACAGAAAAAGCAAGCAGATTTTCTTCTCTTTGGTTCTGGCATAGACTGGCGTGTTAGTCTTTTGTGAAACCCAATTACGTCATCACTGTTATCAGCTTCACTATATTGCTCAGCTTTACTATATTGTTGTCTCTTTGCCTTCTGAATGGCTCTGTTTAGTTTTGTAGAGTTGAAAGGGAGTACACACTCTTTATGCCATTTGGCTTTATGCTTGGTTAGTGTATTATCAGTTCCACTCCCATCATTTAGTTCTTCAATGAAGGGAATTTCCTTTGGCAGGCCACCAATTTCAAGGAACTTTTCAAGGTTACTTGCGAATGTGTGATAACCTTTACCAACATCAGTCCGTTTGGAATCAGCAGGACACTGAAGGGGGGTAGATTTGGCAGACTGACAGAGGATACATGCATTCCAGCTGATGCTTGATTGTTTACTGTCTTCTATGTCATGTTCATTCATTATGACTCACATTCTACCAACACCAGCATGCAGATACAATGAGACCATCACCGGCGGTTCATGCACTGGTGGACTGGTGGTGGTTGGTAGTGGTAGTGAGTGTAGGTATAAGCTCATCCAGATACATGAGTTGCATGCAGATATAATCTGAAATAGAATATATACAAAACTAATCACTTGTGGATATGAAAAAAGATGTGTTCAGGCTTACATGCATGTATATAATATTATATAGGCCAAAAAAACTATTGTGAATTCTGACACACACACACATACACTTTAACACTTTAACACTTTAACACTTTATTATGTTTGCCATTTTACAATATTTTATAATGATTATAACAGGATATGGGGTTGCAAACAGCCCTTTACAAGCAAAAGCTTTTTGAGCAAAGGTGTGGAGAGAGAGGGAAAACACACAGAAAAAATAATAAATAAACACAAGGTATATAAATACTAAACAAATACTGACATAAACAGGCGATGATAGTTATCAAGTTACTTAGACTAATTTACAGGATAATATACACTAGTAATAAATAATATTAAACAGT
>JACEEZ010023538.1:228599-321099 GCA_016584305.1 Chionoecetes opilio
TATCGCTAATAGGCTGCTAAAAAAAAAAAAAAAAAAAGTGATCGAATCATCTCATAAGTGGGCTTATGTCATAAGCCCACTTACTTAAGCCTTATGACCTTCCCCTGGTCAACCCGGTTCCAAAAATGTGCCATATGAGGTGATTGCGCCACGGGGGGCGGAACCTATACCACACACACACACACACACACACACACACACACACAGACAGACAGACAGACACACTTTCGCTTATATTATTATATATATATATAATATATATATATATATATATATATATATATATATATATATATATATATATATATATATATATATATATGATTTCTGGAATAAAACAGTAAGTCTGAAAACTCCATGAGAATATACGAGGTATAAGTGACATTTAATTTTCTTTCATCAAAAAGCATGATAAAAAATGGGAAGACAAATTATAGGCAAACCATTTCTATATAAAATTACGATTATCATCATTTGTTTACGGCAAATAGTTTAAATATTTACATGATAAACTTGCACCTTTTACATATTTCATAAGGTTTCGGACACACAGTGACACTCATAACATGAAAAGATAATAAATATAATCTCTTATGCGAAAATCACTGCATTCTGTTACGACAAAACTCGTATCACGACCGTGGCTACTGTAAACCTGCTTTTTACACTTTATTTACAGTCTCATTCGCTAACATTGCCCTCTTACTGATAGACATAGTATTCACATTCATCAAATGAAGCTTGTCTATTCCTCAAATACAGAAAATAGGACGAAAATAATAAATATTTACCAGAGATTTTCCATCAACGCATCTCGTGGTGGCTCATGTTTTCATTATTATATAAACTCATAACTTTTCCAATTCGTCGTACTCCTTATGTACGCCTTCCTCACCTCAATGCCTCAAAAACCCAATTTCTTCTCCTATCTACTCGACAAAACCTTGCAGATAACTATACTTTATTCTTTAATGATACGCAACCGTCTCCATCTTCTACAATGAACATTATTGGTCTAACCTTTACGAAAAATCTCAATTGGAAATATCACATTATTATAAGAAGTTAGGTGTCTACTGGCGTCTGCACTATTTTGTTTTCCTTTCCAGCTTCATGGTCTGTACAGGGGTCTTATCCGCCCATGATTGGAGCATGTATCGGGAGGGAGGGGGTCCACTCAAACAGCCTTTTTAAGTAGGGTGGAGTCAAAAGCTTTTCGTCTTATCAACTCCCCTCCTATGACTGACTGTCTTCAATATTTAAATCACCACCACATTGCTGCTTATCTTGATATCTTCTATTGTTATTTGCATGCTCGCTGCTCTTCTGAACTTGCTAAAACCATGCCACACCCTCAATTCGCTAGCGCATCTGGTTGAAAGCGCGTTACTCTGAAAATCTGTGGCTTTCCTTGATTAGCAGTGAATCCCTTGACATAAGTATTCCCGTTACGTTGCAGTAGTCAGATAATGTATAAAGAAACAGATTAGTTATTATAACAGATACGGCTTGAAAGAAACAAAAATATATTTCTAGACAGGCGATCCGTGCAGCTCAGAGGTATAGAAGGTCACAGAGGAAGGGATGTGTTAGGAAGGGATGGCAATTGTGGGAAAGAAATACATATGCAAACTGAAGGATAATATAGGGATATTATGAAATGAAGGAAATATATATAAATGGAATGTACGGGATATTATGTTTTCTCTTGTTTTGAGATGGGGCGGTCACCGAGTGGTTAGCGTTACAAGTTCCGCCATGAGGAACTGTTTCTTCCATCGTTGATTGGAAGAAAATACTCACATGCTGCATGAACCTCACTTTTCGACTGTGACTACAAGTGCGGCAGAAGGCACCAGGTGACAACATGAGCCTCAGGTCAAAAAACCATCACAGGTGTCACAATATAAATTCACTCTGCGCCACCACGATCGACGGCCAGCCATCACAGCCCTCCAGAATGTGCAGGGCCAAGCGCGTGAGCCCTCAAGGAAAAAATAATAGCCTACAGGCGCTATAAGCTCCAACAATAAAAAGGATAATAATGGATTGGAAAAAGCTATATCACTATATCAGTTCACCTGAGTCTTTTACAATTACAATGTATTCTGAGATTCTAATGTATGTTGTTCTCTTTGTAGAAGATGTCTACAGAACACACCAAACCAGTGGTGTATTCACTCTTGAAAATACTTTACAGTGATGCTTTACGATTTTTTTTGGGGGGGGTTTAGCATATAACATAATTATTAAGAACACCTAATTATAGGAACTTGATATAATTTACATGTTTACCTTGTTAGAAACTCTAATGAATGACAGAAAATTGATAAACTATATGGTATTTACTATTCACATTAAAATAATGTTATGTAAGAGTTAATTGTGCACTTACTTTTGCACTATAGTCTTGTATGAATTTCTTATATTCCTTAATTGAATGAAATACATACGCACTTACTGTTGCATTTCATTCTTTACTTGAATGAAATACATACGCACTTACTGTGCATTACATTTTTTTTTACTGGTATGGATTCCTTACGTATTATTTACATTCTTGAATTGTATTCACTGCATGAATGAATTACTTACGTACTTTCTGTTGTACCACGTTCACTACGTGGTCGATATAATTATATACTTACTAATTTGTTAAACTAGGTTACATAGTACATGCCTAGCCATTTTTACCATAACTGTTTACACATCTACGTGATGTACGTGATGCACATGTCTTCATGAATTACATGATGCACACATTTATTAACTTTGTGCAACTAACTACCACCTCTTTTTACTTTTCAACTAATTCAAGCTCGCATAAAAATAATTAATGAAGATTTTTCTTACTACATAACTCAGAAAACGTTGATTGATCACGGAGAAACTTACCTCTCATACCATAGTTCGCTAATGACAAATATATTTTTGTGTTACTCAAAGCTGAAACACACTTACACTAATAAGGTGTAAGGAATAATTTTATTTGCAACCACATGGCACTATCAATATTTTCGAAATGTATACCTTTCTAGCAATATTACATGGTTCTCTGTTCACTGTAACCTTACCATCACCATCATTGTTAATCTCTGAGAACTCGATGCATGTATCAGACACTTTGTCTCCTTTCATGGCAGCTAGTCATAAAGTCATACTATCATTTCAAACTGTGCCCAGCTTATCATTTTACCAGTTTTAAAGGTTTCTACTGTTGTATGTAAAATTGCCCTGATGAGACCTAAAATAATTATACACAGCATACCAAATAAGCCCAACTTATAATTTTACAACTCAGAATGTTCAATAGCTATCTTTAAAATTACCTAATAAGATTTATCTCCTTACATAAAATTTTACTATTTCACTCCCACTTAGACTTACATTTGGTGTACATTTGCTTTCTCACTCCTGTGTAGGACACCAAGATGAATTCTCAACACATGCACCCATGTCAATATTTCTTCTTATTTTTGTTTTAATACACCTCAGTGACAGTTTCTTTTCCTAATGCAAAACTAATAAATTTAATGGATAATTTTTTTGTATTTAGCACATGATTCTTAAGTGCGGTTCGCACTGGCCAAATACCGGGGAATATGTGCAGGTTTTGTGCCCCGGGGCACAAATCCTGCACAAATTCCTGGGGAACAATCCCCGGAAAAAAACGTACACTGCTCGAGTGGTCTTTATGTGCCAGTTGCCGGGAACTTTCGTGCGCCAAATTTAAACAAACGCCGAAGCCAGCACCACCCACCTCCCCACTCACCCATCCCTCCCTCTTGCCTCTCCCACAATGCTCATCAACATCATTTGAGAATATATAAAAGTGATTGAGCTTCAACACTACGGGCGTCACCATTTCCCTGGCCTTACGTTGGGAGTCTTCTATAGGGCCGCTTTAATTGGTATAATTTCAGTATTGGGCACTAAAAATGATCAAATTTAACTTACATCACCGTGTAGATCTTTTCATCCTTACTTTGAATCCCAATTTCCCATGGCAATGTCGATACATATAATACAGAAAAGTTTCCGTTATTAGCTACAGCCAGAAGTGGTTGCTAGGTTAAATTGTATTAAGATAGGTTAGACGTGGGGTTTGTTTTAGTAGATTATATCAAGGAAAAAAATAAAATATCAATACAGCGACAGCGCAAAGAGGAGTGGAATGTTTGAATGGGGCGCCGGGAAGGGCTGGCTGGCTTATGGTACTCTCGTCTACCAGATCTCTAGTCCCCGTCGCCGAGAGTTCCAACATTTCCCTTTGTTTAGTATTCCTTTTATCTACAACTCAATGTATATCTCTATTAAGCTTTTACCTGTGTTTCTGTATAAATAACCTAACCAAACTATTACCGTCGGCCAGAATTCACGGTTTGTGTCGGGACGAGAATCTCGGTAGACGAGAGTACAAGGTACCGGCTGGGCGGCATCACCACACCTGTAAACAAATATTAGTTTCCGACAAAGCGAGTGCCAAATTAATTCAAAGCATATCAAAATTATTCAAGAAAATTAAGTTTCGGCCTCGAAATCAGTGAATGCCCATTACCGAAATTTTACGATTTGTTAATGGCGAGGACAGCAAGCCTGGCTATTTGTTCCCCGGAACGAATTGCGTGTGTGAACGTAATCGCGGCACACGGCCACTATGTCCGGTTTCCCGGGCATAAATGTGCAGGTATTTGACCAGTGTGAACCGGCTTTTACAGGATCAAAACAAGAGTGCTCAACATTCTACCTATTATATATCACCAAGGTTTTCTGAGTTTCATTCAAATATATAAACTTCATTCAATTTCCCTGCCAGTCATTTTTACACTCGCTTTTGTCAAAATATTTTCTACAGTAACATTCAATTCGTATCATTTATGAATGACTTTTTAGCAAACATAGATTTCCCACAAAGATGCAGCCACATTATTGTGTGTCCAGCGATGTCTCTACCTATGTTATTTATCCATGATGCCTATTATACACAACTCAAAAATTCCTTCAAAAATATTCTAAAGAAATTGTTGCTTCAAAGTTATACAGATGAAGTCATTTAATAGATATGTATGGATTCTTATGTGAGCAGGGGCGCCGAGAGAATTGAAATGTTCCGGGGCAAAACTAGTTTGGGGCCCCCATTCCTGCAGTAGGTAAAGGTTGAGGTGGGGGCCATACGTATAGGTGACCAGAGTTCCATAGAGTTCCATAGTGCGTCGTCTGCTAGTCGTCAAGAGTGTTTTGGAAGCTCGGGGAATTTGCCGATTTTGATTACGGATTATTTAAAAACGGCTGACTGGATGCAAAAAGTGACAACATATTGTTGATATATTCGATAATGGCTATATTTTGACTGCATTAAATCAGGAATAATGAAATTGTCTGGACGAATACTTTAAACTTTATCTCACCCTTCATGCCTTCCCTCACACCTGATATACCCTCCCTCACACCCTTCATACCTTAATTTCCCTCATACCTCTTAAACTTAACTTTTCATCCCTCATACCTTCACCTCTTTCATAATTTTGGCAAATATTACATTTAACACAACATACAGATTCAATATATTATAATCCTGCGAAATCCATAGTAAAAGTAAAACCATAATACAATACATCAAGATTACATACATAATACATATATGGCACATTCATTTGACAAACAATGGCGCTTTCCTTGCTTTCCTCTTGGCAAAATTATGAAGCACAACATCAAAATCAAGAGATCATGCCGTGTTTTTGTCGTCCAAGCACCGTCTTGGATACGAAGACCGTTTTTTGTCGCAATTGAAAAAGGATTTGTTTCTGCGACAAAAACACAACAAGCTTGGTAGTAGTCGAAATAATAATCAATGCAAAACATTGCAAACAATATCACAAAGTAGTATAACACACATTTCAGCAAGTGTTATTGGTAGGGATTCGTGTAAGTTGAGACTCAATACTGAATCTAACCAAGTCCTCAAGTCGTGCTTGGGTCATTGTTGCTCGTAGACATTTTTTTTTATCGGCTTGAGTTTGCTGAATGAGCGCTCTGCAGAGGCGACAGTGGCAGGGATTTTTTTAGCAGAATGCGCAGGCTGACAGATACATTTAGGAAGAGCCCTTCTCGTCTGCACTCTGTCAAGCAATTCAAAAGCTGCTATAGGCTTAGTTGGTCCTGCCCAAAATTTGAGCGATGAACTGTTTGTAGGTGCTTCATTTCCACCACAATATCATGACTGATATCGGCAGCATACTTATCTGCCGGTGATTTTTATTTAAGTGAGCTCCTTTGCTGATATTGTTAGGTACTTCCAGAGGAAACTGAGTTTTCAGAAATATTCTTGGCAGCTTTGAATAAAACAGTCAGTCAGCCAATTAATTATTCAATAATACAGTATATATAACGCAGACTTCTGAAAAATTCTTCTTCAGGTGACTCATCTGCTTCATTTTGTTCTGATAAATCTGAACTGCTGTGCCATCACCATCATCATGAAATCTTCTTTTGCGTTTAGGTCCAGCTACTTTACCACGACCACGACACAGTTTCACCTCGATGTCCATGTTTGAAGCAACTAGCTTTGCTTCATTCCACATAGCTTTTCAGTTATTTCGGAGATCTGTCAGTTCTACAAGCAAACCCTCTATGTTTGATGGGTCCTATGGGCCCATCAAAGCCCCAATGGGCCCCCCAAAACCCCATGGTCCCCACCAGAACCCCATGGGCCCCATGGGAGACCCCCTCTCGGTGGGCCTGTATGTGGGTATGTGTGTACATGTGTATTACATTGTGTGTACACTGTACATGTGTAATTGTATGTTTGGGTATATGTATGTGTGTGTGTGTTGTGTGTGTGTGTGTGTGTGTGTGTGTGTGTGTGTGTGTGTGTGTGTGTGTGTGTGTGTGTGTGTGTGTGTGTGTGTGTGTGTGTGTGTGTGTGTAAATGTATGTGTATGTAGGTGAATGTGTGTACGTGTAGGTATGTTTGTTGTGTATTTCTGTATACATGTGTATATGTATTATGTATATGTAAGTATGTATACATATGCATGTATGTGTATGTGTGTATATGTATCGGTATATATGTATGCATGTATGTGCGTATGTATGTATATGTATTCATGTATGATATCATAGTTAATATTATTGTATATATTTGTTAGCTAATGGCCTAAATATTAGTCCACCTGCCTACCACGTTATGCATATGTTAGCAACAGATATGTATAGGAGTTTCCGCTCAACAGACCTGTGCTTCATGTTTTACTTATTTAAAATGAATATAAATACTTTTATCATGGAGGCCAATAAAACAAAAGTTAAGTAAAAAATCAAGTATACCAAACCAATGACAGCGCTGAAATGAATAATTTTAATGATTTCGAAGGGAGAGAAGAAAATACTAATGGAGCAGCGACCAATGAAGCAGCGAGTTAGTCTGCTTAACAGGAGAATGATAAAAGGGATGATGGTAGCGTTGAAAGTTCAAACATCAATAATGAGAAAGAAGGAGTTACTGAAGTTGATGACGAGGAAGACTCAAAAGAACGGACAGTTTTACCTAAAGCAGGGAAAAGTTACGAAGTGACACTAGACACTATCGTAGAACAAATTTATGAAGACCGTTTGGGCGCTGGCTAGAGTAGGGAATTCCCTGTCCGACGCGCTGCCACTTCAGTCACAACACATATTATCTGTTTCGTATATCAGTGATTTACCACTTCTGAATGAATTTTAAACACTCTGTATATTTTTAATTGCATAATAATGCTACACAGTGATATCAATGTTTATTTTTTGAAGAACATAATGATGATTTTCTTCAAATTCCCAACACTTGACACATTAGCTTTACGATGTTGTCATGGCAATTTAGAACCGAAGAGTCTCGAGACGAGTCTCGAAAGCTCACTTCCTTGCAGGCCGCCACCCACGATGGAAGCTACGACTACACGCTCGCGTGTTCTTCATAGTCGTAATAGTATATTGTGAATATGTGAATAAGTACTTCTTGGAAGAAAAGGCCGGTAGAGGTCGTATTATGAGGAGAGTGAGGGTTATCGTTTTCGCGAAGGGACTAATCCGAAACTTGGCCAATGACGAGCTTTGGCAGAGCCGCGGATAGGGAATTCCCTGACTAAGCCAATATTCAAACGGACTCCATAAATTTATTCTACTATAACAGACTCCAATAAAAAGAGTAATGTGAAGATCGAGTAGGGCAGGCAGGGCACAAATAAAAAAAAAGGATTGATATAATTATCGTAATGAAGGAAATAGCCAAGAAACCGGGATGGATTTTGTTAAAAATGTGAGCGAGATCTGAGAGATGGAACACTAAGAAGAAATAATAAAAACTACATCAGGCGATAAATCAATACAAGCAAAGAGAAAAGAAGTTGAAAACTGGAAAATGATTGATGCATCTGGAGAGGTAGAATGGGAAGGTCAACATACCATATCGGTTAGGTGGATTGTTACAGAAAAACAAAGTAAGCGAAGTAAGATTGTAAAACCTTAGATTGTAAACCAATATATATATATATATATATATATATATATATATATATATATATATATATATATATATATATATATATATATATATATATATACAATATATATACGTATATGTAAATATATATATATATATATATATATTATATATATATATATATATATATATATATATATATATATATAGTCTAGGGTGGTCCAAAGACAAGGGGGTAACAAATGAAACAACGAAATATAATTGGGGCACCCTTTAGAAATGTTTTATTTGACAAAATAATAATACAGTAAAAATTTTAGGACAATTAATTAGTATTTACAGGTCGCTACCCATGATTTATTTTATTTTATTGAATGTGTACACCTAAATTGCATGCAATTGTATGAAGACTGAAAAGGCGTTAGCCACAGACATTCTCAAGGCTCTAATCTTGATATTAAGCTAAACTAGACTTCTTTGGTGTAGGAAGTCGCTTTGTCTAGTCTGCCACGACCTGCAGAAGGTACTGCTTCTGTTCTTCATCTGCAGTAATCAGCCTGTTGTACTCTGTATATATATATATAATATATATATATATATATATATATATATATATATATATATATATATATATATATATATATATATATACATATATAGATAGATAGACAGATATAGATATAGATATAGATATATATAGATATAGATATAGATATAGATATATATAGATATAGATATAGATATAACGTTTTTATATAGATATATAGATTATCGTAAGGTTCCCATATATCACCCACATGCACTTTACTTTTGACGGCGAATTCATCGGAGGACAAATGGTAGCAAAATGAAGCTATAAATAATTACAGGCGCCACTATGATAATCATGTTTGCGCCACTACGGGCGAGGATTAATTATCAAGACCCCCACGTGAACCACCATGTCATACCATTCGAACCATGGAGGTCACTGCCTACAGGCGCTATAGGTACCTATAGGCGTAACAAAAAAGAGTTTACATACGTTATATGTATATATGAATAATTTGCTGGCATATATATATTTTGTTTTTTTGCGGCAGCGTACATTGTCTTGCCCATTTAGACGTGTTATTTATTTTCTTCATAAATTTTTAACTGCACGACCTTCTGAATTATTACCTCAATGTTTGCGAAGGGGAACATGTATAGGGGTGGTAGGAGTAGCCTCCCTCATGTGAGACCTTGCTCTTCTAAATATCTGCCCTGCCAATGCCAGAAACCTACCAAACTGTGTCTGTCAGTGACTGCCATATTGCTTGTTACGGTGTGTGGTAAACGGTGTATGCTCTTCCGGCATACTACAATACTATTTTCGATACTTTTTTCTGTTGAGTTATGCTGCTCTTTTCACTGTAACTTTACATGTGTTGATGAGCATACATTTGGTAGGAGTTTTCCAAGGAACTGTGGACACATACCCGAGTAAAAAAACCTTAAGTCTTAATTGTACATGTGGTAATATATGTCTTATATGTTTCTTTTGCGGCAGCGTGTTACAACCCACGAGCAAGTTTTTTTCACAGTATGCTGATGAAGCGGCAGATTTATGGTTAGTTCGGGTAATTACTCTTCCTCCCGCTAAGACAGGCGCTGTAAAATACCTGATGCGTAAGACAGATTAGTTTTTCTTGCTCCTCTTTAGTCCAGACCATAATATTAAGTTTTGGCAAGGATTTGGTGAAGTAGCGAGCTTTGGCTGAGTTACTGCCATATGATAATTTTTGTTTCTAAGTGCAGTATTGCATGTAGGTCATTGTTGTTCCATGTTGTTGTATGACTGGTTTGCATTGCATTTTTTTATATCAAAGAGGAATGACATAGCGTAATAGGAAAATCATCAAAAAACCCGCAGATTGTCAGTCCCTGTAAAAAATATAGTGAAAAACATCCAATGGAGAGGTGCATATTTATTTGGGATATATCTTGACACTCCTCTCCTGATATAATGTCGTAGGAGGGTGGAGAAATGTTAACAAGAAAAGATCTCCAGAGTTTACCATCCAAAGAGATTAAAGAGTTAAAATTATGGTTGAATCTTGGATTAGAAAGATATATATGATAGATGATAGAGATGAGAGTAAGTAAAAATGCGCAGTGAAGCCGTGGCAGGGATCCTCCCGCAGCATACTTTCTTGCACCTCCCGAGAAAAGGTGAAGGAAAAGAGTGCATTAAGGTTATATGGGGAGGATGGCGTAGAATTGGAAAGAGGAAAGACAGAGGAGGAAGTCAAAGACTATTAGAGTAAAATATACAAGAAATATGATAATGAGATAGACACAGTGTGGAACACAGAGAAGAAAGAGGAATATGTAAGGGAATACGGTATAGTAAAGCAGGACATAGGGCCGATTTCTCAGTCCTTTGGTAAGCTCCCTAACCAAAAGCCTTACCAACCTGGTAACAGTCCTTACTAACAAAGAGATCCGATTTCTCAGTCGTTGTTTTCTGAATTCGGAGCTCCCCAACATGGTAAGGATCCCAACGAAACAAAGACGGCAGATTCGATACTGTTGGTATGCCTGAGTGGCGGAAAATCTAAACATTCCATCCAAAGTCAGTAAATAATGACTATTTACACACATATAAATAGTAACAACGATTAACAAACATAATACCGAAATCCAATACCGACCAAATAATATACCGATGCAATACTAATACCGATACCGGTATACCGGAAGAAAAAAAATACCAGTAATACCGGTAGTACCGGTGCTAAAATACCGGTATTTCGTTATACCGGATACCGGTGCACATCCCTAAGTTGTGGACCTATACAACAGCGGTGGCTGGGTCTGCTGTTTGTGCAGAATGTGGGGTAGCACAGGTGTCCATGTATGCTTTTCTATGTACTTTGATACTATGTCCCCTAATGTGCCTGTATTTTTTCTTGTATTTTGTTTTTGCACTAGTACTTAAGTTTACTCCTTGGCTTGTTCTTATTGCTTTGTTTTTTGTCTGTATGCCTCCGGGCGAGAATAAAATTATTATTATTATTATTATTATCATTAACACACGCTGCCCCAACACTTAACACGCACACCCCCAACACTTAACACATACACCCCTAACACTTAACACATGCATTCCCAACACGTAAAAACTATATTCACAACACTTAACACCTGCACCCCAACACTTAACATCTGCACCCGCAACAAATGTCCAACTGCATGCGCTACATTTAACACGTACACGCATCCCTAACACTTAACACCCGCAACAATTAACACCTGTACCCCCGACACTTAACACACACATCCTTACCCCTTAACACCTGTACCACGAAAACTTAAAACACACCCCCCCAACACTTAACAAACGCACCCCCAACATTTAACACACGCGCCCCCAACAATTCACACCTGCACCCCAACACCAAACGCACGTTACCCCAAACACTTAACACACGAAACCCAACACTTAACACAAGCACCCCAAACACTTAACAAACCAACCACCTGGTTGAGCTGGTCACTGGTTTAGGTGGGTGGCAATGGTTGTGATAGTCACTGGTTAAGATGGTCACTGGTTGAGCTGGTACTGGTTGAGATGGTCACTGGTTGTATTGGTCACTGGTTTAATTGGTCACTGGTTGGGTTGGTCACTGGTTGAATTAAGACTGGTTGTTTTGACACAGGATTAGTTTGTCACTGGTTGAGATGGTCACTGCTGGAATTTGTACTGGTTGAGTCGGTCACTTGTTGAGTTTGACACTGGTTGAGTTGGTACTGGCTGAGTTGGTACTGGTTGAGTTGGTGACTGGTTGAGTTTCTACTAGTTGAGATGGTCACTTGTTGAGTTGCTACGGGATGAGATGGTCACTGGTTGAGTTGGTACTGGTTGAGATGGTCACTGGTTGATTTGGTCACTGGTTGAGTTGCGAATGAGTGAGTGTTACATGCATTGAACTGACACTCCATTGAAGTATGATTAATTTCATTACTTGTTGCACATAAATTGCTAGTGATTAATTCCTTTCACAATTTATTGATTACACAGCCATGTGAAAAAAATATTTTTCATGGGTGGTAATTAACACAGTTCTAATTGATTTAATATTTTTCATCAATCAATCAATCAATCATTGGGGACATACGCCGGGGGGCGCGTCGCCTCGCTCACCTTACGACGCCACTCCCGGGGGTTATCACGCGCGAGTCCCCATGCAGGCTCCTTTCCCATACCAAGCAGCTCTCGACAAGAAACATCAACTTGCCTCAGCCACGAGCCATGTGGGCGCCCCCTTGGCCTCCTCCACGCCGGATTGTCTCTTAAAGATACAACCCGATGGGAAGGATCGGTTTCAAGGTAGCGTGCCAAATGCCCATATAGCCGAAGTTGGCACTGACGGACTATGCAGGTAATAGGCCTGAGATTCAGTCTCACGGTGCACTCGCTGATTTGACACGTAATCATCCCAGCGACGCCCCATGATTCTGCAAAGATACTTATTACAAAAGGCATCGATTCGTCTGTTCAAGTCGCTATTTAGTGTCCATGTCTCACAACCATAGAATAAGACAGGGATCACAAGCGACTTGAAGATTCAGATCTTTGTCCTCCTGTACAGGTACCAACAACGGCAAATACTCCTGCTGAGCGAGTCCATAACACCGTGGGCTATGCCAATCCGCCGTAAGACTTCTTGAGGTGACCCGCCGTCATTATGGACTGCGCTACCAAGGTATGTAAAACTTTCCAAGATCTCAATGTCCTCGCCGCACGCATGAACAGACTGTACTGTTTCATCTAGTAAGCCTCCAAACACCTGGACCTTGGTCTTAAGCCAGGAGACCTTAAGTCTCAAAGGCTTTGCCTCCTCGTGTAGCGCCTCGAGAGCCATCACCAGGACCTCCAGCGACTCAGCAAAAATTACTGCATCATCGGCAAAAACAAGATCAGTGATCTTGGTGTTGCCGAAGGATGCTCCACAATTACTTTGATCTATAACTTTGCCCAATACCCAGTCCATACAAGTGTTGAAAAGTGATGGGGCAAGGACGCACCCTTGCCTTACTCCTGTATTAACAGGAAAGAAGCTGGATACACCTCCCCCACGCTTCACAGCACTCTCAGTCCCAGAGTACAGACCAGTCATCAAACCAATAGTCCTTGCAGGAATCCCGCGAAGTCACAGAAGATCCCAGAGTGACACACGATGCACTGAGTCAAACGAGAGATCAATATAGGCTTTCTCATCACCTACTAATATTACTAATACCTCATTTTTAGTATTTTTTTAGTATAATAACGTATCTATCTATCTATCTATCTATCTATATATCTATATGTTTGATGACTGGTTTGTACTCTGGGACTGAGAGTGCTGTGAAGTGTGGGGGATTTGTATCCAGCTTCTTTCCTGTTAATACAGGAGTGAGGCAAGGGTGCGTCCTTACCCCATCACTTTTCAACACTTGTATGGACTGGGTATTGGGCAAATTTGTAGATCAAAGTGATTGTGGAGCATCCCTCGGCAACACCAAGATCACGGATCTTGTTTTTGCCGATGATGCAGTAATCTTTGCTGAGTACAGGACCTACCTCGTGTAGGTCTCACGGCCTCTTGTAGCTTCCTTATTTTCTTATGTTCTTCTTATGTTCTTATAAGGGACTAGAGGTCCTGGTGATGGTTCTCGAGGCGCTGCACGAGGAGGCAAAGCCTTTGGGACTTGAGGTCTCCTGGCTTCAGACCAAGGTTAAGGTGTTTCGAGGCTTACTAGATGAAACAGTACAGTCTTTTCATGCGTGCGTCGAGGACATTGAGATCTTGGAAAGTCTTACATACCTTGATAGCGCAGTCCATAATGACGGCGGGTCACGTCAAGATATCTTACGGCGGATTGGCATAGCCCACGGTGTTATGAACTCGCTCAGCAGGAGTATTTGGCGTTGTCGGTACCTGTGCAGGAGGACAAAGATCCGGATCTTCAAGTCGCTTGTGATCTCTGTCTTACTCGATGGTTGTGAGACATGGACACTAAATAGCGACTTGAAGAGACGAATCGATGCCTTTTGTAATAAGTGTCTTTGCAGAATCATGGGGTATCGCTGGGATGATTACGTGTCAAATCAGCGATTGCACCGTGCGACTGAATCGAGGCCTATTACCTGCATAGTCCGTCAGTGCCAACTTCGGCTATTTGGGAATGTGACACACTACCCTGAAACCGATCCGTCGGGTTGAATCTGTAAGAGCCAATCCGGCGTGGAGGAGCCCACAAGTCTCGTGGCTGGAGCAAGTTGATGTTTCTTGTCGAGATGTCGAGAGCTGCTTGGTATGGGAAAGGAGCTTGCATGGGGACTCGCGCGTGGTTACCCCCGGGAGTGGCGTCGTAGGGTGGGCGAGGCGACGCGCCCCCCGGCGTATGCCCCCAATGACTGATTGATTGGAAGTAAATGTAAATAAAACTTAGGTAATTGTATTTTCTAAAGGTAGAGTTAGGAAATATGTACATTTTAAGTTTGATGAAGATTACATTGATGTTGTTGATGACTACATATCAAGGAGTAAAGCTCAATTTCAATGGACTGTTTCATAAAGCCAGAGCTAAGCAAGTCATAAATGCATAGAGGGCTACATATTTGTTATTAGGAAAAATATATAAACTTAATCTACCTTTGAATATATGCCTTGATCTGTATGACAAAATTGTCCTGTAATGCTGTATGGCTGTGAAGTATGGGGCTGTGGTAGTATTCAGCAGCTAAACACCGCACGTAATAAGTTTTACAAAAGACTACTTAAGCTTAGTAAGTCCACATTAACCTGTATGATTATTGGTGAACTGGGATGTAAGAGCTTAGAGGAGGTTATAGGTAACAGAATGGATAATTTTTGGTATGGTATTGCCAAGGGTCGAGGTAAAATTCCAAATGCATTATATCTTTTCATAAAAAGATTGCATGAAATGCAACAATATAAATCACCCTAGCTAACTAAGATAATAGATATCCTAAATAGCCACGGATTGTCAAACATATATTTAATCAGGTTGCATCTATTAAAGAGCTATGGCTTAAGGGCTATGGGTTTAAGTTGCGGTCGAGTGATATGTATAAATAAAAATGGTCTGAAGAAGTGGAGAACAATCTTGCGTGTGTTAACAATAGACTAATAGTACAGCAGATATGTGAATTATTTGGCTGAATTGTGACTTTGATGATAGAAGCATGAAACTTGGTACACAGTTAGGGCATGCCTATGAGAAGATATTTGGCTATAGGGCCATTTGCGATTTGTCCTGTGACGCAATTGGTGACCATTTTCCAAGATGGCCGCCATCCGCTGTTATAGTCCCTCTGAAATATTAGCTAAGCTCCATTGTAGTGATAAGAGAACTTATTTATTGGTATTATGTACATCTTATCAATAGTTTATATAAGTCAACTATGGTTGATAATGCCCTATATCCTTATTCGATTATCATAAAGCACTATCTGTGTAATTTTAGTAGGGGCGTTATATGAAAAATTGGTGTAACATATCGTTGTTTTGGCTTTCAGGTGTGTAACGATGGAGAAAATCTAGAAGGTGGTGGACCCTGTACAGCCTGGTACATCAACACATTGTCTAACAACAGACTGGAGCAAATATATTATGTGCCAGGAAGAAACATCGGAGGTGCTTCACTGTCCAACCGAGTCCAGACGTGGCACACACGGAGCTGGTTATAAGACAATTGCTAACCTTCTTGTGGCTTTCAGTAGGATTGGTTGTTTGGGTTGTAAGTCTGTCTAGGGGTCACTAGAGTATAATAAACCTTTCAAACCTTTCAAACCTTTCAAACCTATAAAAAAAATTGACTTCCGGCAAAAAGGATGGCCAGATTCATTCAAAGCACATTAAAACTATTCAGGGGAAAACTAAGTTTCGGCCTCGAAATCGCGGGATGACCTAAATCGTAAATTTACCAGAATATGTTGCAAAAAATCAGCCTAGGCCCCTCCAATAAATATGTAGGCACTCGTGGAGAATGTGGGTCTTTCACTGACGCAGCCAGGTTAGGTAATGTTAAGGTTAGGTTTAGTTTAGTTTAGTTTTATTCGTGAAGTATGTTTTCCTGGTAGATCTTAATGTGTTTTGGAATAATCTGGTTTGCTTTGTCATCCCCACAAACCAAACTAAATATAACCTTAACCTAACCTGGCTGCTGTCCGTGAGGAACCCACATTCTCCACGAGTGCCAATATGTATTTTTGTTCAATAACTAAAATTTACCAAAGGTTAGTTTAGTTGTGTTATAAGAAAATGTCTCTACTGTAATTTCTTTTCTTGCTTGGGTTTCAAATAATTGTCTTATATTAATATTCTGCATGTGTAGCCGGGCACCACATGCCCTACAGCTTACTTGGTGCTACTATAGCGTGCGGTCTACCTCGGGGTCTGTAGTCTACGGTACCCTAATGTGCGGTCAACCAAGATCCCAACTGATCTGACCTGACATAACTACCGCATAGCTGTAATGTGCAGTCTGGCAAGACCATACCATACCTGACCTGACCTGACCTGACCTGACCTGACCTGACCTGACCTGACCTAAGTACCGGGACCCTACTCAACCTTATAAAATAGGAGGGATCAACGAAGTAATGTCTCAGTACCCTCCTAAAATTCAAGCCGAGAACATCAGTCTGACACACTTAACCCTCTACAATGCTGTTCAAAGAATTATACAGAAGTGACATCTTGACAGAAGAAACAGCGATTACGTTTTTACGTGAAAGAAATCTTATGCACGCACCACAATAAGCCAATAATTCCTCGAATAGATGGCACATTGTCATTTCCTAAGAAAATATAATACCAAAGAAAATGAAAACTTAATAACACATAACAAATTATATGCTTTAGTGTTTTTAAGTTTTCATTTTTCTTGGTATTCTACTTTTTGCTTAAAAATTCCGCAGGAGTAGGCTGCCGCCAAACAGCCGGGCAATCGCGTGCCATCAGAATTTGTTTATTCAACCTAAATAACGCTAAAAAAACTAACTCAAACCTATCCTATACCTAAACGAACCTAAACCTAACCTAACCTAACCCAACTAGTATTATATAAAAATGTGTGTAAATATCCAGAAAAATACCATATTAGCTTTGGTGGACGAAACTATTTTCTTCTAGTGAGTTTTGATGTGTTTTGAATTAATCTGCTAACCATATATGGCGCAAATCCTTTGGGGTTTTTCGGCAATAACAATAATAACGTACTTGGCTGAGAGTACCTCCACCCGCTATGGACCCATGACGCGTGCTGTTCCACCCCACTGTAAGACCAAGTAGACCGGGTTTTTTTCATTATTATTTTTAACCCGTGGGCTGCGACATGCCTTCCGGAAGCGCAATTTTAAAAAGCATACAAAAACCGCGCCAACATTCGTAGAAGTCTACAAATAGTGCGTTTTCGTGACGTTCACCACCCTGGTCCAGTCCAGTCTATACCATTCCAGGCTGGACTGATGCTCGCGAAAATACATCGAGACTGGCCCCGTCCCATTCGTCGTTCCTATTGGCTGGGGGATCGAGTGGGCGGTCCTCCATGCAGAAATCCACACATTTTTTAAAAGCGCGCGTTTTATTTACTTGACTTCTCAATGGGAAGTCAAAGTTGCAGGGATGACTATGAAAAAATGAATGATGAAATATCATTTCATTTACCGTTAATAACACTATCTATAGTCGCCACTACACTAATGTCGCAGGGGGCATATATTACGAGTTTTAGCATCACTACAGATCACATCACGTGCACAGTACGTAGTTTACCTTATCTACATAACACTATAGCTACGGTACATGTCTTCAGTGACACATACAAGTCTGTAGTGATGCTAAAATTCGTAATATATGGCGCCTGGTGACATTAGTGCAGTGGCCACTATAGTGTTGTTGACGGTACATTCATTTCCCAAGATGTTGTTTCAGCAAATTGCGAATATTGTAATTTTTTGTGAAATTACTTTAGTCTTATGGTCGGCCATCATGGTGTTTCATGTCTTATCAGCAGCACGAGAAGCTCCTGGTCATCTTCCCCGCTGACTGTAGTGCGCATGCGCCAGTTCTCCACACACTGGTCCAACCTGGTCCTGCTCACTGGCCTGGCCCAGTCTAGCCCGTTCCAGCCCGGTTCAATCCGCATCGCAAAAACAGTGGCCGCCCGGGACTAGTCCAGTCCAGACCGGGCCAGAGCGGTCGCGAAAACGCGCTAAAACTGTGTCACATATGCGCCTTGATGTCAGCCCTCGATACCACACACCATCATCTGCCTAACTACGCTCTACGCTGGAATACCACTCCCTGGGTTTTAGGTCCTGCGGTGGTATATTTTTTTGTCTATCTTTTGACTTTTGGAGGGATTATTCAAGTATTTCTCCAGTAGTTTATCTCAAGGTACGGTACAACGGTACCTATGTTTACCTTGAGATAAACTACTAGAGAAATACTTGAATAATCCCCTGAAAATCTTGGGAAAAATCCCAAAGAGGGCATCCCTGACGCCACTTCAGTAGGCTCTTGCTAGCGACTTGGTGTCATTCGCGCCAGATATTTCAACTCCCGACCATAACCACACCACAACCCCATACGTTTGGGTTAAAAATGTATATATTGCCAGATGCGGGTTTTTACTACCTTGACGCTGATGTCATTTTCATCCAATTCTGTAATGGTCACTGTTTTACTCACATCCCCGCACTGGCGGCACTAAAAAAATCTTTGCTCCCGCAGTTCCCGGGTTGACTGTAATCATTGGTTATTGTACAAATTTAACACCTAACCTAACCTGCCAGCGGCTGGCGCGTAGTTAACATATATTAAAAAAATTATATCTCAGGAACGAGTTGTTTCCGATGAAATTGCAATACACCAGTGTCTTGTATATGCAGAATACACCACATATAACACATAGGTGTCCTTCGTAGTGAGCATGGTGTTTTTCTGAAATAATACCAATATGTGTTGTATGTTTTTGTTTCCGCAAGTGAATTACAACTGCACAAAATATTGAGCAGAAAATAATAGAGAAAAAGTACCTGGTAAGGCAAGTTGAGCCAGCCTACTCTTGCAGAATATTAAACAATTTTTCTTAGGTAATGGTGTTGTGCCATTTATTGGAAGAATGATTTCCAAAGAAAGTTAACTTATGTAACTGAGATCCATGCAAGAAAAAAAACCAGCAGATACATTTTCCTATCACGCAATGTACCTAACCATTTTTGACCGATGTTTTCCTTAACCGTGGTTTTGGGTGCAATGAACATCTAGTAGATGCAATTTTTCATATTTCAACTTACGGTATCGTATATATCAACACTTTTAAGCTTCAAGCATAAACCTACATACACTATTTAGAAGTTGGCATGCTAATCCCTACTATTTATTGCAAATGTGAATATACTACATAATCTGTTTGTAAATATCTCTAGATCTTATTACATTTTGTTCAATATCTTCTCATTAAGTTTCCACCGTTTTTGAAAATAATATTCTGCTAAATTGAGTTATGTGGATATTTTTCCATGGCTAATAGTCACGACATATTCAATTTTTCAAAACTTTATTTTTGGTGAGCCTACTCTAAATTGCTTTTATTCTCAACCTGATACCATTCATCATCAACAGTTTTGTGGAGGATGCACTTCCATCACTACAGCAGTTGGAAGCAGGTGCTCCCCCACTGCAACACAACACATAAATTGACTCACCATCCCAAGCTGCTAAACTTTCCTCCTGTTCCGTCCTTCTGGTTGACGAAGGTCAGGCCGAGCACCTGAGGAAAACTCAAGCTACAAATACTCAAGGAAGAGCTACATGCTGCGCAAGCAAAGAGGAGGACAGAGACGGCCAAAGCAGAAGCAGCAATAACAATGCTATGACAGAGAAAGCTCAGGCAGAGCTTTCACTCCTTCAAGTAAAGGCAAAAATAGCATAACAAAACTTAGAAAAGTAAAGGATATGAAGTGGTTTTGACCATTTACTTCCACCCAACTTTACATGATCAGCAATTTGACAGTATAAGAAAACTCATCACTAATTTGTCAGCAATATAGATTCAGCATTTTAAGTAATGCAATATTAACTCTCTCTCTCTCTCTCTCTCTCTCTCTCTCTCTCTCTCTCTCTCTCTCTCTCTCTCTCTCTCTCTCTCTCTCTCTCTCTCTCTCTCTCTCTCTCTCTCTCTCTCTCTCTCTCTCAGCAGGGCTGGGCACAAGTTTGGGTTATGTGTTACTGGGAAGCGGGTGTTAATACTTACTTGAGTTGAGGTTTGGTATATTCCTCTCCACTCGTGGTGGTCATTACTGTTACAGCGATAGATGTTGTGCAGCTTGACAGTGAGGAGCATCACAAAAAAAAAAAAAAAAAATTCATGATATATATTACTGATAATACCATCAGCTATTTATCAAATGTACCATATCATTCATACTTGTAATTGGTCATCATAGATTGATACAGTGCTATAAAAGCTAAATTGTGACTGGTTCTAGCATTTACATGTAGTGAAGGCTAGCATAGGTATCCCTGTATCGCACACCTCCCAGCATCGGTCCAGCAGCATGGAGTGGTGTTACTGCTTGTTGAGGGTGTGAAGGCTCGTCGTCCTCGTCAACTTCATGTCCTTCTTCCTCAGGTATACCCAGGTTTGTCTTTGCATAGGTTATGCAGCATAGCACAGACCTCGATTATCCGGCACGCTTAAGCAGGGGACTTAATTCTTATTTTACTGTGGAGGATATGAAACCGCCGCTTCTATTGCCCGATCCCACTCTCCACAATACTTCTTGTTCTCTTGTGATCTCTGTAATGCATAAGGTTAATATTAATATGGTTATGATCAATTGCTCCCCAATATAAAATAAATAAACTTGGTGGTTAAAACTCCCCAGGAGTAGGCTGGCTCTGCGAGTCTGCATGCCTTACCGGTTACTTTTTCTCTATTATATTATGCTCAGTATATTGTGCAATTGTTATTCACTTGCGGAAACCAAAAAATACAGCACATTTATATATAATAATAGCTAGGTTAGGTTAAATGTATGTTTGGTTTGGTTAGATTTAGGTGTTTAAGTTGAGTTCAGGATAGATTTTGTTGTGTTATTTAGGATAATTAAGCAAATCTACTGGTACTCGATTGCCTGGCTGGTTGTCAGCCGCCTACTCCTGTGGAATTTTTACCAATAACTTGCGGAACCTAAAATTTATCACATATGTTTATATAATAATAGCTAGGTTAGGGTTACGTTTAAGTTTGGTTAGGTTAGATTTAGGCAGAGCTGGGCACTAAATACATTGAATGTATTTAAATAATAAATATTAAATACACGGGAGAAATGTATTTAAATACTAAATACTAAATACGTCAATTGTATTTAAATACATTTGTAAATACATTTTGAATACGCACAAATTTTAGCATATCCGAAAAAAATAGATTTCCTTACGATTTCCTTAGATTTTGGGTTTCCTTAGAAATTTCCTTCTCAGGCCTAAATTTCCTTAAAATAAGGAAATTTCCTTTAAAGTGGAAACACTGGTTCACTATAACATCGGGGTTGCCAGATAGTTGGACGGGTTTATGGCCAAATTAACTGATAAATAAGTATTTACATTTTTATATTATGAGCATTTAAATAGATTGTATTTAAATACTCATAAAAGTATTTAAATACTGTATTTAAATACATGACAACCAATGTATTAATAAATACATTTATAAATACACAAATTTATTTAAATACGTATTTAAATATAAATGTATTTAAATACTGCCCAGCTCTGGATTTAGGTTATGTTTAGGATATATTTGGGTTAGGTACTGTTGTGTTATTTAGATTGAATAAGCAAATTTGATGGTACACAAATGCCCGGCAGCCCCAGATGTTGTGATATTTAGATTGAATAAGCAAATTTGATGGTACACAAATACCTGGCAGCCCCAACTGTTGAATTATTTAGATTGAATAAGCAAATTTTATGGTACACAAATGCCCGGCAGCCCCAGCTATTCAGAGCATTGCCACTCATTACTTTATTTCTAATTAATGAAGTACTCAGCTGCCCATCCTTGATAGAAAAGGAGACCTTCTTTATTGAATGAGTTGTTAAACACCTAGTAATATTGAGGGCTGTAATATATATTGTTTAGTGCACCATTCAGCGGGCTAAGCATTATCAACATATCCTACCAAGACCTATCCAACACAACCTAACATTTTTGCATTTCTGCCATTTGAACTAAATATTTCTAACAACAACAAGTTACATCTCAATGAACTGACTTAACAAGCGTTTATTGTTTAATATATACCACACTCACTTTAAATGTGAAAACTACATATTATCTCCTTCCTTTGACAGGTCATGTGGTTTAATTTTACTTAATGACCACTACATCACTTACATCAATTCCTATGTGAGTTGTAGGTCCCTAACACAATATACTGCATTTTTTATGTCATTACTGCCGGAAAAATAGGAAAATATAAAATACTAAATATACTGAAATATATACATAAAATGAATAATTGTTCATATTTGTACTCATTTTTAATTCATGCATTACTTTATTTTTACTAGCCTAACCTTGTATGTGGCATTAAGGAGACACCATGCAAGTGAGGAGACGTTACATGGTAGTTAGGTTAGGTTGGGTTAAAAAAAAATGAGGAAGATGTTAATGAAGTTTATAACAATTAAGTATATGCTGTTACGAATATAAATCAACATAAGAATTGATGTAATAGGCAGCGGTGATAAATTGAACTTATAATAGTCTAGTATTGGAAAATGCATGAATTGAAATAATTGCTTCTATCCTAACAGTACTTGTCTTACTCTAACCAATTTCCTTTTCATTACCATTGCTACACTACCTAGCCTTTCTAGTATAGTTAATATTGTATCGTGCATGACAGTACACAGAGTATCTTAAACAATATTATTGTAGTTGGTATGTGGGCCCAGTTGCGAATTATTTTTTCCTAGACAGGTTCGCAAACTTTCGGTTACGGTTAGGTTAGGTTAGGTACCGGTTTACGTTGATGGTGGTAACTTTGTGTGGGAATCATAATGAGGGTATTTTCAAGAAAATCCTGTGGTTAGTTTCGGAGCTACAGCCATACGTAGAGGGCCGCCAAAATTTGCAAACTCGTTGAGGAAAATACATTTCGCGACCCGGCTGAGGACGTTGATAGGGAGTCAACAGCCACCTCTCACTACGGTAGCCACTGTCTCCTAGAAGATGACATCCAGGAGGAACGTGACCACGTTCAAAGAGTGTGAATAACACACTCTCCCGTAGAATTCGTAAATCATGCACTGATTCCGGCCACTGTCGTCGAGTGGCCTAAGAACACCCACATGCTGCCTATAACTCTACCTTCGAGTGCGAGTGCATCGGAGGACACAGGGGGGTGGCATGAACCTCCAATCACAGGCGTCACTATAAAAATCCTGCTTGCGCCACCACGGGCGAGGGCCAACCATCACAGCCCTCAATTGAGCCTCCAGGGCTACCATCCGAGCCCTGGAGGTCACTGCCTACAGGCGCTATAGGTATAAATGTAAAAAGAAGAAAAAAAGGAAAAAACTGCAAAAATTTCCAGAAATTTGTAGTTACTATCATATACAACTTGGACGTTGATGGTGTGCTGCCCTATTCTGTTCAAATATTCAACTTCGTATTCCATAGGGGCAACAATACGCACATGAGTTCCGTCTATGACACCGATTACATCATGCATTCCTGCAACTTCCATAAATTCCCTCTTCATAACCACAGTTCCCTCTGGGGTGCGGGGGAACTTGATGAACCTTCTAAGTATGTCTATGGATGAAAGTGCATACACTGTTTCTTGAATTGTCATGCTTATTATTTGTTTTGAGGGGCATCACTATAAGTCATATATATATATGGATAAGTCATCACTGCTGCACTGCTACATTTTTCCCGTGGCAAGGTATCAAAGTGTTGTTACAACTTTCAGCTCGGGAGAGATCGCCTTATTTTTTACAGTGGGGCTTGATATTACATCTCGCACTAAGTATGTCACATATATAATCCCTTCTCGGTCCAAGCGGTATCGCTTGATTAGTTCTGTATCACTAAGTTCGCCCAGTACATCTTTCCTTTCACGAAAAGTTCTCGGGAGACGCTGGAGCACTGCTGCTGCTTCGCTTCGACCATGTTTACGTTTTGAGACGAGTCTGAGACGACGTCCTAAGCTCTAGACCACCTCGCACCCAGCCCTAGCCAAACACTGAATCTAAGAAGAGTCTTAGCGACTTAGGACGCGCTCCAGGTAATTTAAGACTCCGGCCGCCATTTTAAAGACTCGAACGAGTCTAAGACGACGTCCCATATTCTATAAGTATGGCTCCAGGCGTGTAGCTTAAAGGTAGAACGAAGTCTGGCCGGGAGCTCCTCCTGCAGAGAGAGGCCCTCCAAAGGAACAGGGAAAGGACACAACGCCTTCAGTTCGGAGAACCACAGCTGCGTCCGGCAAGAAAGGAGCCACCATCAAGAAGGGCCGCATCTGGGCAGAGTGCCTGGACGCGAAGAGGTCCACCTCCTGAGTGCCCCACTGCCAGCAGAGAGGGAAAGGACGAACCGCAGAATGAATCGCTCCACTCAGCTCACCAGCAGGGAATCGCCCCTCCCATCTCCAATGTATGTGAAGAGAGACGGCAGGAGAGTCACGAATCGTCACAATCCTGCCCCCTTCCCGAAGTACTCAGCCCAACGAGCCATCTGTCCATCTCCAACACGAGGCGCCCATCTGCTGCTCTGATAGCACTCGCCCAATATGGAGACTTGGAATAGAGCTTCATCAGGGCTTGGTAGGCGGGCTGGAGGTCAATAGCGTTTAAATGGCCTTCGACATCATCAGCGAGACTCCTGACATACCTCTCCTTGTCAGGAGAGGACTCCTTGTCAGGACTAGAACTCTCCTAGGGAGCGTTCTAGTCCTGCGAGACAGAGCCCTGTACCGGTCCTGGTTCCCAGCAAACTGGGCAGTGCGACTCTCCTCGATATTCTCTTGCGTCTCCTCGAGACAAAACCACGCCTTGACCTCGGGCGCTCCCAAATACACTCCTTGGCAGCCTGGAGAGTTTCACGTTTGAAGGTATCCCAGTTATACAGGGTCTTCGAGGGCACCGAGGACATTAAACCGATTTAAGACTAAACTTTAAAACTAAAGATGCCACTTTCGCAAGTGGCATCGCAACTCGTGGGCACATGTCAAGTCCTTCAGCTTCTCAAGAGGAAACACAGTATACAGAGCTGGGCAGTATTTAAATACATTTGTATTTAAATACGTATTTAAATACATTTGTGTATTTAGAAATGTATTTATAAATACATTGGTTGTCATGTACTTAAATACAGTATTTAAATACTCATAATATAAAAATATAAATATTTTTTTATCTGTTAATTTGGCCATAAACCCGCCCAACTATCTGGCAATCCTGATGTTACAGTGAACCAGTGTTTCCACTTTAAAGGAAATTTCCTTATTTTAAGGAAATTTAGGCCTGAGAAGGTAATTTCAAAGGAAACCCAAAATCTAATGGAATCCTAAGGAAATCCAATTTTTTCGGACATGTTAAAATTTGTGTGTATTTAAACTGTATTTACAAATGTATTTAAATAAAATTGATGTATTTAGTATTTAGTATTTCAATACATTCGTAAAATGTATTTACTATTTAAATACATTCGTAAAATATATTTAGTATTTAAATACATTTCTCCCATGTATTTAGTATTAGTATTTAAATACATTCGATGTATTTAATGCCCAGCTCTGACAGTATGGTTACCTCTTGAGATTTTTATGGACTTGACATGACGTTTAAGCGTAGCAACAAGTCTGTGATTAGTTGCAAGGAACTCAGCACCCTGGTAAACCGTATTTGCATTAGAAGAAACAAGCTATTTAAAGCGTCAGTGAGAACAGTTTCTCCGATATTTAGATTGCACTTCCGAATAATTCATCACTCACACAACTGACTGACCACGGGAACGACGACAAAAATATATTTCATTTCATTTATAGTCCACGCCCTCCCTTTTTCTTTGTTTGACTGACTGTATGTATGTCTGTTTGTTTTTCTGTCTGTTTCTTAAGCATTCTATCCTATAAATATTTGTGTTTCTTCACTCCATGTATTGACTCCATAAATTCCACTTGCGTTATGGGTCCCACGTATTTTTTTTTACCTGCCTTTCCATGTCACACTGCGCTCCTCGCCCTCTTTCTTCTACTCCTTCTCGCCCCTTTGCTTAATTTCCCACGAAGATTTTCTTCACCCATCTCATATTATCTACCCTCCTACCTTTCTTCACGTAATTTTTCTGTTCGTTTTTCATCCCTCAGTCAGATGTCAGGACTGCTTTACAGTCGGTGCTCAGTTCGGCTGCATGGATGCTCACCTTTATGTCATACAGTATTCCTGTCGGTATCGCCGACCAAGAAAACCATAGAAACCAAGTGCCCCACCTAATACTGCTTTTCCACTGACTTAGGTATATTTCTCTCTCTCTCTCTCTCTCTCTCTCTCTCTCTCTCTCTCTCTCTCTCTCTCTCTCTCTCTCTCTCTCTCTCTCTCTCTCTCTCTCTCTCTCTCTCTCTCTCTCTCTCTCTCTCTCTCTCTCTCTCTCTCTCTCTCTCTCTCTCTCTATATATATATATATATATATATATATATATATATATATTTACTGTATATCCACTGCATTGTGTGTTTTAGTCACTATACTATATGTTCAGTGTCCTGTCACACGCACGCTATTCCTATCTCCCTTCTCTCTTTGTTATTCTCTCTCGCTCCCTCCTCCTGTCCTTCTCTCAATTCCTCCTTCTATTTTTCCTTCTCCCTCATCGCAACTTGATTACAGTATAGTGGAGTGGCTCTTTGAAGTTGCGACGTTTTTTCATATCCATCACGCATATGAAAGTGATGTCTATCCTTTACTCCTTTCGGCAATCATCACTGCCGCATTTATCTGCTGTGTATGTGCATATATTTTTTTCTGTATCTCTCTTTATCCCTCAGATAATCTCTATCTTAGATATCTTTCTTTTTTTCTTTCTCTCTCTCTCTCTCATTCTTTTCTTTTTTTCTCTCTCCCTCTCTCTCTCTCTCTCTCTCTCTCGCGCTCTCTGTCTCGTTCAATCAAGCAGGTGCCTTCCTCAGGTGTGCTTAACGACGACTCTTCATGCTTGAAAAATGTGTCTACGACTGCCAGTTTCCCTCTCACTATTTCCCCTTCAGGCCGCCTCTTTTTTTATCCCCTTCCTCCTTCATCCACCTTCCTTCTCCTTTCCAGTCTCGTCCTGATTAAATTTGGAGATTTGTAACTCAAAATTAGATCTAGTAATGAAAAAAGTGAAAGGAACCTGACAGGCAAGACAACAAAACATTATGAGGATGAGGAATGAGAGGTTTTAGTGTGAAAGACAGTCTAGATTAACACGGGTATGTAGGCGATATGCAACGAGATAGTAGTGACTGGTAAAGGATAAGAGAGGTAAAGATTCAAAGTTACGTAGATGAATGCGGATAATGTTATTTTTTTACTAGCTTTTTGATGCTTGGCTCTTTGAAGTCTTGATTAAAAGAAGGAAAGAGAGAGAGAGAGAGAGAGAGAGAGAGAGAGAGAGAGAGAGAGAGAGAGAGAGAGAGAGAGAGAGAGAGAGAGAGAGAGAGAGAGAGAGAGAGAGAGAGAGAGAGAGAGAGAGATTTTTTTGGTTGGAATTAATTTATTACGCCCACAGGCGTCAGGCTGACATATACAAAAAAGGACAAAATAAATACAAAGAAGCACATGCAAACAGACAGAAACATGGGTTTTCAATGACTCCCGGCGGCGGGGTCATAGTGTAATGCCCATTATTCGGGAGAGATAGACTGAGAATTATTATCATATAATTCCCGAGTTATGTCTCGTAAGCAGTTCATTTTTTTAGTTTCACGGGTGACTCATCGCCCTTCTTTCTTATCCGCCATTTTTTCTCATCTTCTTTCCTTCCTACGCGCCATTTTGTTTATCTTCTTTCCTTCATTCCCCGCCATTTCTTTCTTCCTTTCTCCACTCCCCCCCCCGACATGCCGGGTGCGAATCAAAATTCGTGGGATAATTATTCCGCGATCAGTGATAACTAATGGGTTCAAATCTTTTCATCCTTCCCCAACTATCTTATCAGATCAAGGAACACTCCTAGATTCTTAATGTCTTTCAAAATAATCCCCATCGTTATCGATCATGTTCATAAATGGATATCTTAGTAAAGTTATACGCTAAATTGAAAGTCTACCAAATTTCTAGGCTCACTTCCATACCCTCTCACTCTTGAAAACGCGTTCGGACTTTTGACATGGAAAGTAATCACACCCTTCTCGGATATAAGATTAAACATATTAAATTCTTCTATATCAAAGTAACAGGTCTGTATTATAGGCAGCCTTTTCTTAGGTACACGAGTTTCATTATTTAATTAGTTATTTCGGGATTATAAGCTATTCATTTGAGGTCACGTCTAGACCATTCAAACAATTCCCCTTTTTTCTGCCGCGGGCGGGGTAACTCGTGGGACGGCAGTCTCAACCCATCCTTCCTCCAGGTAAGATGTAACAAATTCCGCTCCTGTTCCCCCCCCCCCTTTTCCTTGTTATCATATTGTTATCTATATTTCCAAATATGGGTATCGATGTTTAGTTTTCGCTAACGTAAAGGAGGCCTGCCCATCCTTATAAGTATTATTAACGAGTCTCAACCCATCCTTCCTCCAGGGAGAGGCTTCGACGGGAGTGACTCGCTCCTTTCCTCTTCAGGCCACATGGTCTTATGAACCCACAACTCATTACTCTCACATTTTCTTTCCTATATATATATATTCAATGTATACCTATAGTGCTCAGTTGATACGGACATAGGTGATAATTCTGAGAATGATTCATTGAGGAAGTTTTTATGCTCATTAGAGCTCAGCTTCATTTCACAGGGAGAATTTCCCCTATCAGGTGGTAAGGTTTTTCTTACATCCGATTAGAGTTTTTCCGGTGTTGGATTAACCCTTATATGTTGTATGTGATCTCAAGCAAGAGACATACTATTTCAGTATGAATAAATAGGATGATGTTTTCAAATATAGTTCTTGTGTTTATTATAAAACCCCCAGGTGATTATTCTGTGTTAGGACAGTAATTCCCCACACTTCCAAAAGAGTCAGCCTTACTCGGTATAGTTCCACGTATCAATCACGACTACCAAAAATAAATCTAATCTTACTATTATTCAAAAACGCGCCCAGGGAGTTACCCAGAGAACTACTCGCCTGAGCTGGTGGCAGCATCCCCTTAACTCACACCCTGTTCCCTTAACCTAAACCCTTACCCCTTCCCCTTAAATACATCCCCCATTTCAGTACTCTCCGCAGTGAGACGTGGTCAAACTATAATCACATAGTGAAGTCATAAGACTAAGTTAAATCCTCTATTCAAGTTGTAATCTAATGAAAAATCATAATCAATTAATATCATTCAAGTAACGTTGACCAGTTATGAACTCCACCATCGGAGTTCTGGCATGACAATAGTTCACCCAGGCACTTTCACCACGGCGGCGATGATAGGCCGGCATGTCAATCGGTCTCTCCGTGGGCAGCCGCACGCCTGGCCTGCGGCCTTCACGCAGCGCCTGCCTCACATAAGAGAGGGCTGGCTGGTGCGAAACACGGGAACGAACAGCCACAGTTTCCTGACTGACCAGGAACTCAAATGCCACAAGCAGTACGAGTAGGTCTGTCTCCCCGTAAGTATAGAGTCGTCCCTCCATCTGCGTCCCGCACTCGACCAAAGAGGTAAGCGGCCTGCACTGGGTCGCGGCGTCATGGCGGGGGGCCACAGCAGGCTGCAACCCCCCTCCAACGGCCGCCATTTCCAAGGGGGCTGGGACCTGCGTCATCACGGGGCCCTGGGCGTCCACGTCCATATCCCCCTCAGGGGACAACAGACGGTTGCGCTGGGGCCTCTTCCTCCTCCTCCTGCGGCGGGGCCGTCGGGTCACGGCGGCGTCTTCATTCCGTGGAACGGGGGGCTGGGGTGTAGACCGAGGTGGAAGCAGGGGAGCCTCCTTCCACTGCAGCTGGCGAGGAACCGTGGATCCAGGAATCTGCCGGAGCCGGGCAGGGCAGCGACGATTCCAGGCGTGATGCCTGGCACCGCAGTTGGGGCACCGAGCCACGGGCCGCTCTCCACCCTCCCGAAGGAGGCGGACGCAGGCCCGTGAAGCGTGCTCCCCACTGCACACACCACACAGCTCTTGCCGCCGCTGACACTGGCGCTGGTAGTGCCCAAACGCCTGGCAACGGTAACAACGGACAGGTTCCTGGATGTACCTGCGCACTGCGAATGTCCCGAAGCAGCCAAGGTCCAGGGCGGCGGGGACGAGCCCCCGCAGCGTCAGCTGAACCTGGCGGGTCGGGAGGTGCCGTTTAAGGCCGGCGCTGTACGAGCACCGCACCGCCGACACGACGAGCGGGTGCTCCAATACAGGGTCCAGGGGAGGCCAGTGGGTATCCAACAAGGACACCTCTCCTGCTGGGCTCCCTCCTTGCCAACACGATGCCCCGTGGTTGGCCATCAGCCACTTCCTGGAGGGTGGCGGCGGCGTCCTCAGTCGCCCCCCGGAGAAGGAACTCCCGGAGGCGGAGACATCCACCTTGAGGGCGAGCCGAAGCTCGCACTCCAACCACCGAACAAGCTGATAGGGCTGGGAAAGTCGTCATGCCTGACGACCCTCCACACCGGGATTGGTTGCTCCGCAGCCGTGGCACCACTCTGCTGTGAAGAAGGCTTTCGTCACCCTGAAGCGCTTCCTCTGGAGGATGAAGCCGGCGTCGTCTGGGTTCTCGGGGCGCCTCCGCGTAGACGTCATGGTGTGAGGTAACTCAACCACCACGACTAACAGCGGAGAGAGACGAGAGAACGGGGAGGAGGTCCGTCCACAACCAAGGTGCGAGGTGAACTGAGAGAGAGAGAGAGGAGAGAGAGAGAGAGAGAGAGGAGAGAGAGAGAGAGAGAGAGAGAGAGAGAGAGAGAGCGAGAGAGAGAGAGAGAGAGAGAGAGGAGAGAGAGAGAGGGGAGAGAGAGAGAGAGAGAGAGAGAGAGAGAGAGAGAGAGAGAGAGAGAGAGAGAGAGAGAGAGAGAGAGAGAGAGAGAGAGAGAGAGAGAGAGAGAGAGAGAGAGAGAGAGAGAGAGAGGAGAGAGAGAGAGAGAGAGAGAGAGAGAGAGAGAGAGAGAGGAGAGAGGAGAGAGAGAGAGAGAGAGAGAGAGAGAGGAGAGGGGAGAGAGAGAGAGAGAGAGAGAGAGAGAGAGAGAGAGAGAGAGAGAGAGAGAGAGAGAGAGAGAGAGAGAGAGGAGAGAGAGAAGAGAGAGAGAGAGAGAGAGAGAGAGAGAGAGGAGAGAGAGAGAGAGAGAGAGAGAGAGAGAGGAGAGAGATGAGAGAGAAAGAGAGAGAGAGAGAGGAGAGAGAGAGAGAGAGAGAGAGAGAGAGAGAGAGAGAGAGAGAGAGAGAGAGAGAGAGAGAGAGAGAGAGAGAGAGAGAGAGAGAGAGAGAGAGAGAGGAGAGAGAGAGAGAGAGGAGAGAGAGAGAGAGAGAGAGAGAGAGAGAGAGGGGAGAGGATGAGAGAGGAAGAGAGAAGAAGAGAGAGCGAGAGAGAGGAAGAGAAAAGAGAGAGAGAGAGAGAGAAGAGAGAGAGAGAGAGAAGAGAGATGAGAGAGAGAAAAGAGAGAGAGAGCAACGAATAGGCATATGCTATGTAGGAATTTATTTGATAAAAAATTCATGAAACCATGGATAACAAAGGAATTACAAGTTTTAATTAAACACAGACATAAACTTCATAAAAAAAAATCAGGAGACCACTGACATACGGAGAGGAGTATAGAAACTATCGAAATATGGTTAACAGAAAATTAAATTCTGCGAGGAAAGAATATTAGAGATTGCAATTGAAATCAGCTTTCGGTAATAGAAAAAAAATCTGGAGTATAATTAATGACATACTACAAGTAAAACAAAATAAGAAAACTATTATTGAAGCACTCAAGATGAATGGTGAAGTGATATCTGAACCCACTGCATTATGTAATGAAAATAACTCATACCTTTCCTCAATAGCACAAGATTTAGATGCAAATTTACCAGCATCTGAAGTGTCATTTCTGCAAAAACTAACCTGGTTATTTTCCGTCTATGGATTTAAATCCCACAACCCCCGAGGAGGAGCAATAAAGTTAAGCAATAAAAATATTATTGCCCAGGTCATGATAACATTCATGTCAAAATTTTGAAACTCACTGTATCAATAACGTCTCCTATTCTATAAAAATGTATTTACATTTCCTGTCAGTATAGCATATTCCCAAGTATTTTGAAAGTAGCTAAAATCGTACCTGTTTATAAAGGTGGAGATATATTACAGTCCTCAAACTATCGTCCTATATCAAAACTGTCAACTATTAGTAAGATTATAGAAAGGGCTATGTATGATAGATTATATATATTTATTATCATTCTTAAACATAAATGATGTATTGTCTAAAGATCAATTTGGGTTCAGGAAAACTATTCTCCACAAGCAGCAACAGTGAAATTGATCAATATAATTCTACATAACAACGATAAACGCTTTCTCACAATGGCTGTCTTTTTAGATATAAAGAAAGGTTTTGACACAATTAATTATACTATATTATTAAACAATGTTGAAATTTTATGGCGTCAGAAATAAATTTTTGCAATGGTTTGGGAGTTATTAATCAGGGAGAAAGCAATTTACAGAAATCAGTGATATAAGATCTTGCAATTGAATAATTAAAACTGGTGTTTCTCAGGGTTCTACCTTAGAACCTCTTCTGTTCTTACTATATATTAATGATTTAGTCAAGTCTACTGATATACTGAAATTCATATTATTTGCTGACGATACAACCATTTTTCAATCAGAACCAGACCTCCAAATTTTAGAAAATATTATCAATCTAGAACTTGTTAATGCATCAAACTGGCTTGTACCCAATATATTATTCTTATATGTACAGAAGACTGATATCAGATTTGCAGGAAATAAATATATCAATCAAGAAAAAGAAATAATTAGTTCAATAACATTTTTAGGAATTGTCATTGACGATACACTGCTGTGGAAATTCCATGTTAATTATATGTATAACAAAATATCTAGGTCAGTAGGAATTATTTACAAGATAAAAGATAACTTGACGAGAGAAGCACTTATAATGTTTTATTACAGTTTAGTCTACCCATATTTTCAATATTGTAATCTTGCTTGGGGATCTGTATTGAAAACCATCACTCAGCCATTATTGTTATTGCAAAAAAGACAACACAGTCAACACAGTAATGACATAGTAAAAGACAAGTTAAAGTAATGGATGAAGTAATACAACTATATAAAGGAAGAGTTACCATGTATAACGATTGCTATGTGATTACGATGTTCTAAGTGGAAATGAAATTATTTTCATAGAATTGATTGAATTTATAGGAGCTCTTAAAAAATGTTTACTCATTCAAAGAGCTCTGCCTTGTCAATTTTTTTTATTTAATAATCATAATGTATAAGTTTAATTAGGCAAATATATGTTTTTTACTTTTACTGTGACTTTTTTACTTTGAGAGAGAGAGAGAGAGAGAGAGAGAAGAGAGAGAGAGAGAGGAGAAGAGAGAGAGAGAGAGAGAGAGCAGAGAGAGAGAGAGAGCGGAGAGAGAGCAGAGAGGAGAGAGAGAGAGAGAGAGAGAGAGAGAGAGGAGAGAGAGAGAGAGAGAGAGAGAGAGAGAGAGAGAAGAGAGAAGAGAGGAGAGAGAGAGAGAGAGAGAAGAGGAGAGAGAGAGAGAGAGAGAGAGAGAGAGAGAGAGAGAGAGAGAGGAGAGAGAGAGAGAGAGAGGAGAGAGAGGAAGAGGGGAGAGGAGAGAGACCCCCTTCCCCAGGACCCATCCATCACCTGTGATCACTGCAGCACAGGTCACCTCCCCCTTTCCACCATACACTACCTCCTGAAGTGCGAGGCAACCTCCCACCTCAGGGAACGCCTGCCACCTCATCCGCTGCCCGGACATCCAGGTGACCCCGCCGCTGCTACCGCTGTAGTCAGATCTGCCCCTCTGGCCACTCTCACCTCCACAGTTCGGGAGTACCTTCCCCCAAGGTAGCTGCAACACACTGTTTTGGTAATGCCATTATTTCACAGGCGGGCTGCTACAGGCAAGAGCTCGCGTCAGCCACAGTGCTGACAAAATATTAACAGCAACAGAGAAAGAAGAGGGGGGGGGGGGGGAATAAAGAGATTCATGGGGCCACTTATGCAGCTGTTTATCAAGGTGTAACAGATGGATTGGTGGGTAATACTATTCCCCGCTGTTACACCCTACAACCTGATAATGCACCACAACTGAGCCTCATCGTATCCTGTCTCTCACTGTTACCGTAACAGTAATGCGATGCGATGAAGCTCAGTGATGGTGCTGACTCCGCACTAACTACCTGTCTACTGAGTCCATGCCAATCATTCACCACCCTATTTGTGAACCAGTTTTTCCCTATTTCTTTTTTAAATCTACGCTTTTCCAGCTTGAACCCGTGACTTCTTGTTCATTCCTGAGTACATGGATACCACCACCCACCTCTCAAGTTCTTAATAAACTCCTCAAGCTTCATTCTCTTGTTATCAGGTTGTTTGGCGTAACAGTGTGTAATATAGTGCAGCAAAGTAACATGTTCGGTGTAATATAGTGCAGCAAAGTAACATGTTCGGTGTGATATGATATGATTGGTGTTATTAAAATGGTGGGTCGTGTGATCAGTTGCAGTTGCGTGTGATAACCTGGAATGGTATGCTTGGGAATCCCGCTTTGAGCTCAGCTTTATCGGTTTCCCAGCCTCGTTAATTCCGCCTCCCCAGTCTCTCCTCACCCCCCTCATTCTAAACCTAAAAAATATAGGGTACTCATTTTCATCCAATTGTAATTCCTCCAATTTTTCATTAAATGTTTCTTTTAGTTTTTTCACGATTCTCATTCGGTGTTATAGAGGGACATCACAGCACGTGAGGGGTTAGAGAGGGACATCACAGCACGTGAGGGGTTAGAGAGGGACATCACAGCACGTGATGGGTTAGAGAGGGACATCACAGCACGTGAGGGGTTAGAGAGGGACATCACAGCACGTGAGGGGTTAGAGAGGGACATCACAGCACGTGATGGGTTAGAGAGGGACATCACAGCACGTGATGGGTTAGAGAGGGACATCACAGCACGTGAGGGGTTAGAGAGGGGACATCACAGCACGTGATGGGTTAGAGAGGGACATCACAGCACGTGAGGGGTTAGAGAGGGACATCACAGCACGTGAGAGGTTAGAGAGGGACATCACAGCACGTGATGGGTTAGAGAGGGACATCACAGCACGTGAGGGGTTAGAGAGGGACATCACAGCACGTGATGGGTTAGAGAGGGACATCACAGCACGTGAGGGGTTAGAGAGGGACATCACAGCACGTGAGGGGTTAGAGAGGGACATCACAGCACGTGAGGGGTTAGAGAGGGACATCACAGCACGTGAGGGGTTAGAGAGGGACATCACAGGGACGTGAGGGGTTAGAGAGGGACATCACAGGACGTGAGGGGTTATAGAGGGACATCACAGCACGTGAGGGGTTAGAGAGGGACATCACAGCACGTGAGGGGTTATATAGGATATCACAGCACGTGAGGGGTTATAGAGGGACATCACGGCACGTGAGGGTTGTAGAGGGACATCACAGCACGTGAGGGGTTATAGAGGGACATCACAGCACGTGAGGGGTTATAGAGGGACATCACAGCACGTGAGGGGTTATAGAGGGACATCACAGCACGTGAGGGGTTATAGAGGGACATCACAGCACGTGAGGGGTTATAGGGGGACATCACAGCACGTGAGGGGTTAGAGAGGGACATCACAGCACGTGAGGGGTTATAGAGGGACATCACAACACTGTAGGGGTTATAGAGGGACATCACAGCACATGAGGGGTTATAGAGGGACATCACAGCACGTGAGGGGTTAGAGAGGGACATCACAGCACGTGATGGGTTAGAGAGGGACATCACAGCACGTGAGGGGTTATAGAGGGACATCACAGCACGTGAGGGGTTAGAGAGGGACATCACAGCACGTGAGGGGTTATAGAGGGATATCACAGCACGTGAGGGGTTATAGAGGGACATCACGGCACGTGAAGGGTTGTAGAGGGACATCACAGCACGTGAGGGTTATAGAGGGACATCACAGCACGTGGAGGGTTATAGAGGGACATCACAGCACGTGAGGGGTTATAGAGGGACATCACAGCACGTGAGGGGTTATAGAGGGACATCACAGCACGTGAGGGGTTATAGGGGGACATCACAGCACGTGAGGGGTTAGAGAGGGACATCACAGCAACGTGAGGGGTTATAGAGGGACATCACAACACGTGAGGGGTTATAGAGGGACATCACAGCACATGAGGGGTTATAGAGGGACATCACAGCACATGAGGGGTTATAGAGGGACATCACAACACGTGAGGGGTTATAGAGGGACATCACAGCACATGAGGGGTTATAGAGGGACATCACAGCACATGAGGGGTTATAGAGGGACATCACAGCACGTGAGGGGTTAGAGAGGGACATCACAGCACATGAGGGGTTAGAGAGGGACATCACAGCACATGAGGGGTTATAGAGGGACATCACAGCACATGAGGGGTTAGAGAGGGACATCACAGCACATGAGGGGTTATAGAGGGACATCACAGCACATGAGGGGTTATAGAGGGCTCATGACGAAACTATTTCTTTGACTTGTACTTTGTTTACATGCAGAAGACGCTCTTCGATCGTCGCCAGCGCCACCTACATTCGTTACCCAGCAATATGGGTAACATATGAGTTTCCAGTTAGGGTCAAATATATATTATAGCTTTCCTATCATGTATATATAGTCATTGGTCCTGCATCATGGGGAGTGATCGAGGGTCAGGGGACAATCGCAAGCGGAGCATGTGAGCCGTAAGTTTTGTGTGGTTCAGGCGGAGATTACGAGGCGGCCCAATGTTGGCGGGCACCGCCATCAACCCATCTGGCGGGCCTGGAGGCAAGTTGATGCTTAAATAAGTTGCCACAAACCACCAACATCAATTAGTGTATCCCACTTTTGTGTTTATGGAATAAAAACTGCTAAAATTGCAACGAAACAAGTTATAAATTATCCCTGAAAATACTCTTAATGTTACTTATGCGCCAAATCATCCTATATATCTGATTCCCGATATCCATTCCTACTTTTTGCTGAGTTAGCTACGTTAGCAAGCTAATCCCGCTAACGTTAAAATAATTTTGTCATAGTTTTGTGAATAACTATTTGACCATCATTGTTAGGTGGGAGTACTTTTAAGCACGGTAGCAAGCAAGCAAACATATGAATACGGCACCAGGTTGTTGATGACATTCTTAGACTTTTTGGCCAACCAAGGTCTTGACCATTCTCTTCTTCGTTTTTTGGGTTTTCTGTATATACGCTGGTGAGCTTGTATACAAGTTGCTAGTGCCATTGCAGCCAAAGCCCCAACGTTTCGGTTCCATCGCTCATTGTCACGTTTTTGTTTTGATTTGAGAGACGGTCCAGGCGGAATCTGCCTAGCACTGGGCTGGGCGGCTGGTTTGGCTGGGAGGCGGCTCAGACAGTGTGAACACTTGCTCTGGGCGCCCCCCAGAACTACCTCCGCACCCAGCCCACGCAAAACCACCCAGTCCACGGGTACCAGTGTCTAATGTGACCGAAGCTAAACGTGCTC
This sequence comes from Chionoecetes opilio, assembly GCA_016584305.1. NCBI lineage: Eukaryota > Metazoa > Arthropoda > Malacostraca > Decapoda > Majidae > Chionoecetes > Chionoecetes opilio. The sequence continues at coordinate 267,036 of JACEEZ010023538.1, forward strand.
TCGCAAGATTCTGACGTCATCAGCAACGCTGTTACCTCTGACTCTACGAAGCCTACGAAGTAGACTATGACTACGAAGACACTATGACCCTACGAAGACCTCAAGACTGCCATTTTGTCCCGCCTGGAATCTTCAGTCTTCGTAATCCACGCTCGTCTTCAGGAGCGCCTGTCGAAGGAAGAACTTGGCAACGAGAAGCTATCAGACCTGCTACAGCATATGAAGAAGTTACTCGAGATAAGTACACGTCTTTCGACCGAGACCTGTTCAAGCAGCTCTTCTACCAACGTTTGCTGCCTACCATCTAACGCAACCTTTTCATTGTCAAGACTCAAGAGTAAACTCTCACTAGATGAAGTTGCTGAGCTTGGCCACGAGTTCATGGCGTCTCTTCCAGTGGAAAACTCGTCTTCTGTTGCAAGCATCGGATCAAAACAGAATACTCAGCAACTAGCCGATCTTTTATCTCAACTCACTCAACAAGTTAGCGCCATCTAGCAACAGTTCAATGACGAACGCTCACGTTGCCGTTCTACAACTCCCCAACGTTACCGGCGACGATCAAGATCTTTAAGCCATTCAAGAAATAAGTCCGGCGTCTGCTACTGCCACCGCAGACTTGGGCAAGACGCAGTCAAGTGCTACACACCATGTAGCTTTGACAAGACTTTAAACAACAACGGCGACCACTAAAGCCGCATAGTCTTCACAATGCTTCGTCAGCGCTGCTCTACGTTTATGATCCACTCTCCAGGAACAAGTTCCATTATACCTGAATGATGTAATATATGATAAATAATGAAACCAACAAAGATTAGCACATATTTGTTCAATGTATTGTGATTTACAGCATGCTAAACACAAGATATTTTCAATTAGCAGTACCTAAGTAGGATTTTCAATGACGAAATTGCATCACAGATACAGGGACATCACAGCACGTGAGGGGTTAGAGAGGGACATCACAGCACGTGAGGGGTTAGAGAGGGACATCACAGCACGTGAGGGGTTAGAGAGCGACATCACAGCACGTGAGGGGTTAGAGAGGGACATCACAGCACGTGAGGGGCTGGAGAGGGACATCACAGCACGTGAGGGGTTATAGAGCGACATCACAACACGTGAGGGGTTAGAGAGGGACATCACAGCACGTGAGGGGTTATAGAAGGCTCATGACAAAACTATTTCTGACTCTTGTACTTTGTTTACATGCAGAACAGACTCTTCGATCGATCGTCGAGGTTAGAAGGGGAAGTGAGGTCGGAGCCGAGGAGGATTATACCTCATTTGTAAGGAATATAATTGACGGACAGAAAAGAAATATTCCTTATAGGGAAATAAGGTCCAGAAAGAGTGATCCAAAATGGATGACCACCAAGTTAAAACACAACATTGGAGTAAAAAGAAACATTTATTTAAGGTTCAAGGCAGGATTGGTAAACAAAGAACAGTATAACGTGATGGCGAGGACAGTGAAGAAATTAACTAGAGTTGCTAAGAACAATTATGAGATTAAAGTAGCAGAACAGGCGAAAGGGGACCCAAAGGGGTTCTATCAGGTTTATAAAACAAAGACAAGGGAATTAGTTGGGCCGTTAAGGTCAGGACAGGGTGAGGTCTTAAATACGGATGAGAATATGTGTAGGAGTCTAAATGATTATATCTTAAGTGTTTTTACGGAGGAGGATACACAGACGATACCTGATAGTGAACAGATGTTCAAAGGAAGCGATGAGGAGAAACTCAAAGATATTGTGATAACTAGGGAAATGGTGGAGGGTATAGAAAAAATGAAAACATTTAAATCGCCAGGACCAGATGAAGTGTATCCCAGGGTATTAAAGGAATGCAAGGAGGTTGTTAGTGAGTCGTTAGTGCACATTTTTAGGAAATCGGTTGAGATGGGCCATGTGCCATTATTGTGGAGGAAAGGAAATGTTGTTCCCATATTTAAGAAGGGAGACAGAGGACTAAAGTCAAATTATCGACCCGTAAGTTGCGACTTTTCGGCTAGTATATATATATATATATATATATATATATATATATATATGAATTTCACTTCCGCATATACCAATGGATCGGCCTTCAAGAGATGCATATTTTATGTTCTATACCATTTTATCCTTACGTGTATAGTTACTGTGATATTAATGAAAATGTGATTTCCCCAAAAAATTTCTGGACCATATAGCCTGCAGATTATGGGCAAAAATAAATATCTCCCTATTTGGATGAAACTCGGTTTCTAGGGGCTTCTACTAATGGCGATCACGAATCTGGCCTTTGTTTGCCGATATTCGTTTCTTAAAGCTATTTCTACACGCCGTTTGCTTATTTACGCCCTATAAATGCATACAAACATTACTCAATCTCCACTAATATTCATCACTGGGAAAATTACATTGAACAACAAGTATTTATTGCGTCATTATACACAATTATTACAGAGATCATTTTTATGTATATATGCAAATAAAAAAAAACATTTTTTCGGGCTGCCAAATTCCTCAAAATTTTGGCCTAATTTGCTTTTTGCCCTTTTCCGACTAAATTATTGATCTAAACAGAATAAAGACTTCAATACTTTTTGTCCGGTTCAACGAGATCTACGCAATGACACTGTCCGTTTAGTCCTAACATGTCACTTTCTCGAGATATCTCGTGTTTTTTAGTTTTTATAAAACATTGATTTGTGCCTTTAGTTTTCCATGAATTTCACTTCCGCGTATACCACCGGATCGGCCTTCAAGAGCTGCATCTTTTATGTTCTATACTATTTTGTCCTTACGTGTATGGTTACTGTGATATTAATGAAAATGTGATTTCCCCAAAAAATTCTTAGACTGCTGATTTTGGCCCAAAAACAATATCTCCCTATTTGGATGAATGTCGGTTTATAGGGGCTTCTTATGATGGCGATCACGAAACTGGTCTTTGTTTGCCGATATTTCATACTCTCAGCAATTCATTACCTCTCTAAGCTTATTTTCCCCCTATAAATGCAACCAACAATTATTCAATCTCCACTAATATGCATCACTGGGAAAATTACATTGAATAATAAATATTTTCATCGTCATTATACACATTTATTACTGAGATCATATTCAAGTATCTTTGGAATTATAAAAAAAAAATTCGTCTTCACGTACACAATATGGCCTATACATCGTATCTGCCATTTCCCTCCTTAAATACTAACCGTACAAGAAATATGTCTTAATTAAAATATGCTTATTTTTGCTACGTCCACCCAATGACAATGAAATTTACGTTATAAAATATCACGGTCTACATTTTAGTCTTTTTTTTTGGGTGATAAATATATATATTTCTTTACTCAGTGTCTGTTGGACAATAACTTTTATCGATAATTATATCATACGATTCTGCTCACAAAAAAAATTTCATTTACACACTTCATTCCTCAACGGATTTTTTTTCTCATTACACCATAGGCAAGCTTGGAAAATTCTTCTTCAGAATAGCCGTTTACAACCTTTTTCTCAATTCATCTTTGACGTGTTGTGCATGTTTAAACGATATAACAATTCTATTCACATCCTTTTCATCCGTTCCCTTGATGTGTTGCGTTTTTCTCCTGGCTAATAATGCTCAAAACGCACATTAACATTACACCGGTCATTTCTCTACGGATCTTTTTTTTTTACGACACCACAGGCAAGCCTGAAACATTCTTCATCTGACAAGCGTGTTAAAAGCTTCTTTTCAATTCAGCTATAACGTGTGGTGAATGTTTACTCGCTTGGCTATTTATTATTTTCATAAAAGCAGCTCAGATTATTATGATATCTAAACACGCATAATTTGTTTATTTCTCATTGAATTTTTCCCCTGATTGAACCACAGGGAAGCCTCTTCAACCCTGATTTTTTATTCATCTATAATGTGGGGTGCAATAACATACGGTTCTCGAGATAATAATGTTTTACCAGTTTTCTAATTGGGCTATAAGGCACTTCTCCAATGAAAAATTAAGTTTCGTGCATTCATTTCTCTATGATTTTTTTCCCGATTACACCACAGGGTGGCCTCTTGAACTCATGACATTTATTCCACCATATCGTTTTGTGAAATAAATTACGGTTCTCTACCTATTACTCTATTTCCTGTTACGCAGCCTATTTCATTATAACACCGTAACGGTTATTTGGTTGGGGTTAAAAGGCACCTCTTCAAATTAAAAACACGCTTCATATCATCATTTCTCAATGGATTTTTTCCTAAAATACACCACAGGGAAGCCTGTTGCAATACGGACTTTTATTCTGCTATCACATTTTGTGAAATAACACACGCTTCGCGAAATATTATTGTATTACCGATTCCGCAGCCTAATTGCCAGCTTATAGGAGTAACGGTTTTCTGCGGTTAACACAAAGGCTTTGTGTCACACGCTCTGCTTCATCGGTCGAGGCAACACGTATTACACTGCGCTCTTATCTATCTGGTAACTTTCTCAGGTTATTATCATATATATCATACGATATTTTGCATGATAATTATAGGATGGCTTCGGTCACAATTGCTGCCTTAGAGGACATTCAGTTGGGTCGCAAACTCACTGATGAAGCCATTGTACCTTTATTGGGTTTAATTGCTAGCCATACTGGCATCGCATATGTCGAGCCAGCTGTCCTCATGACTGCCCTCTTCCCCAGGGCTCGCCTTCCAGACCTCTCGGCAGAGGCGAAAGCGCTGCTAATAGTTCATCTCGGCGAAACCGAGGCTGATGGACATTGGGTCCTGGTTACTTATGAACATAAATCTGTCCACATTTATGATTCTATGAATAACATGAGCCTTTCACAGCAATTGTACAAAGTTGTGCACAAAGTTTTCGGTGAAGGTGAAGGTTCGCCGGAAAGATTAAACATTACAAGCGTGCCTGTTCTTACAGTACAGACTAATGGCAACGACTGCGGTGTCCTGGCCTCGGCCTATGCTGTTGATTGGGCACTGGGTAATGATCCCGCAAACATCCAATATGAATATGCTAAACTAAGACCTCACATGGCTTCTGTTTTGAGCAATGAAACATTTGTTGCATTCCCACGTAGAATAACACTAACCATGTCAACGGTTCTCAACTTGGGCTCTCCAAAACCCATGACACAAGTCAGTGAACAGTCAAGGGTTAACTTGGGTTCACAAGAACCCATGAACCAAGTCCGTAAACGTTCAAGGGTTGACTTGGATTCTCAAGAACCAATGAGCCCAGTCCGTGAACGTTCGGATACATTACAACAACAGGTTTTCCACTTACTGGAAACCAAATACGCCATTAACGTGACAGATGAAATCTTTGCCGACCGTTGACAAACGCATGAACGGGGACTCGCACTCTGCCACTCGTACAGCAAGCCTACTGATTATTACTCAGTCATGGCTTCTGCGCCTCTTTCGGCTTTAAAGAAAAATGTTTTTTATGATTTCTGCGGCAGAAAATACTTTTCTCACTTGAGTGTTACTGAAACACACATGGCGCAAATCTTTAGCAGCCAAGTCGACATTGAAGTTTGGTGTGCTCCATGTAGGGTCAGCAAAACTAATTATCAGAAGAGCTTCTTGCTCTCCCTATTAACTATGTTGTCTTTGGGAAAAGGCGTTGATCCCAGGACAACTATCAACTTTGCTGCAGATGTAGCATCCTTGAGATGTACACTTTTGCAATTGATAGAAGAGTGCTCCACAGATGATGAGGGTACCCACCTTCCTGATGAGGCATTTTCTGTCGACGCGATAGATTCTCTCGATACTGCTTTCCTCACGGATCAAGTCTTTGAGAAAATTAAGGCCTTGACTGGCATTGCGGTTCTCGAGTACCCCAGGGTTCCAAAGGAACACAATGTGCGTCAAGGTGACATGATGGCCCTGATACGAGTGGTCAATAAGCAAAGCCGTAATGATTACTATGCTGCAATGCACTGTGCTCAGTCACACAAAAAATGTGTCACTTTGCATGACTTCTGCGGACGAACGTACGCCAGGGACGTCACGAACCTGGAGAAAAAATTTGCGGCCAAAGCATTGGGTCAAACAAAAGTGCCATGCGTTCTTCGAAGGAACCCGACGGTGGCTTCGAAAAAAGATACGGAAAAGACTCTCCTGTACTCGCTGGCGACCCTTTTGTGCCTTGCCATGAAAATTAATATGTGGGACATTTTCGACGACCGGGAAAATGTGGCTCAACTGAAACAAAAGTTAAATGAACTTCTGAGCGGGTACCATATCACCCCGACCACACCAAGTACTACTACTACAGTCCAGCCCAACGTACGTCCTTTGTTTCAAAGGCGGAGGAGATCAGCCAGCGACACAATCTACCTGGGAGAAATGGACACGGTGTGTTCCTGCTGCGGGGCAAAATATTTCTCCTGTGAGATGGTCGGCCCACAAGGTGGTCCACTGTTGAAATGCTGCAAACGTGGCTTGATAAACGAACCACGGAGGGACGATGCACCACAACTGTTGGTCCGTCTTATGACTGAAGATAGTGAGGAGGGGAAACACTTCCGAGCCTCAATCTATCGCTACAACTCGTTATATCATAATCCTTATCATTATCTGCCGTCACAAACTTTCCTATAAAAACTCAATAAATTGGTGAGACATGACCTACCCTTGGTGAATCCATGTTGTGAATCATTGATCAAACTATGTTTATCTAAGTGCTCTCTAATGTTTTTTGCAATAATAGATTCCAATAATTTACCCACCACTGATGTTAAACTTACGGGTCGATAATTTGACTTTAGTCCTCTGTCTCCCTTCTTAAATATGGGAACAACATTTCCTTTCCTCCACAATAATGGTACATGGCCCATCTCAACCGATTTCCTAAAAATGTGCACTAACGACTCACTAACAACCTCCTTGCATTCCTTTAATACCCTGGGATACACTTCATCTGGTCCTGGCGATTTAAATGTTTTCATTTTTTCTATACCCTCCTCCACCATTTCTCTAGTTATCACAATATCTTTGAGTTTCTCCTCATCGCTTCCTTTGAACATCTGTTCACTATCAGGTATCGTCTGTGTATCCTCCTCCGTAAAAACACTTAAGATATAATCATTTAGACTCCTACACATATTCTCATCCGTATTTAAGACCTCACCCTGTCCTGACCTTAACGGCCCAACTAATTCCCTTGTCTTTGTTTTATAAACCTGATAGAACCCCTTTGGGTCCCCTTTCGCCTGTTCTGCTACTTTAATCTCATAATTGTTCTTAGCAACTCGAGTTAATTTCTTCACTGTCCTCGCCATCACGTTATACTGTTCTTTGTTTACCAATCCTGCCTTGAACCTTAAATAAATGTTTCTTTTTACTCCAATGTTGTGTTTTAACTTGGTGGTCATCCATTTTGGATCACTCTTTCTGGACCTTATTTCCCTATAAGGAATATTTCTTTTCTGTCCGTCAATTATATTCCTTACAAATGAGGTATAATCCTCCTCGGCTCCGACCTCACTTCCCCTTCTAACCTCGACGATCGATCGAAGAGTCTGTTCTGCATGTAAACAAAGTACAAGAGTCAAAGAAATAGTTTTGTCATGAGCCTTCTATAACCCCTCACGTGCTGTGATGTCCCTCTCTAACCCCTCACGTGTTGTGATGTCCCTCTATAACCCCTCACGTGCTGTGATGTCCCTCTCCAGCCCCTCACGTGCTGTGATGTCCCTCTCTAACCCCTCACGTGCTGTGATGTCGCTCTCTAACCCCTCACGTGCTGTGATGTCCCTCTCTAACCCCTCACGTGCTGTGATGTCCCCTGTATCTGTGATGCATGTCGTCATTAAACCCTTACTGTATGTTTAACTGTGCTAATTGATGCAAATACTTGCTGTGATTCCTGTATCTTGTGCAAATCTCACCACATACGCTATTGAAAAATAGTGTGCTTAAATACATCTTGTTGTGTTGTTGGTTCATTATTTATCATATATTACATCATTCAGGTATAATTGAAAGATAAAATATACCAGGAAAAAGTAAAGAAATGTAATCAATACATGTAAAGTGGCTAAAACATAATCATAACCTTGTTACTAATCAACCAATTACAGGATGATGCACTTTCAGAACAGGCAACAGTGATTAACATATATAACATCAGGAGGTGAAAACACATGCATAATGCTGTCAAGTGGTTAATGATGGCCAAATATCAGTTACATATCCAATGCGTAATTTATTGTAGGATTAATAGAAGGCTATACTCCCATTATTGACCGCATGTACTAGGAAAAATATGTTAGGAAAGGTAAGCATTGGTAATAAATTACATCACGGATGAGCGAAACAATGTAGCTTGAACTGTCATGAGAGGGTACTTTAAGATTTACAATAGATACCCATTAAAAGTCTCCCGTGTGAAATATAGTTATGCACTACGATTATAGGGGGCGTGAGAGGCGGCCAGGTGCCAACACGTATTTTGGTCACCCATTTTTCTATTGGTCGCAGCAGTCACTTTCCTATCATGCATATATAGTCATTGTGCAGGACCATCCCGGGGAAGACAGCCACGCCTGTTATAGCCTCACAGGACCTCGCCAGGGCTCACAGGGTTTCTTTTAAACTCTTGCAGCCCTAAACAACACCAATAACAAATTAAAAGTTCGCTGTGGCAACGTTTTAGTAATGAGAAATCCATGTACAAGTTAAGAATATGGGTGAGGCTCTGGCATTTAATCACTGTAGTCTTGAAATGTCATTTCTATCACGAAAACATCGTCTCCATCGCTAGGGTTTGTGTTGTTGTTCTGCCGTGATCGCTGCTGGCAAACTCTGGCTTAGGAGATAAAAGTACTTCTGACCGCTTCTAACTTACCAGTACTTTCAAACCCCTTAAACAAGAATATGCATACACTGCTAGTGGTTAACAGCAAAAAGATGGCCTTAAAAGCAAATTACGAGCGGTAAAAGTGTTTTGCAAAGCGTTAGCAGGAATATGAATACCGCCCCTGCTAAAGGAGATGTTCCTGGAGGATACTCGTGGGTTTTACGAGTTTCACAGGATGTCCAAGGACAATTTTGTGAAGTTGCTGAACCTGGTGTCACCTCTCATCCGAAAACAAGACACCAAGTTAAGGAAAGCTGTGTCACCAGCTCAACGCCTGTCAGTTGCACTCCGCTACTTGGCCACAGGTAAATGATAACTTTTAATTACGATATTTTGGTAATTTCAACCAGTAATAGAGTACGTGGTTAAAAGTGTTACTTATGTATTATGGGTAAAATATCGGTAGTGTGCTTTCATCGATTTCGAGGCCGAAACTTGTTTTTTCGGAATAGTTTTGAGACACTCGTGGAAAATGTGGGTCCTTCACGGACAGCTCCTAGGTTAGGTTAGTTAGTTAGGTTTAGTTTAATTTCATTCGTGACCCATATTTTTCCTGGTAGATTTTTAGTTGTTTTGAAATAATCTGAAATTTGTATTGTCCGCCTCACAAACTAAATCTAACCTTAACCTAACCTGGCAGCTGTCCGTGAAGGACTAACATTCTCAACGAGTGCCAGTTTTGATGTGTAATTAATTAATCTGGCACTCATTTTTGTCGAAATATGTTTTTGCTCACAGGGAGTGGGGGTAGACCGCCCCCACCCCTCCCGGCCTGCCCCGCAAACCTTGCTACACTTCGCACTGCCATAGTATTGATGTGGTTTTTTTTTAATATCATCGGTTACTAAACTAAACCCCACCTCTTATCTAACCTAACCTAATCTGATTTAACCTATGTTAACCGTTTCTGGATGAAATAGCAGTGGATTTTCGGTACTATATATAATGCCATTATTATTCAATTGCGCCATGGGAAATGGGGTTCAAAATACTTAGAATGAAGAAATCTACATGATGATGTAAATAAGAATCCTAGGACTTTTGAAAGCCCACTACCGAACTAATACCGTATTTTGATGTGGTAAATATTTACACTAGAACTGGAATTCTCCACACAATTGGGAGTATTTCTGTTTACCTTAATGGATTCTGAGAAACATTATCTCTATGAGCTTCCGTCGCAAAATCACTACTTGCGGAGATGTAAGTTGTTATTTTATGGGAAGGAGACTGTATAGGATATGACAAATAACTAACCTAACCTAACCCCACGTTTCAACCTCCTACCTGAAGCCAAATTTGCATTCAAAAAGGGGTCCGCGGCAAGGGAAGAACAGAGGCGATGCAGGTTACAAGAGAAAGAACAGTGAGATGCACGTAAACACTTGTCTTTCTCCTCCCTATAAATAACACGTCATATCTCCAAAAGTAATTATTTGCGACGGAAGCTCATAGAGTATATTTCTTAAAATCCAGTAAGGTAACATAAACCATACTCACAATTGTGGAGGGAATTATGTTCCTAGTGTAAAATAATACCATTGATGTGTTAAGAATGATGGTTACATTGAAAATTGTCGGAAATGCTTAATTTTGCAGTTATGTTCATCCCGCTATAGATTAGGCTAAGCAACCAATGTCCAGGTTAGATTAGTGAACTAGCGAAGAGGGAGGGTATGGGGGGTTACAGTCCCCCAGTTATGTCAGATTATGTAACCAATGTCCATTGTATTAAACTGCAGTTTTATTGTTGTAAAGATTTATCGGGAATTTTCCAGGAATAGGTAGGTAATTCCCGTAGGCTCGGTTATATATTTGTCTGTCTTTTCGGCCTTATATCATCCCATAGAGTGTTTACAGGATATATTTTGTCATTCACATAGTCTACTACCCGTACAAAACTAGTTGCCATTTTCCCCGCCCAAAACCCCGCGTTCCCGACGGGTCCCCAGGTTTTTACCTCCTACCTAAAGCCAAATTTGCATTAAAAAAGGGGTCCGCGGCAAGGGAAGAACAGAGGCAATGCAGGTCACAAGAGAAAGAAGAGTGAGGTGCACGTAAACACTTGTCTTTCTCCTCCCTATAAACAACACGTCATATCTCCAAAAGTAATTATTTATGACGGAAGCTCATAGAGAATATTTCTTAGAATCCAGTAAGGTAAACAGAAACCATACTCACAATTGTGAAGGCATTTCTGGTCCTAGTATAAAATGATACCTTTGATGTGTTAAGAATGATGATTACATTGAAAATTCTCGGAAATGTTTAATTTTGCAGTTATCCCCCCTATCTCCTTGCTATAGATCTAACGGAAATTTTCCAGGAATAGGTAGGTAATTCCCGTAGACCCGGTTATATATTTTTCTGTCAGACTTTTTCGCCAGACTGTTTTTGAGCGACAACCATGGGATGACACCATGCAGACACCTCATCGTCTACCGGCTTTATGATATCTTGCACAACCATACTATCCAGCATGGCCTCCTAATCCGCTTTCCAAGCTAACGGAATACTGTTGGGCGTGTGACGAGTAAAGAAAGGGATGGGAGTCAGGCCGAAGGTGGATCATCATGGGAGGTCCCACCATCGTGGCGAGCTTTGCACCATTGTCAAAGTCTCCGGAATCCACCAGGACGTCAGAGAACATATATATATATAATATTATATATATTTTCTATCCATTAATATATATACGATATTAATATCTATTTCCCTACTCTAAGGGAAAAACACCCCAATCAGACTATTAGATATGCCTGAACAACACAAAGAACAACGCTGTGGCAGACAAAGCAACCAACATCAATTCATGGCAAGAACCCACACATCTCTGAGTCCACGACCCAACGCTGCCAGCTGCAACACTCCCTCACTCAAGCAAAGCAGATGCCAATTCACTTAATAAGAATACACTGACCAATAACTTACAAGGTAACTTAATTCAATTTCATATACAGGCCAACGTCAGAGCAAATGTAAATAAATGGAATAATGGTAGAAAAAATAAATAATAATAAGGCAAGAGATACAATTCATTACGAAAGATAACTCAATGGAGGTGCCTGGCGACACAGTACACACACACAAACACACACACACACAAGCAGTGCGCTCCACCTCCCAGAAAAGGATAAAAGGATTGAATTTGAAACATATTTTCAATAGAATGTTTATATGCTTAAAGCCTATTCCCGACGAAAAGGGCACTTATAGTGAAAAGGGCAGGGGCTGAAGCACCCTAGGTCCCCCTCCATGTGCACGCCCCTGTATGGGGGCATCAGAAAATAGAGACAGGGGGCCGTGGGTCACCCCCCCCCCCTCTCTCATTTCAGGGCGGTGTCCTGATATACTCGTTGGTCCCCTTTTGAATATCTTGCTAAATTGGTAACATACGGAGAACAATGAACAAACAGTGTTAATCTAAAAACTAGAAAAATATATGGATCTATTATTTCATATAAATTTTATTTCTATGTTGAGGGGCCACCAAACCTAAAGTGCCCCGGGACCCTCAAGGTATAAATCGGGCCCTGACTACAGGGATCTGTGCTACGTCCTGTACTTTTCTTAATTTAGTAAACAATATTGACGAGGGCCTTATATAGCTGTACGATATAGTTTGCAGACGATACTAAGATACAAATAAAGTAATCGCAACTGCCCATAAATGCAATTGCAATCCGACCTTGATCACTTAGTTAGTTGGGCATACAAGTGGCAGATTAATAATTATATTTAATACCGATAAGTGTAAAGTTTTGTATCTAGGCAATAATAACCATCGAATTAAATAATCAATGAACGGACATGCACTTTCCAATGTTACCGAAAAAAAAGTCTTAAGAATTAGGCTTGTTTTTTTCTAAAGACCGAGTCACCATGTACGTAGCTACATATCCTTAGTTTTTCTGTTTTCTGGAGCAGACATCATGGATGGCTATTTATTCTTTCTTGAAGTTTCGCTATGTTATAAAGCACCTATTTGTCATGAAGTTAACTATCATATTATCATAAATTATCCATATTTATACCACATATACTTCAAGCTCTATGTTAGTCACATTTTTGACCATATATAATGCAATAATCGTAGTACTTGTATGTTTCCTACATATCAATTCTGAACGTAATAATTTATGGGTTATATCAATATTGTCATCCAAGTTGGGTATCACTACGAGAAAGTCATGTATCCTACTGCCATATTTTATAATCAGCTAAAAATGTCTGTGCAAAACATGCTGCCAGACGCACGGGTGATTTAAAAGAGTAGTGAGAGGGTTCTTGGGCTGAGATCATGATTGTGGTGTGGTATGTTTTGATCGGTAGAAAATGTCGGATCTCAGATATCAACACCCTGTGTTTAGCATAAATGTTTCATATATACTTTGCTGGCATTCATTTGTTGCATTTAGATATATTTACAAATCAAGAAAATTATCTCTGTGCAGGAAAGGCTGTATATTTCTAGTCCTTGATTCAAATACTCATGAGTAGTGGTGGCGTGCTGTAAATTATTTCGTCAAATGCTAATTTTACAATGAATCTTTGTCTTTGTTATCAAAAACATATGAGAAAATTATCTAAATATATTGAACCATAACAGTAGCGTAAAAAGAGGTTCCATTACAATGCCCGAAGCAACATTTTCTTTCCAAGCCTAGTTGAAAATACTGGTGCTGTGTAGCAACCCAACTTCTCCGAAAAGCAAGACTTGTAAGCAACGACCTCAAGCCTAGTAAACAGTGTTCAGAAGTTGTTTGGAGGGATAACAAATTAACCGGTTTCATAGGAGGGCTTTTGAGTATACGTTTGAAAAAGTCATTTTTACACAATTCAATGCGATAGTGCGTCCTTATATTGCGTTCAGTTCTGGTCGCCCTACTATAGAAAAGATATGGACAAGCTGGAGAGAGTACAAAGCAACATTACTTAAATGATTCCGCGCCTTTGAAACAAGTAATGCGAAGAGCGATTGAAGGAACTTAACTTGTTCAGTTTGTCAAAACGTAGTTTACGAGCAGATTTAATTGAAATAACTGTTTAAAATGTTCCATGGCTTTAATAATGTTAACATTTTCGACTTTTTTTATATTGATCGGGCAACTGATGAGGAGGTAGTGGCAGAGTGGTTAGCGTCTCTGAGTGACGTTCTCGATGACCCGAGTTCGATCCCCGATGAGAACCAAAATCCACTTCAAATCTTTCTGCACCGTCCTGCATCCTGCCTACGTCACCACGGGCGAGGGCTAAGCATGAATGCCCTCGAGTGAATCTCCAGGGCCTACCATCTCACCCCTGGAGGTCACTGCCTACAGGCGCTATAGGCCAAGATGTAGCATAAAAAAAAAAAAAAAAAAAAAAAACATGACTCGTAGGAATGGATACAAGACCACTTGGTAACCAATTTCGGTCACATACAGGCGAAACACTTTCTTTGATAGAGTTGGTAATATTTGGAACTTTCTTCCAGCACAAGTAGCTGTGCGCCTCCTACTGTAGCAGAGAGGTGAAGATGGAGTTATTCAGGAGTCACTGCTACTCTATATACTGCAACTCGCTGTGGTGGCGGTACAAGGTGGCCACTCTGAACCGCCTTAAGGTCTCTCACAATGACATCTTTAAAGTAATCGTCCAGACCCAATTTTTTTTTGCCTAATTATGTTGAATGTACATTCAAAACACCTAATCCACCAAAAATAATTGATTTCCAGGCCTTATTTCCGTAAAAACACGACTTTTGTAAAAAGCGCGCGAAAATAAATGTCTTCCCTCCAACAGGGCTACGCATGTTATTGATGACGTCACAAAAGGGACGCTCCAATGTAAACAACACTCGTCTGCCTCTGTGAGACCTGTCGGCAAATGTTATGATGAGCGATTGTACTTCGGTGTCAGACAGTGATCGAATCTGTCGCTGTGATAGATCTAGAGTACGATGCTTAATCTGAGACCGAACTAAATGACGCTGCTCGCGTATATGAGGAAAACGAACCAGATTGTGATGGGAGCCCAACCCTATCTGTTTGAGCCAGAGTACGAGGTGGATGAACAGGTGTTAGCGGAGCCTGCTGAGGTTCAACACTACTACACACACAAACAATTCTACACACACACACAAACACTACTACACACACACAAACACTACTACACACACACAAACACTACTACACACACACACACAAACACTACTACACACACACACACAAACACTACTACACACACACACACACAAACACTACTACACACACACACACACAAACACTACTACACACACAAACACTACCACACACACACAAACACTACTACACACACACACACAAGCACTACTACACACACACACACACTACTACGCACACACACACACACACATACAAACACTACTACGCACACACACAAACACAAACACTACTACACACACACACAAGCATTACTACACACACACACACACACACAAACACTGCTACACACACACACAAACACTACTACACACACACACACACACACAAACACTACTACACACACACACACACACACAAACACTACTACACACACACACAAACACTACCACACACACACACACACACACACACACACACACACAAACACTACTACACACACACACACACACACACAAACACTACTACACACACACACAAACACTACTACACACACACAAACACTACTACACACACACAAACACTACTACACACACACAAACACTACTACACACACACAAACACTACTACACACACACACACACACTACTACGCACACACACACACACACACAAACACTACTACGCACACACACACACACACACACACACATACAAACACTACTACGCACACACACACACACAAACACACACACACACACACACAAACACTACTACACACACACACACACACACTACTACACACACACACAGCAGCGCGGGAAGAGGAGCCTCCCTTTTGCTACGTCACCGAGCCGTGGCGCATCGTCTGCCAGTTGCCATGAGCGTTTTCGAAGCTCGGGGAATTTACAGATTTTGATTGCGGATTATTCAAAAACGGCTGACTGGATGCAAGAAGTGACAACATATTGTTGATACACTCGATAATGGCTATACTCTAACTACATCAAATCAGGAATGATGAAATGGTCTGGACGATTACTTTAAGAGGCTTCTGGGGTTGCCCAGGTGGTGCAGCTCGTCCTTGGCTTTCGTTAGGAACGGGGTGAACAATCTGGATGTGATCCGTTGACACTCCGTGTTCAGCTTAAGGAGTAGGGTGGAGCTCTCTACGAACTCCATCATCACCTGTCAGGCAGAGCTCGGCCTATGTATGTGGACCTATACAACAGCGGTGGCTGGGTCTGCTGTTTGTGCAGAATGTGGGGTAGCACAGGTGTCCATGTATGTATACCCTATGTACTTTGATACTATGTCCCCTAATGTGCCTATACTATGTTCTTATTCTTGTTTATGCTCTAGTACTTAAGTTAACTCCTTGGCTTGTTCTTGTTGCTTTGTTTTTGTCTGTATGCCTCCGGGCGAGGATAAAATTATTATTATTATTATTATTATTATTATTACAAGTAGTTAATATGTACACGGTTGAGGCATTTTAAGAACAAAGATGATAAATACTTAGCATCAACTGGGAAACTCGATTACTACGGTCCTACGTAAATTTGTTGCCCTTTTTGCCTCTTTTTAGCTTTAGCCTTTTTTTTTTATTTTAGCTTAGAGTGTGTCACTCCTTCAGCCTTTCCATGTTTTCCTTTCATATTCCATGGCAGTTTTTCAATACTGCATGGTCTTTTTTTCTCACTTTTTTTCCTGCCAGCCTTGGTCAAAGAGAGTGGTGGGTCGGGAGGAGCTTTAAACTTTGCTATTCATTTGCCTCTAACACGTAGAAACTACAGTAGTAGAAAGAAGTTCAGCAGGCAGCCCATTAGGGATGTTATTGTCTCTTATTCCTTTGTATTCCTTTGTATTTCTCCTCCTCCTCCCACTTTAACTTTTCGTTTCTTCCTTTAATTTCTTATTATCATTATCCTTCTTCTCGTCGGTTTTTTGTGTCTATGGTTCGTAAGACATGGTAAAATAAAACTTTTGTCATTTAGCCAAAAGTTTCCTTTTAAACCGGAGAAGAGGATCGGTCAGAAAAAAAAGTAAGATAAAAAAATGGATGGAGAGTGAAGAGTGAGAAAAAAGAAAAAGGAAAATATCAACGGAGAAATAAGATGAAAAAGAAAGATTCATAATAGATATATGGAGAAGAAGGAAAATATGAATGGATGAAGGAGACATTACAAAAAGGGAGGAGAAAAATATAAAAAGAGAAGAAGGAAGAAGGAAAAAAGTTAAGATGGATGAAGAATGAAGAAAGAAAAATAATAAGAAAGGTAAATGGACAAAGGAGATGAAAAAAAAAAAAAAAAATCATCAACAAAATGAACAACAACAGGAGCAGAGCAGAAAGCAGATAACGAATGATGAAAGACAACAAGGAGATAAGAGGTGATAACGGCTGGGAGGAGAACAGTTAATGCTAAGAGGAGACAAGATATGAAGGGAAGCAAGAAATGTGACTCGCTTATGCAACTACTCAAGGGGAGCAGAGAGAGAGAGAGAGAGAGAGAGAGAGAGAGAGAGAGAGAGAGAGAGGAGAGAGAGAGAGAAAGAGAGAGAGAGAGAGATTTAAAAGATTTGGCAGAGAGTAAACGCAAAATAATATGGTAAAAAATAAAGGATGAAGAAAGATTGGGAGAGGAAAATAAAGGCAATGCTAAACGTGAGAGAAAGGAAAAAAATAAGTAAAGAGAGAAAATATACCGAGGACAACGCAGGACACCGAAAGGGTTAGGATAGTCTTATTAAGAAATTGGAAACAGGTCACAGAAAAGCAGAAGAAAGGGAGGAGAAAAAGCCCATAAGGATAAGAAATAGAGAAGCTAGAAAGAGAATAAGGAAAAAGAATGATGTAAAAAAAGAAAATGTAAGATGAAAGAAATACGAAATGAGAGAGAAATGAGGCGAAAGAGCACTAATGACAACCGAGAGAGAGAGAGAGAGAGAGAGAGAGAGAGAGAGAGAGAGAGAGATGAGGGAACCATCGAACCATTTATCACAGAAGATCTTCATTCTTTGATACGGCTCTGGCGTAATCAAATGAACAAACAATTTATCTGGATCAAGGTTACCGAAGCGACCAATCAATGATCGTGGTTTTCCAGAATGTGGATAATGCGTCACTACAATCCATCTACCCATCCATCCACCACCACCACCACCACCACCACCACCGCCACACAAAATGAAAATGTAAAGAAATCTCATTCCGTATACTTCTTTTATTTCGTTTTGGGTTTTATATTTATTTCTTCTTCCTACTTCTTGTTTTTATTTGTTCTTATTACTTCTCACTATCGTATCCCTCGGGTCAAATTAGGGGTAACGGCAAAAATAAAACATTTTGCCTGCTCTCCTGTGGTGGAGCAGGCAAGATTATTATAATGACGCTTGTGAACTGAGGCTCGATCATGCTACCCACCTTGTGTCCTCCGATACACTTGCAATTGAAGGTAGAGTTAATGCGCAGCATGTGGGTTTTCTTAACTTCTTAGACCACTCGACGGTGCAGAAAGACTTTAAGTGGATTCTGGTTCTCATAGGGTATCGAACGAACTCGGGTCACCGAGAACGCCACTCGTAGACGCTAACCACTCTGCTACCGCCTCTCCTAAAAGTGTTCTTTTCTTATGTATTTTGATATGTTGGGAATGATGGTCACATTAAAAATCGTCGTTAATGCCTCATTTTGCTGTTATTTCCCCTTTATCCCCCCTTAATGTTAGGCCAGGGGGCAGGGGTTCCAAAACTTTTCAAACCATCGACCCATTCTGGAAATCCCTGTTATACATGTGTGTGTATATATATATATATATATATATATTATATATATATATATATATATATATATATATATATATATATAATATATATATATATATATAATATATATATATATAATATATACATATATATATATTGTTATGAATGCGGATTCAGCGGGGTGGTTATGTGGACAAGCGTGAAGGTTGTGGGACTCAAGTGTGGTTGGGTGGATCCGGAGGTGGAGTGTGGGGCAAGGGGGGAGTAATAGCGCATTTTCGCGGCCGCTCTGGCCCGGTCTGGACTGGGCTAGTCCCGGGCGGCCACTGTTTTTGCGAGGCAGTTTAGACCAGGCTGGAACGGTCTGGGCCGGGCTAGGCCAGATAGCAGGACCACCTTGGACTAGTGTGGGGAGAACTGGCGCATGCGCACTACAGTCAGCGGGGAAGGCGACCAGGAGCTTCTCGTGCTGCTGATAAGACATGAAACACCATGATGGCCGACCATAAGACTAAAGTATCACAGGCGTGGTAGTTGTAAAGTCTTCAGCACAGGTTAAAAGGCGGACGACAAAAAGGATATTGACAAGATGGACGCCTGCCGCCTCCAC
This sequence comes from Chionoecetes opilio, assembly GCA_016584305.1. Lineage (NCBI taxonomy): Eukaryota > Metazoa > Arthropoda > Malacostraca > Decapoda > Majidae > Chionoecetes > Chionoecetes opilio. Next base: position 286,410 of record JACEEZ010023538.1, read on the forward strand.
AGTTCAGTTCAGTACCGCCCACTCGATCCCCCAGCCAATAGGAACGACGAATGGGACGGGGCCAGTCTCGATGTATTTTCGCGACCATCAGTCCACCCTGACCCGGTCCGGACTGGACTGAACCAGGGCGGTGAACGTCACGAAAATGCGCTATAAGTGAGGTGACGGTTTGGATGTATGTCTGAGTGAACTGTGTGTGCGTGTGTGCGTGTGTTTGACCAACGGCCAATAGTGTGTGTGTGTACGTATGTGTGTTCAATGATGCTACCTTGTGGTCTACGTGTAGGGCTTCTGGTTGGTTGAGGAGTTAGCGCGCCAAGAATTGGGGGGCGGGGCTTCGGCATGATCGTCCTGAGGGACGCTTGCCTCAGGTACAGAGTTGTGAACTGTACGATAATTATCGTATTTGTACGATAAGTTGACTATCCGTACGATGTACGATGCATGGTTGAGAATCGTACACGAAAATACGATAATTGACTCGTACACGAAAATACGATAATTGACTCACAATTATAATTACATTATAAAGTCATACAAAAATTGTCATCGCATAAAAAAAATAAAAAAAAATATGTCACTGTCAACTTCCGCGAGAGAGAGAGTTTTGAGTTTGACTTTTGGTCCTTTGCATGACATGGATTTGGACGGTTGCTTGCCGCATTAGAACGCAGATTGTGAGAGGGTATTTAGCAAGATTAACCTTACCAAGACAAAGTTAAGAAACTGACTTCTAACGGGAACCATACTTGGTTCTGAACTTCCAGCAGCGCAGTGTGTAAGGGAAAAGGGAGATTGTGTTCACCCCTACACATGATATGATATGTCGATGACAACTGACACATTATCATTATAAGCGCCAGCTGACACGGGATAAAAAAATAGAGGAGGAACAGGAATTCCTCTTTTCTTTTGAGGATGATAGCTATGTAGAGTTCTTGAGTTCAGCTTCTTTTGAGTCATAATGTGTTATAAAAATTTATTTTTTATTTAAATTCATTTATTTTGGAAAACATAAATTTACGTGGAATTTTGTGTCATGATTGGATAATGGATATATTATGTACACGTATATAATTATATTTTGGTGAAAAGAGAAAATATTTTTATATGTGGAATGCTGAATTCAATGATATATATAGTTATCTACTGACTATATTATTTTAGCTAAGGTTGTACGTATAATCTATCTGAAAATACGATAATTTTGGTGGCTCGGTACGATAATGTGGGGTAAAAAAGTTTACAACCCTGCTCAGGCAGTCTAGTTTCTGATACTCATGGATTAACACCTGTCGTGTTTCGGCTTTCCCCCCCCCCCCCCCCCCCCCCTCTCCTTGGCCTTCCCGCGCCCCTAGCTCCAGCCACCTTTGAGTGTCCACGCCTTTAAGTACTAGTGTCGCGAGATAGTGTCCGACCATAACTCCCAGCCTCAATGTTGTGTTGTAATGTGACTTTTGGATCCAGTAAAGGAACAAGGAACAGTGAAGTGTTTAACTTTTCCTTCCCCACTGTGTGTCACCTACGCTCACGCTTGGTACCGTAACGTCCCCACGTCCTGGAGTGTAAAGCCCGGTTCCCACCTTCCCGCTTGTACGGCCGCCGTACAACAACAAAGACGTCACAATGACGTCACAACAAAGTCTACCGCACCGCCGTACCGCTCGCTGTACGGCCGCCGTACAAAGTTAAATTCAAGTCAGCTCTCCCGCTCGGCGGTGTCCGCTCGAGCGGAGTTGCCAACTGTGCCCAGTTACCACAAATACCACTCAAGCGGTGATGATGGTGACGTCATTGTTGTTGTATGGCGGCCGTACAAGCGGGAAGGTGGGAACCGGGCTTAACAGGGTTTAAAGAGAGAACAAGGGAAAAGCCATTTCCGTTACAATATATATATATATATAATATACATATATGAGATCTATGGTGGCCCCCCATATTTACATGTGCTCCCCCAAGTGCCCCCCTATTTTTACACCCATTGTTCCACCTATGTCCCTCTTAATGAGTTTGAAGACCAAATTAGTAGTCTTTAGTAGTTTGCTCAGTAAGGAAAACCTTTAATTTATAACAAGATCTGGGATCAATACACGTTCCCTTATCATATTTTTAGATATGTCTGGCTTAAGATAAACCTTTTGTTGAGGGCCACTTGAGGCATATTATTACAATCTTTCAGCCAGGGAGGGCCTTTAAACCATACTCATGTGTTTAATTTGAGGGTAGCAGTTCCTCAAGACACATTATTAGTTGGATTTTCCTTAGTAAAATTGATTTACCTTAGTGACAATATATTTAATATGAACTGGAATATCCCTTTCCTCTAATGAGTCACTAATTAGTGTGGGCAAGAAAGTGGTTCCAATTCTGGTAATTAATAGGGGTTGTGCATGACTAGGAATACCTTCCCCTTGTTTGGCTTGGTGAGTAGTTAACTTGCGGGATGGGTCCCATTATTACGTTACCACCAGCACTGTGGTGGTTCCACGGTGTTGTTCACGGTGGACCCTCCAACTGAGCAGCTTCACACCACTGGGTTACAGGCAGTGGATGCCGATCCTCCCATTGACGAAACCGTACCCTCTTTTGACGAAGTCAGAGAGGCTGTAGCAAAGTTGAAGGGTGGAAAGGCAGCTGGTGTTTGTAATATCAGTGCGGAGCTCCTCAAAGCTGGGGGTGAGGCCATGATCCGCAGGTTGCATGCTGTCCTGACTGCCGTGTGGCAATCAGGTACCATTCCTACTGACTGGAAAAGGGGGCTGGTCGTCCATATCTGGAAAGGGAAAGGGGACCGTCAGGACTGCAACAATTACCGCGGTATTACACTGCTCAGCGTACCAGGCAAGGTGCTTGCCCATCTATTGCTGACACGAATTCGCAGTCATCTGGTGAAGCATCAGAGAAGACCTCAGCAGTCTGGGTTCACGCCTGGTAAGTCAACAACGGACCGTATCCTAGCGCTTCGTGTCCTGGTGGGACGCCGACGTGAGTTTCGACAGGGGATGCTTGCAGCCTATGTTGATCTCAAGAAGGCGTTTGACTCAGTGCATCGTGAGTCACTCTGGGATCTTCTGCGACTTCGAGGGATTCCTGCAAGGACTATTGGTTTGATAACTGGTCTGTATTCTGGGACTGAGAGTGCTGTGAAGTGTGAGGCAGGTGTATCCAGCTTCTTTCCTGTGAATACAGGAGTGAGGCAAGGGTGCGTCCTTGCCCCATCACTTTTCAACGCTTGTATGGACTGGGTATTGGACAAGGTTGTAGATCAAAGTGATTGTGGAGCATCCGTCGGCAACACCAAGATCACTGATCTTGTTTTTGCCGATGATGCAGTAATCTTTGCTGAGTCGCTGGAGGTCCTGGTGATGGCTCTCGAGGCGCTGCACGAGGAGGCAAAGCCTTTGGGACTTGAGGTCTCCTGGCTCAAGACCAAGGTCCAGGTTTTTGGAGACTTACTAGATGAAGCAGTACAGTCTGTTCATGCGTGTGGCGAGGACATTGAGATCTTGGAAAGTTTTACATACCTTGGTAGCGCAATCCATAATGACGGCGGGTCACGTCAAGAAGCCTTACGGCGGATTGGCATAGCCCACGGTGTTATGGACTCGCTCAGCGGGAGTATTTGGCGTTGTCGGTACCTGTGCAGGAGGACAAAGATCCGGATCTTCAAGTCGCTTGTGATCCCTGTCTTACTCTATGGTTGTGAGACATGGACACTAAATAGTGACTTGAAGAGACGAATCAATGCCTTTGGTAATAAGTGTCTTCGCAGAATCATGGGGTATCGCTGGGATGATTACGTGTCAAATCAGCGATTGCACCGTGAGACTGAATCAAGGCCTATTACCTGCATAGTCCGTCAGCGCCAACTTTGGCTATATGGGCATGTGGCACGCTACCCTGAAACCGATCCTTCCCATCGGGTTGTACCTGTAAGAGACAATCCGGTGTGGAGGAGGCCAAGGGGGCGCCCACAAGGCTCGTGGCTGGGGCAAGTTGATGTTTCTTGTCGAGAGCTGCTTGGTATGAGAAAGGAGCCTGCATGGGAACTCGCGCGAGGTGACCCCCGGGAGTGGCGTCGTAGGGTGGGCGAGGCGACGCGCCCCCCGGCGTATGCCCCCAATGATTGATTGATATGTACAGTAGTATAGGTTCATTTTTAGCACAATACTGTAACATTATTGGATGATAGGCAAAAGGGTAAAGTTCATCCCTACCCCACTGTAAATGAGAAGGAAGCAGGTAGGTATAGTCAACTCATTTTATCCTGTCCCTTGGGGTGGAGTGGTGTGATTCCCGCAGTGTTGACACGTTCACCGTTGACAGGCTGATGTCGACCTGTCAACTCATACGGTTAGCTATTACATTAATTAACTATTTTTTAATCATATACTTTTATAATACGGCTGGCTGCATGGTTTTATGAATGGCTTGCAATTTGACGGTAAAACAACGAGTATGTATACATTCCATTACACTTGGCATGATAGCTCATGCGACGCAGCCGGCAGAGTGTCCTTGACACAGCCCCATCCGGTCATTCATGGTCACTCCGCCATGGAAGGTCTTGAAAACGTCGAGACTTTTACCCCAGGGTGGTGTGAAAAAAAAGTCAGAAGAAAAAGGAAAATCAAACTATATTGAGAGCGAGAGCGAAAGAGAGAGGTTAAGAGGGTGGCGGCCTGGCGAAGGTATAAGGGTGATGTGACACCACCGCGTACTTGACCTGGCCCTCCCGAGGGGGCAGATAAAATGGGTTGACTATAGTATGTAGTTATGAATAGGAGGTAATGATTTCCTACAGCCTTTTCAGGCATGATTCCCAGGTTTTTTATCCGAAGGCTGTGTCCTGACTTTGGTTTAGATCATTTTTCTACTAACTTTCATTGTTGGATAAGAAAAAAATCTTAATAGTTTGGAGAAGTCAACCACATTGATAAGTAAGCCCAGAATTATCTTACCTTCTCTATCCCCCTCCCCCACCCCTATTGGATTTTAAGAAGAAAAAAAGAATTGTAGTCACTGTCGGTGTAGAGCGTAGAATTGGGCCGAGTAGCGTCCCCTCCACTTACTCAGTCATGCTCAGTGTTCACCCTTTCTATATACACACAAATACCTGACGAAAGAAGAAATAAAGAGATTTCGGTGATGTCCGCCCTGTTCCCCCCCCCCCCATAACCCTACACACTACACAATTCTCGTTTTCTCTCTTAAATAATGATATAACTCTCGGTACTCATAGGCTAAAGTATTGATTTAGTTAGGATATGGATGTATCTTTAAGTGATCTACCATATGAAGTGTTATTAGTTACGTAATCCCGTTTGTTTGTGTTGTGTTGCATATCCGGTCAAGAGATACGGCGACGTACGCCAAACCCTAATTCTTGTCTAGTCCAGTGACTCACACATATTGTATTTACGGCGAAAGGTGTATACCATACGTATTGAGGAAATACCGGTGAAGCAGTGTTAATAAGTTCCCTAAGTCCCTGGCACTTCTCTCATATGACACCTTAGATTAAAATCTTGTTAAGTTTCTTGTAAAAAAAAACTATGAGATTAAGGTTGTTGGCCATGCAAAGACCGCACCTACGGGATTTTTAAGGTCTATAAAAGAAAGTCTAGGGAATTGGTGGGTCTGTTAGTAAATAGGTATTGAAACCATTTGTCGTGCTCATGAGGTTTATTCCATGATGACAATACTCACGACTGGAATAACAGAATACACTCATTAGACAATGCCCATAACATACAGTAACCGGAATATGACCATGAACATAATTCATCTTTTATTGTCTTCACATTAACGTACCTATTGTAGTGTTAACCTTAGTCGTTAACGGCACGTGGCTGAAGCGGCTATGTATATTGACGTCGCTTACTCCTCGTGCGGGCGGTGCGGCGGCGTGCGCTCTCTCTCCGGTGGGTAACAGAAGACTGTATAGGGAGTACTATATCGATATGCTCTACCTCCCCCAAGTCCTTAGGTCCTGAATGAAGACTGATAAAGAGCTACATAATATAGTTTTCATGCCATATGAGGGGACGGCAGGTTCTCTGGGGCTCGGCTGGGGTCGACGATTGCTGCCGAGTATGGTCATCTACATCTACCGGCCCGGGTGCTTCTTCAATGGCATCGCTGGGGGTTAGCGGCATGTCTTGCTGCTGTTTTTTAGGTTGGGTGTTGCCAAGGGGCACAACTGTTGTTGGAGGGCGACCATGCGGAGACGGAGTCACCCCTGCTGCTGGTGGGGGTTGTGGAGTCTGATTGATCCTGTCCGTCGGAGTGCTGGGTGGACCAGTGAAAGTTGACGGTGATGACCCGGGGCGGGGTGTCACAAGACGTAGGTCCTCTTCAATGTTCCTTAGTCGCTGTCTTGATGGGACCACTGGTTCATATAGGCGGAGGAATTTCCTGTTTCTGAGTGTAACACGTCCCGAACCATCAACACGAAAATAAAAAACAGTAAAACACGCTAAAGAAATGCCATTAAGAGACTGAAGAAATATGCATGAACTTAATATTAATTTCAACTCTTCGACATTTAAAACTTTGCGAGTCAACTTTTATCACGAAGGGTATCAATAGAAGTGCAATTGTATTAGCTTTCCATTGATATATTTAGTTTTCTGATAAATGAATTAGAAACATGCATAAATTAGCGTTAAATAAATAAATAAAATCATCAATCGGGTAATTTTCCCGATTGATGATTTTATTTATTTATTTAACGCTAATTTATGCATGGTTCTAATTCATTTATCAGAAAACGAAATATGTCAATGGCAAGCTAATAAAATTGCGCTTCTATTGATACCCTTCATGATAAAGGTTGATACGCAAAGTTTTAAATGGCGAAGAGTTGAAGTGAATATTAAGTTCATGCATATTTCTTCATAGTCGCGTAATGGTATTTCTTTAACGTGTTTTATTGTTTTTTATTTGATAATATTATAGAAAAAACATTTCCGAAGATTACAGTATATCATATATATTGATAGACCAGTCTATATGATAGTCCATAGACCACTATATCTCTTTGTCGGGCGGGCCGCAGGCCGTTATGCAGCCTGGCAATTTCAAAACATTGTCGCGTGAACAGTCCAGAGATATAGTGGTCTATGGCATAGCATATAAATCAAGCAGAGACTGTGATGATACAATCAGACCTTTCTGAAATTGATAAAGGCTGTTTTTATTTCTACCTTGAACCCTCATTGAATTTGAAACTTTTTTCATGTCTAACAACACTTTACTTTGTTTTTCCAAGTGCAATTCATAAGCGTCTCTTGATTGTTTTTTATCAGTTGTCCTTCTAGAGTTGAATAAATCAAACCAAGAATCAACAAGTGTTATGAATTGGCTTGTACTTTCTCAGTCTCTGCTGGTCAGAAGACCTTGCTCTCCGAAAAGTTGCAATGATTTTGCTGTTGTTTCTGACATCAACTGAACTGCCAGACGAACATTCATTCTCTTAGCACCATTGACATCAGTATGCTTGTGAGACAAGCGATCTGTGGTTTTTAAATCATGCATGCTTCTCCTCACAAGGTCACGAACACATTCACTGTGAATTGGGGAGGCGGTGGCCGAGCGGTTAGCGTCTTGGAGTGCTGAGCTCAATGTCCCGAGTTCGAATCCTGCCGGGGCAACTCTTTTAAGAGCCTGGTAGGGGAGCAGAAGGTCCTGAGTTCACGTCCCACCAAGGAGCAACTGTCAAATCCATCGTCGAGTGACTGAAGAAACCCGCATGCTGTTATAACCTGTTCTCCGTCTGCGTGTGCGACGAAAAAACTCCAGGGACAGCGTGAGCCTAAATTGAAGATAACGTCAGAGAAAACGGGATCTTCACCTAAGACCACAGGTGTCACTATAAGAATCCAGCCTGCGCCACCAACGGGCGAGTTCAATCAACATCATCAAGACCTCTATAAGCCTACAGGCGCTATAGGCTCCAACATAGAAAATAAAAAAAATAATAATAATATTCCTGTCATGCAATTTAAACCCAGAATCAAGGAAATTATTTCTGATTAGCTTGATTAAATGGTGTGGGGCAGGTGTATCCAGCTTCTTTCCTGTGAATACAGGAGTGAGGCAAGGGTGCGTCCTTGCCCCATCACTTTTCAACGCTTGTATGGACTGGGTATTGGACAAGGTTGTAGATCAAAGTGATTGTGGAGCATCCATCGGCAACACCAAGATCACTGATCTTGTTTTTGCCGATGATGCAGTAATCTTTGCTGAGTCGCTGGAGGTCCTGGTGATGGCTCTCGAGGCGCTGCACGAGGAGGCAAAGCCTTTGGGACTTGGTCTCCTGGCTCAAGACCAAGGTCCAGGTATTTGGAGACTTACTAGATGAAGCAGTACAGTCTGTTCATGCGTGTGGCGAGGACATTGAGATCTTGGAAAGTTTTACATACCTTGGTAGCGCAGTCCCTAATGACGGCGGGTCACGTCAAGAAGTCTTACGGCGGATTGGCATAGCCCACGGTGTTATGGACTCGCTCAGCGGGAGTATTTGGCGTTGTCGGTACCTGTGCAGGAGGACAAAGATCCGGATCTTCAAGTCGCTTGTGATCCCTGTCTTACTCTATGGCTGTGAGACATGGACACTAAATAGTGACTTGAAGAGACGAATCAATGCCTTTGGTAATAAGTGTCTTCGCAGAATCATGGGGTATCGCTGGGATGATTACGTGTCAAATCAGCGATTGCACCGTGAGACTGAATCGAGGCCTATTACCTGCATAGTCCGTCAGCGCCAACTTCGGCTATATGGGCATGTGGCACGCTACCCTGAAACCGATCCTTCCCATCGGGTTGTATCTGTAAGAGATAATCCGGCGTGGAGGAGGCCAAGGGGGCGCCCACAAGGCTCGTGGCTGGGGCAAGTTGATGTTTCTTGTCGAGAGCTGCTTGGTATGGGAAAGGAGCCTGCATGGGAACTCGCGCGTGGTGACCCCCGGGAGTGGCGTCGTAGGGTGGGCGAGGCGACGCGCTCCCCGGCGTATGCCCCCAATGATTGATTGATTGATCAGCAAACATAAATACTTCCCGGTCAGAGGCAGCTGGATTTGTGAAAGAAGACTTATGGCTGCCAACATCAAGAGATTTCCATAAACTCAAATTTGTGGGACCAAGATCATGAACTATTGCAACTACTAAAAATCCAACTGCCTCTATCTTAACAATAATGTCATGCAAAATATCCTTAGTCATATGGGTATCAAAGTTATAGTAAACAAGCTGTTTCCATGGGCTCGTCAACCCTCTTATCATTGCACACTGAACTCTTTGCTTAGGGCCATAGAGGATGTCAGTTGCTTTGTCGTATGTCCACTCATAGGCAACACTGGTTTCATCGAAAGACAGTACACATAGACGCTCTCGTTCGGAAATCGACTCAGCTTTATGATGTAACAGTTGGATAACTGACAACATCAACCCGGGTTCCACATTAAGTTTAGACACCCAACGATTCAATGTGCTTTTACATGGAAAAGGAAGCTTAACAATTTAACTTATAAAGCGATAAGCTTTTGGGCTTAAACTTTGCAGAGTCAGCGCCCTAGAAATATCGTCCTATCGTGTAACATGGAATCAATCTGAGAAGAAGTAAAATATTTACTTAAAATAGTTTTGATGTCATTAATAGCCTTTATGTATGCACTATGAATATGTTCTTTGTAATGAACTTTCTCTTCCTCCCAAGTGCATTTTTCATTCATTAGTTGTTCCCTTGCATTTATTAGACTAGCAATTTTAAGGTCTATTTTTTCTATATGCTTTTTTAAGTTCTTTCTTTCATTCTCCCAAACACTTGTTTCCTTAAGAAGATTGTCCCTTTCATTTTCTACACTATTCATCTTGGAGCAAGTTGTTCCAGTTGTCCAGTTGTTCTTTCAAGATTGTTTCTTCAGCAATGAAGTCTGCGTCCTCTGTTGCATCACCATCTTGTAAACGACGCTTACATATTCTTCTTTCTTCACTGGTTTCAAAGATGACATCAGATGAACTGCCTGGAATATTTGGTATACATAAAAATATAGTAACAGAGAGAGAAAGAAAAAAAATAGAATTGTCAGGTAGTACTGCCAATCGGACACGCACATACACATACACTCCCCCTCACTAATGACAGACACACCTCACCCAGCAGAAATAAGGGGAGGGCCGGACCCTACTGCCTACATCCTTATATAAGTTCTGTATTACACACACACACACACACACACACACACACACATGCATGCACAGTTTTGCACACACACACACACACACACACACACACACACACACACACATGCACACATACACAATTTCTGATTGGGGCAAAGCAGCTCATCAACTCCCCTCCTCTGACTGACTGTCTTCAATTTTTTAATCATCGCCTCTATGTTGCCTCTCTTGCTATCTTCTACCGTTATTTTCATGCTCACTTCTCTTCTGAACTTGTTAACTGCATGCCTCCCACCCTCCCGCGGCCTCGCTGCACAAGACTTTCTACGCATTCTCATCCCTATTCTGTCCATCTTCCTAATGCAGAGTTAACCAGTATCTTTACTTTTTCATCCCTTTCACTGGTAAACTATGTAACTCTCTTCCTGTTTATCTTCCTCTTCCTGTTGGCCAGTCCTTTGTAATGTAAACACACACACACACACACACACACACACACACACACACACATCCATACACACACACACACACAACTATTAAATGGAAACTACTTGAAACAATCTATATATTCTTATACAAGTTTTTACTCCTACCTCTTTCTTCAGCAATGAAGTCTGCGTCCTCTGTTGCATCACCATCTTGTAAACGACGCTTACATATTCTTCTTTCTTCACTGGTTTCAAAGATGACATCAGATGAACTGCCTGGAATATTTGGTATACATAAAAATATAGTAACAGAGAGAGAGAGAGAGAGAGAGAGAGAGAGAGAGAGAGAGAGAGAGAGAGAGAGAGAGAGAGAGAGAGAGAGAGAGAGAGAGAGAGAGAGAGAGAGAGAGAGAGAGAGAGAGAGAGAGAGAGAGAGAGAGAGAGAGAGAGAGAGAGAGAGAGAAAAAAAAAAATTGGGTGCTACTATAGCGTGCGGTCTACATCGGGGCCTGCAGTCTACGCTCCCCTAACATGCGGTCTACAAAGATCCCGCCTGCCCTGACCTGACCTGACTACCCCATAGCTTTAATGTGCATTCTAACAAGTCCACACCTGACCTGACCTGACCTGAGTACCGGGACCCTACTCAACCTTATAAAATAGGAATCAACGAAGTAATGTCTCAGTATCCTCCTAAAATTCAAGCCGAGAACATCAGTCTGACACTCCTCCTTTACAATGTTGTTGAAAGAATTCTACCGAAGTGTCATCTTGACAGAAGAAACAGCGGTTAAGTTTTTACGTGAAAGCAATCTTCTGGACACACCACAAGAAGCAGAACCTTGTCATCCATGTGGTAGTGTTATGTAAGAAAAAAGCAAAGTGACAGGGGTGGGGAATATCGGCCTGTGCTTAATAAATTACTTACTAAAGTTTTGTTTTTTCTATAATACTCTACTGTATAATAGACAATATCATATAGCAATAATAAGTTGCAGTCTGAAGTGTAAGAGTGTAGAGTGTAAGTAGCGAGTAAGAAATGTAGACCGCACGCTATAGTGTAAAATGTCCCGGTAGACCGCACGCTATAGTGCAAATGTCCCGGTAGACCGCACGCTATAGTAGCATCTGATAATTAGTATAATTGTAAAGGTCCGGGGACAATTTACACTATAGCGTGTGGTCTACATTTCTTACTCGCTACTTACACTCTACACTCTTACACTTCAGGCTGCAACTTACAATTACTATATGATATTGTCTATTATACAGTAGAGTATTATAGAAAAAACAAAACTTTAGTAAGTAATTTATTAAGCACAGGCCGATATTCCCCAGCCCTGTCACTTTTTTTTCTTCTTACATAGCACTACCACATGGATGACAAGGTTCTGCTTCTTGTGGTGTGTCCAGAAGATTGCTTTCACGTAAAAACTTAACCGCTGTTTCTTCTGTCAAGATGACACTTCTGTAGAATTCTTTCAACAGCATTGTAAAGGAGGAAATGTCAAACTGATGTTCTCGGCTTGAATTTTAGGAGGATACTGAGACATTACTTCGTTGATTCCTATTTTATATGGTTGAGTAGGGTCCCTATACTCAGGTCAGGTAAGGTCAGGTCAGGTGTGGACTTGTTAGAATGCACATTGAAGCTATGGGGTAGTCAGGTCAGGTCAGGGCAGGCGGGATCTTTGTAGACCGCATGTTAGGGGAGCGTAGACTGCAGGCCCCGATGTAGACCGCACGCTATAGTGGCACCCTTCTAACTTTCCTGAAATCATGGATGTAGAAATGTAAGTATTAACGTCACCACACGTCTGTAAATAAAAAAGGAACGTTGTCCTTGCGATTTTAGTGTTATCTACGGTACATGGGGATTTACGGTACTCAGGTAGACAAAACAATGATCAGGTGGAGTGAACAAACACAAAGAATGATTATAATATTTTTCATGATTACTTGAGTAATAAATTGCTTAAACTATATTTTTTCTTCTAATTTTAATGGTATTAAACTGAGGTTTTTTTGTCCTATTTCGCACTTTAGCTTAGGGGGTTTTGTTCAAGGGTTTTTTGTCCGAGGGGGGTTTTGTCCGAGGGGGGTTTTGTCCGAGGGGGGTTTTGTCCTAGGGGGGTTTAGTCTGGACCCCGGCCGAGAAACGGCAGGTCCATGGGGAGGGTTAATCACCTGGCTGACCTGACCGCGCCCTCCACCACCACCACCCACATGACCTACTTTTGTTGTCCCCTCCATGAATATTACCACTACTACTAAAAATAATTACTCCTATTAGTAGTAATTAGCGGCATTACCAGAAAATATAAGATGATATTAATTATCATAAAAATGAAGGCAGTAAGAGCAGGTAATAAAAGTAACAGCAAATATAATAGAATAAAATATAAATAATCTGTAATAATATAAGCGAAAGTGTGTCTGTCTGTCTGTCTGTCTGTCTGTCTGTCTGTGTGTGTGTGTGGTATAGGTTCCGCCCCCCGTGGCGCAAACACCTCATATGGCACATTTTTGGAATCAGGTTGACCAGGGGAAGGTCATAAGCCCACTTATGAGATGATCCGATCACTTTTTTTTTTTTTTTTTTTTTTTTAGCAGCCTATTAGCGAGAATTGTGAAAACAAAAGTGGGTTGCGAGAATTGAGGAAGCCTTGATGTAGGGTGATGGGTAATGGGTGAGTGAATGGGTGGGGTGATGGGTAATGGGTGTGGGGTGAGTGAATGGGTGGGGGGTGATGGGTGATGGGTGAGGGAATATGTGGGGGGTGATGGGTAATGGGTGAGTGAATGGGTGTGTGGTGATGGTAATGGGTGAGGGAATGGTGTGTGTGTGATGGGTAATGGGTAATGGGTGAGTGAATGGTGGGGGGTGATGGGTAATGGGTGAGTGAATGGGTGTGTTGGTGATGGGTAATGGGTGAGTGAATGGTGGGGAGTGATGGGTAATGGGTGAGTGAATGGGTGGGGGGTGATGGGTAATGAGTGAGTGAATGGGTGGGGGGTGATGGGTAATGGGTGAGTGAATGGGTGTGTGGTGATGGGTAATGGGTGAGTGAATGGGTGGGGGTGAGTGAATGGGTGGGGGGTGATGGGTAATGGGTGAGTGAATGGGTGTGTGGTGATGGGTAATGGGTGAGTGAATGGGTGGGGGGTGATGGGTAATGGGTGAGTGAATGGTGTGTGGTGATGGGTAATGGGTGAGTGAATGGGTGGGGGTGATGGGTAATGGGTGAGTGAATGGGTGGGGGGTGATGGGTAATGGGTGAGTGAATGGGTGTGTGGTGATGGGTAATGGGTGAGTGAATGGGTGGGGGATGATGGGTAATGGGTGTGTGGTGATGGGTAATGGGTGAGTGAATGGGTGGGGGGTGATGGGTAATGGGTGAGTGAATGGGTGTGTGGTGAGGTAATGGGTGAGTGAATGGTGGGGGTGATGGGTAATGGGTGAGTGAATGGGTGGGGGGTGATGGGTAATGCGTGAGTGAATGGGTGGGGGGTGATGGGTAATGGGTGAGTGAATGGGTGGGGGGTGATGGGTAATGGGTGAGTGAATGGGTGGGGGGAATACATACATTTCTACATCCATGATTTCAGGAATGTTAGAAGGGGCTATCTGGAGAGTCCATGTTTGGTGGGCCGAAGGCCCACCAAACACAGGTGGTGGGCCGAAGGCCCACCAATAGCCCTCCGCAGGAGCTAGCCAAAAAGTCCGCCCGGAGGGCGGCTTTGCGGCTAGTAAATTATAAATAGCACACTCCCTACTACTACTAGTAGTAATGGTATCAGTGGTAGTTGTAATGGTAGTTGTAGTAGTTAGTAATAGCAGTGGTAGTAAGTGGTGGTGGTAGACAGTATGAATAATAAATATAATAAAAGTACAAAGGAGACGTGCAGTGGGAGGGAGTGGCCGAGGAGCGGCAGGTCCATGGATGGGGTGCTGTTCACGGTGTGGTGATTTGGTTCAGACTGGGCCGGGGGAGTGAGAGCCTGGGTCACCTGGATCGCGTGACGTTAGTCACCCCCCACCCCCAACCTGCGAGTCGGAAGACCGGTAGACTGTGCTCGAGACCACAGTATAATCACAGCTTCTCCTCTCTCCTCTCCCTCTTTGGGAGGGAGAAAACCTCTCCCTTGTACTTTTATTGTATATATTATTCTTACTGTCTACCACTGCTATTACTACTACTACCAATGCGACTACAACTGCAACCATTACTAGTAGTAGTAGTAGTATATACTATATAGTACAAAAAAGTAGTGCATGTGAGTGGTGAGGGCAGGTGGTGGTGGAGGGTGCGGTCAGGTCAGTCAGGTGAGCTCCCTCCCTATGGACCTGCCGCCCCTCGGCCACTCCCGAGTCCCTTCCACCTCTCCTCACAGCCCTCAGCCCTCCCAATATCAATTTTTATTATTACTGTTATTATTATTATCATTAGTGTTGAATTTTATTGTATTCATTATTAATCTTATTGTTTTTACAATTATACTAATTATCACCTTTTAATTACTATACTACTACTATCACTACTACTACTACCACTATCACTACTACTACTACTACTACTACTACTATCACTATCACTATCCCTACTACTACTATCACTATCCCTACTGCTACTATCACTATCCCTACTACTACTATCACTATCCCTACTGCTACTATCACTATCCCTACTACTACTATCACTATCCCTACTACTACTATAACTATCCCTACTACTACTATCACTATCCCTACTGCTACTATCACTATCCCTACTACTACTATAACTATCCCTACTACTACTATCACTATCCCTACTGCTACTATCACTATCCCTACTACTACTATCACTATCCCTACCTGCTACTACTACTACAACCACTACTATTACTATAACTATTACTACCACTGCTATTACTACTACCACTACTACAACTACTATTACTACTACTACTACTACAACTACTACTCTTACTACTACTAGCATGGGGAGTAGTATTTATTATTATTGTTTGTATTATTGTTGTTTTTATTGTTAGTTAGTTTTATTATCTTAAAAATGGAATACGAAAGGACATGGAAGGATGGAAAGAAGGATAGAAATTCATTAGTAAGTGACTTGCTAACAACTATAAAAAAAAAAATAGTGGCGACGACGCTGCCCTGGATGCTCGCGAGTGTCATTGTAGTAGAGCAGATACCAGGAGAATTGTGCACAAAGTGATAAAAGCATGAAATTTCCCACATTATATCTTTAGACCCAAGTGATCATTTTCAGATAGGGAACCACCTTGAGGGTCTCCTCCGGTGACCTTGGGTGACCTTCAAATTATAAGTCAAGGACAAACATTATTTTAGGGAAAAAATTGTCTATCATGGCTATTATCTTTTATATAACCTTGGTAACATATTATAAAACACCTAGGCATCTTAAGGTTGTAATTATCCAGGTGACCTTCAGTGATCTTTAATGGTCATGGTCAAGGTCATACTGATATTCAATGTATGTATTAACTGCTTTAGGGAAGGAATTTTGGCTATACATAATAATATGGAGATAAAATGCAATATTGTATTTGGTGCTTTACAATGACCTTGAAGGGTTAATGTCAACTACTAAGGTCAAGGTCAAGGTCACAGCTGTTGTTGTTGTTTTTTGTTGTTGTTTTTACATTGAAGCCTGTTGGTTGGCGCAGGCTGGATTTTTATAGTGACACCTGTGATGTTATAGGTCCTTACAGTGATTCCCAACCGGGGTTCCGCCGACCATCACCAGGGGTTCCGCGAGAAACCATATAATAATTATGTGCTATTACAAAATGACAGTGATCTTAAT
This sequence comes from Chionoecetes opilio, assembly GCA_016584305.1. Lineage (NCBI taxonomy): Eukaryota > Metazoa > Arthropoda > Malacostraca > Decapoda > Majidae > Chionoecetes > Chionoecetes opilio. The sequence goes on from JACEEZ010023538.1 coordinate 302,857, forward strand.
TCATAATTCATAATTCCTACTCAACAACACATCACAAACACTTTCCAGACACCAACATACTCGTACGTGTCAGTCAGTACAATGTATATAGTAATGAGAGCAAATAATATGCATAGAATTAAGAAAAAATTAGTGTTATTGCCGGTGCGGGATACGCCCTTCATTCCTACTCCGCAAGTTTGGCGACACGGGTTGGGTAGGAGGGTGACGCAACCCCGTACGAGTATCATGCATGTCACGAGACCCAGCCCAGCCGTTCACACATCTTCCTTCAGTCAGTTTTGAGCAGCGCAACCAGTGAAACGTTGTGTTAATTAATCTCACCAATTAATATTAGTTTGATACGGATTTTAAAGACTGAAGCATGTTCAAATATTTGAAAAGAAAGCATGTCAGTGGAGAGGAGGACAGTGACGAAGAATCACAAATACCACAGCCAAGTACGAGTAAAGGAAAAGTGAGTGATGTTAAAAAAAAATCGCCTTTACAATGACAGTTATCTGGCCATTGGCTTTACATGGACTGGAGAAGAAAGCTGTCCACTTCCTTTGTGCATTGTTTGTGGGAAAAAGCTCGCTAACACAGCTATGGCCCCAGCCAAGTTAAAGCGACACTTAACTACTAATCACAGCCACTTGTCAAATAAAACCGTGGATTATTTTCGAAGGCTCTTGGATTCACAGCAGAAACAAAGAAAAGATTTTGAAAAGAAGGTAACCATCAGTGATAAGGCCCAAGAAGCAAGCTATTTAGTGGCTGAGCTAGTTGCCAAGAAAATGAAAAGTCACACTATTGCAGAAAGCCTAATAATGCCTGCTTGCAAAATAATTGTGAGAACAATGCTAGATGAAGAAGCTGTAAGTGAATTAAGCAAGGTTCCTGTTTCTGATAATACAATGGGCCCCAGACATAACTACGTCACGGTTTGTTTACATCGGTGCATTGTGGGGATAAGTCGGGGTCGCCGCGGGTGGACCGACGAAGGGAAAACTACGGCGATGGAAGAATTTATAATTATTTTGCGCGAAATTGATATTCCAGGTGCTATATTACTGTGCTCTGTTCTCGCTGAGCAACACTATAGAGAAGACCTGAGGTAATGGCTGATGTGCAGAGGCTTCTAAACCAAGAAAACAGAGTCATAACAGAGCCTCGTCAAAAGGTAAGCAACTGGTAGGTACGTAATGTGTCCTTACCACTTGCTTACTTCTTAATGAGACTGCTGTGACTGTTTTCCTGGTTTAGAAGCCTTTGCACATCAACCATCACCTTAGAGGTCTTCTCTATGTTGTCAGCGAGCACAGAAATATAGCACCTGGAATATCAATTTTGCCCAAAACAACTCGAAATTTTTTCAGCGTCGTAGTCTTCTCTTTGTAGGTTGTATATATTCATAGTTATGATAGTATTAAAATACCTTATTAATTGAGTTCCTTTTGTTGTCTTTCCTCATAATAAGTAGTGGTACATCATGGTTTAAGTGTTACTTGACGAGCCAATGAATACTCTTGAGTCTATACCAACATCACCAACCTTTGCTTTGATTTATCTTATTACTCCATCGGTATCCGGTCATTTCGCCTACATGCCATTTCGCCACATCATGGAGTCATTTCGCCACACCATGGAGTTATTTCGCCCACACTATGGAGTCATTTCGCCCACACTATGGAGTCTAGGAGCTAGGAGGTTAGGTTATATTTGTTTAGTGTGTCGAGAACCCCCCAACCCCCCGCTAGGAGGTTAGGTTAGATTTCTTTAGGTTAGGTTAGGGTAGGTTAGATTTGGGTAGTTTAGGTTAGATTTGGTAAGGTTAGGATAGGTTAGATTTGGTTAGGTTAGAGCACACACGTCTCCACACATATATCGTGGCCGTATAGGTCGGGAACGGGTGCTGAACTCTCATGAAAGGCACAGCTTTCTTGCTGCACCCATAAAGGATGCAAGTATATGCCATATCGCAAAAAATATATATCAGAAACACCCTAAATTCTTCAAGTACGACATCTATTTCTGAGTTTACGTGTATTTGTATTACCGCCGGACTGGGAGGCCTCCTCATGTGACGTCACTGAGCCGTGGTGCATCGTCTGCAAATCGTGAGGAGCGTTTTTGCAAGCTCGGGAAATTTACACATTTTGATTGCGGATTATTTAAAAACGGCTGACTGGATGCAAAAAGTGACAAGTTGACAACATATTGTTGATATACTCGATAATGGCTATATTTTGACTGCATTAAATCAGGAATGATGAAATGGTCTGGATGATTACTTTGATGAAGGTACAGAGAGAAGGATAGAAACCGAATGAAGGTAGTTTGGAAATTAAAGATTTGTGCCAGACTCTATCAAAAGCTTTTGATATGTCAAGGGCAACAGCCAAAGTTTCACCGAAACCCCTAAAGGAGGATGACCAAAATTCAGTTAGGAAAGCTAGAAGATCGCCAGTAGATCGCGCTTTACAGAAAACCGTACTGACGATCAGATAGAAGATTGTGAGCAGATAGATGCTTAAGAATCTTCTTATTAAGTATAGATTCGAAAGCTTTAGAAAGGCTAATAAACACCCCGAATATTCACATAATACTGCAAAGTTGAACTTAACTATATTCTCCACATTTATCATAATATTTTCACATTCGAATGTAATCACATCTCATTTTTTCATTTAGGTATATGTACAGTGGGCGCCAAAAAAAATGTGACACTTTTTGCGCAAAAAAAAAAAGTTACATGGAAAATATGTAACATTATTTTCTTTGTTTCAAAGAACGCGGTTAATTTTTAACGGTTATATCGTATGTCTGGCAGTAGTAATTCGTTAGTAAGACAGGTTGTGTGCAGCTCAGCCCTCCATAATTCATATACACATATATGTTTTTTATGTTGACGTGGGAGGTGTGGCGCTGCTCCACCCTCCAGCCACGCTCATTTTACTGCGTCATAGTTCTTTTTTACCCCCCCCCCCCCGCCCCCACGCCGCCCACGATTGTCGAGGATGGCTTCGAAGCATATGACGGGGGAGGACAAGGCCAGGGCCCTCACAAAAATCGAACAGGGCGTCTCTGTCATCAGAATTGCTGCGGAATTCCATGATTCCATGATTTCATGCCACGGAGGATGAGGCAGGTCATCAAGATCAAGGGAAATATTAATTAATATATTCCTTTATGATATGTTTCCATGTTTTTAATGAATAAACCCATCTAAATGTATTTATATGTGTTTTAATTATGCCTATGTCTCATTTTATGATGAAACATTGCAATGTCACATTTTTTTTTTGCGCCCACTGTATATAGACAAGCTTCGTAATAATATTATAAAAAATTTAAAAAATATATATAAGAATGACATTTATTGAGAGAAAAAAAGAAGGGAATGAAAATATAAGTTTGGTAATATCACAGCAACCCAATGAAAGATTGGAGAAGGGATGAAGATGTATTCGTGACGAGCGTGTACAACTGTACTGGTCTAGGGAAACTGTGGTAAAATTTAGGGAAGGCAAATTTTTATGCCAAATACATAGGAAAAAATGTGACAAATTGTGCAAAGCAAAAGAAATTGTGTGTGAGAAAAACATTTATATGTGCACATTTGAAACATTCGAAACAGTTATTCATAGCTTACAGTTGTACACTTTACAATAAGATAAAGTTTTTACAAAATATGTTGTAACAGCTGCAGCTTGCCTATATGAAGCTGAGCTTTTCAGCCAAAAAGGCAGAGGTATATATATATATATATATATATATATATATATATATATAGAGAGAGAGAGAGAGAGAGAGAGAGAGAGAGAGAGAGAGAGAGAGAGAGAGAGAGAGAGAGAGAGAGAGAGAGAGAGAGAGAGAGAGAGAGAGAGAGAGAGAGAGAGAGAAAGGGGAAGGGCAAGATGACTGGAAAATTCGAAGGACAAACATGGTAAAACGCCATTGACTTGTCATTCATCATCGGGGGTGTCATTGGACGGACGAGGCTGATGCAAACGAAGGGCAAAAGTATGTACCATTTATCATCACATAATATGTTGACATAAACGTGTATACCCATCCTTCCACACATACGTATATGTTGTACAGTCTTTAGATAAGGTTACACGTCCTATACTAGAAGGCTATATATCTCAGAAAGGCCGGCCTGTGCGTGTATGGCCGCCTTAATTAAGTCTTTGTATGATAAACTAAAACTCCTGCTCATATCAGCTCCTGAGAGGCGATGAAGATGGTGATGCTTGTTTGCTCTCTCTCTCTCTCTCTCTCTCTCTCTCTCTCTCTCTCTCTCTCTCTCTCTCTCTCTCTCTCTCTCTCTCTCTCTCTCTCTCTGATCTTATATGTATCACATAGTATAATTAATCAAAACATATTTGATTCAACTGAAACTTTTTTTCCTACACACACACACACGTGTGGTGTGTGTGTGTGTGTGTACCACCACGATGGTACAGTGGATAGAGCGTTGGCCTGCCATTCTGTGGTTAGCCAGTTCAAATCCTCATTGCTCCCAGGGATTCAACACTGACAAATTCGGGCTGTTACTGCCCCCCTTGAGCAAAGGGATGAGGGGGTTTGGTGTGTGAGGTCCCAGCATTACCCAAAGATCAGTAATATATAATTAATGAGCTCCAAGCCTGCACCGGGAGGGTGAAACTGGCGATCGCGAGCCAGCTCGCGTGGACAAGACCATGGATGAATAACACACACACACACACACACACACACCTTCTTTGTGAGTCAGTGGTCTAAGTTGAAGAGCCTGAGAGCTTGCCTAGCCATGTGCCTACCCATGACGACCTCTGGTCGCGTGTTCGATCTCCGCTTGCTTCCGGGGATATTTCACTGACAAATGCGGGGGAGTTACTGTTCTCCTTGAACAAGGGATGAATGTGTGTGGCGTGCGAGGACCACCATTACCCAAAGTTAGGTCACTATGAGCTCTATGCTCTTTCCGGGAAGATAAAGGCTGGCGATCGCGAGTCCAGCTCGCGTGAGCAAGACCATTAGTGAATAACACACACATACACACGCCACACACACACACACACACACACACACGGCCTTGACCTGCTCTGATGTGAGGTCACTTCCAACCCTTAATTGTGACCTGACTTTTCTAACGCTCTCTCTCTCTCTCTCTCTCTCTCTCTCTCTCCTCTCTCCTCTCTCTCTCTCTCTCTCTCTCTCTTCTCCTCTCTCTCTCTCTCTCTCTCTCTCTCTCTCTCTCTCTCTCTCTCTCTCTCTCTCTCCTCTCTCTCTCTCTCTCTCTCTCTCTCTCTCTCTCTCTCTCTCTCTCTCTCTCTCTCTCTCTCTCTCTCCGTATTGATATATTAATAGGAATACATCAGCAGTAACAGTAAGAGTAATAGTTGTTGTCGTGGCGATGGAGATGGTGGTATCAGTATATGGTATACTAGCAACATACTAAAACGATAGACAACAACTACTACGACTATACTTCTGCTACAACGACTATAATTATACTTCTACATACTTCTACCTTAACTGTAACTACTACTACTACCTCAACTATAATAATAATAATACTGAAACAACAAGCATCGCAAAGGATTATTTCAGTATACCCGGTATATAATACTTTTTTTCTTCAAAATTAGAACCCTTGTCTCAAAGTTTGATTCTTCGTTTGTAGCTGTATCACTATCGCCGCCGTCTCAACATGTATGGCAGTAATTTTAAACACGATTGTCTCCACAATTTGCCTGCCTCCGTTAGCCTATCAATCCCTGACCCCGTCTGCCCCACTTGCCAGCAGTGAGATGTCCCCTGATTGGTGAAAACTAGAGGTGAGGTCACTAGTCTTGTCCCGTGACCCTGACGTTTGTGATCTCACCTCAGGACGCTCTACTCAGTCACTATTGTCAGCCTGGCCACGTCAGACCGTTCTTGACTACGTCTGAAAAAAATTGTGGAGTTTACTATTTTCTCTCATCATAAGAACATTAGAAAATAAGGAAGCTACAAGAGTCCGTGAGACCTACACGTGTTAGTTCCTGTTACTTAACACTACATCCACATCATATTGTGTTTCTCATCATTACATGCTGACAGGGTGAGTAAGTGTGTGAAGTGTGGTGATAGTGTGTGATGATGAGGTGTGTTTGTTTTGGATGGTCTTGTTTGGTGTTTGTGGCTGTGTTAATAGTGAAGGATGGTGTCTTCAGCAGTGATGAGGCGAGAAAGTTCATGTATAGTGATAGTGATAGTAGACTTCGATACGGTGTGGTAAGTGTGATGTGCGTTCCTAAGATGTGATGAATAAGTGGATGGTGGTGAAGGGGGAACTGAATGGTGAGGCAGGGAAGATATATGTGTCATGTGTTGAAACATAGGAGGTGGATGATGAGTCTGAGAGGATGTGGTGAGTGTGGATGGTGGGTACTTACATGTGATGACGGAGAAGAGTCATCGTATTCATCTAGTTGTATATATTCATCTAGTTGTATTTTACAGGGCCTAAGCTACGCTCGTATGGCCCCGTCTCCATAGCTACATTTTATCATTCATCCTTAGTGTTGGCCGAAGCCACCACCACCTTGGGTCGACCGAAATGTACCAAAAACCGGTTTTTGGTATACCTGATACCAAAAACCTTTTTGGTCCATACCAAAAACCAATTAATTGTTGAATGAGCAAAGATTTTTATTTCATAATCGTCGCATGTATCAATCTAGTGTAGATCTGTTTATATATAAAACGTGAATAAAAACTACACGTATATTATTACTGTAGGGAGGTTTTTGGCATGACTTGTGTGGGTTTTTGGTATACCTGATACCAAAAACCTTTTTTATCCATACCAAAAACCAATTTATTGTCGAATGAGCAAAACCAATCAGGAATTGCTACCAAACTATAGAACACAGTTGATGGTCGTAAATTAATTTCGGACATGCACGTGACTCATGCAGCATATGCGTCGTTCAAAATATTGCCGTTATTTAGTGAGCGCCTGCCAAAAACCTGGCTGTGCTACCAAAAACCCACACAATATCCTTTCCCTTCAAATTCATCGCTAATAATGATTCGCCTAGACAAAACCTGAAGATCGAATAGGCAAATATATATTTTAAAACTGGATATCACCCACTAAAAAGGTTTTTGGTATGGACCAAAAAGGTTTTTGGTATCAGGTATACCAAAAACCGGTTTTTGGTATATTTCGGGTGACCGACCATTCCCGGTGGGAAGCCACCGGGAGGCGGGTCACAAACCCCCGGCTAACACCCGGTACCCATTCACTGCTGGGTGGACAGGGGCTTGGGTTTTAAGAAGACCGCCTGTTTGTTTTCGCGTCGCCCGGGAATTGAACCCGGTGTCACGGGCAGGGCCGAGTGAGGAGGAGGCAAGACAAACGCAGGTGTAGCTGTCAGCGTGTGCGAGCCATAACTGCACGGTTTATTTTCTCAAGGTATGGAGTAAACACGAATATGAACCATGAAGCCCTAAACTGAATCCCCGAACACAATGACAAACAAAGCTTCGAACTGAAGCATCAAACCATTACATCTCCTTCTCATTTAAAAGAAGTACATAAAACATTCAATAAAGTCATATGCCTACGACTAAGAATCAAAATATTTTAGGTTTGAAGCTCAAAATATAGCGAACACAAAATCGATCTTGAAACTCGAATCCCCTTAAAACATGCAATGCAAAGGTTTAAACATAAGTGAACCATACATAAAAATTAATACTGTAGACGTTCTGGAGGGCGGCTGATACGACCCGAGCGTGTCCTTACAGGGTCAGGACGGATCATCTGGGCGGTGCGGCGTAAAGGCATCGCTTCCCTCCGCCACGCGGGAGGCGTGTGCATCCTGTCCTCTGTTGCCGTTTCGCCGTCACTCGTCTCGGGTGGATTGACTTCCCTTGCAGGCTTTGGTTGTACGATGTATGATGCAGGGGTGTGATGCTTATCTACGACTGTAGCGGGCTGCCACTCGTTTGCTCTCGCATTACGGACCAATACAGGATCCCCAACATCGAACGCCCGTACAGGCGTATGACGTTGAAAGCGCGCGTTAAAGTTGAGTCGTTGTTGTTCCCGGCGCCGCTCGAGCTGCTCACGGTGGTTCGGCTGCCCACCACAGGCGCGCCGCGGAAGGGTGTCCACCTTCCTCCCAAGCAGCATCTCGGCAGGTGATGGCAGGTGTGCGCCCAAGGGCGTGCTTCTAAGCGAGCGTAATCCTCTGTAAAATGCGTCGTTTGCCATTACTTCTTTTTAATAAATCTTTCATGATCCGTACCTGACGTTCAGCGATGCCGTTGCTCTGTGGTGTAGCGGCGAGGATGTGGTGTGCCGGAACTCAAATCTTGCGGCAAAGTTGGCAAACTCACGGCTGTCAAATTGCGGTCCGTTGTCTGAGTAGAGGGGTTTTTGGCGAGCCATGTTCTGCGAATAGCTGCATCAGTATCTCTATTACGGTCGCGGCTGGTCGTCCCTGTCAATTTATATACAAATACATAGGAGGAATAATGATCAACTACAAGAATATAATTATGACTGTTGTAGTAAAACAGGTCTGTACTGACATCTTGCCACGGCCCCTGGGGTAAATGGATGCTGGTGATCCGGCGTTAGCTCCATGCAGTCGTTTGCTGGGCGGGTGAACTGGCAGGGTTGGCAGGCGTTTACTTTACTCTCGATGTCGTTACGCATCCCGGGCCAATACACGGCGTCCTTGGCACGGAGTTCCATTTTCACGCGCCCCTGGTGACCATCATGGAGCTTATCGATGTACCACGCACGTAGTAGCTTCGGTATGACGGCCGCGTTCCCCTTCAGTATGACGCCGTCATCTATCACCAACGAGTCCCTAACACTCCAGTAGTCGCGTATCTGTGGGTTCAACTGGCACCGTCGATCCGGCCATCCATCCACAATAATGCGTCGCACCAGTGATAGTACCTCGTCACTTGCTGTTGCGCGCCGTAGCTCCTCTAGTCGCTCCGGTGAGAAGGGAAGAAGGTCGACACGCACTTCCATGTTCATCGGGACGGGCACCCCACGGTCGGCAGGGAGGCGTGAAAGTGCGTCCGAAGCGAGCATCAAAACGGCCTGGCTTGTACCGCACGGTGACATCGTATTCCAAGAGCCGTAGTAGCATGCGCTGCAACCGAGCTGGGGCACTATTTAATGACTTTTGGGTGACCATTTCAAGGGGTTTATGGTCCGTTGTCACAGTGAATGGCCGACCGTATAGGTAGGTGCGAAATCGCTCACATCCGAAGACGACCGCCAGCATCTCACGTTCTATATTTGCGTATCGTTGTTCCGTCTCTGTGAGGCTTTTAGATGCGTAGCACACCGGCCGCCCATCCTGCTGCAAAACGGCACCGATAGCGATACTCGATGCGTCCACCTCGACGTTAACAGGTAACTCTGGGCGGTAATGAAACAGTGTTGTCTCAGCTGATATGGTGCTTTTTAACATTTCGAAGTCAGACTGATGCTCGTGAGACCATTGGTAGATTGCATCTTCTTTGAGCAGTTGCCGCAGGCGATGTGTTAAGTCTGAGAATCGTGGGATGTAACTTGAAACGTAGGTGCACAGGCCAAGAAATGAACGTAGTTCCTGCGCTGTTGTTGGTGCCGTTAGTGACTGAATAGCTGATATTTTTGAGGAGTCTGGTGAAACTCCTGACGAGTGGTAGCAGTGTCCGTAGAAAGTCACTTCCTTCAGCCCTACGTGACACTTAGAAAAGTTTAACACAAGCCCACCCTCTCGTGCTCTCATCATTAACTGGTGTAGCCGTTGGTCGTGCTCGATTTGGTCCTTCCCGTGAACACAAATGTCGTCTGCAATGCTGATTACCCCACTCAACCGGTACCTGGAACTGTCGCCGATAGGAACTGTCGCCGATATCGGCGACTGTTCCAATTTCTCACGTCGGCGGGAGTTCCAATTGTCGGCGACAGTTCTAGTTCTTGATCTTGATATTACAGTACCCAATATATCATTTAATAAGCTTTTAATCATGTTTCTGCATTCAGGGATTACATACCAGCAATAACTTGAACTATCAAAGGCTTTCAGTGGGAGAAATATACTTGTAAAGTTGTCAACACCCTTCTCCTGACTCCGCCCCCTTGGAGACTTGACCTGGCGCAGCATCGCAAGCGACGCAAGGCGATCGCAATAGTACGGCCCTAGGTGTCTTGAAGACACCTTCACCTCCCTCTCCTTACTTGTTTCCTTCTCTCATTCCATCCTTTCCTCCTCTATTTCACCATTGATCGAGACAGACACATAGGAGCAACGAACATATATATGAGCTTCCAGCAATTACTTGAACTATCAAAGGCTTTCAATGGGAGAAATATACATGTAAAGTTGTCTCACCCTACAGCTGACGCTGCCTCCTTAGAGATTAGCGCGGAAGAATATTTAGAATATTGTTCCCGCCCATTCCCCCCCACTGGGAGAGTCCCACGGGGACTGTCCTCCCACCGTCGTTGTTGCCCGAAGAAAAAAAACGAGTAGCGAAATTTGAAACCGTATATACTTGCAGATACAATTCATAAAACAATGCTGAAACAGGGTAGATTATACAGTTATATAAACTACTGTGTATCATCTTCAGTGGCACATACAAATCAATAGAGATGCTATAATTCGTAATATATGGCGCCTGGCGACATTAGTGCAGGTGGCGCCTTTAGTGTTATCTACGGTAGTAGTACGTATTTATTTAATTTGAGTTTATTTATGTAATCATGATAAATGCTTGGGGGTCGATAACCGAACTGGATTTCTGAAGGGGTCTGGTGTATGTGTGTGTGTGTGTATTCATCTACCGTAGATAACAGTAAAGTCGCCACCTGCAGTGATGTCGCCAGGCGCCAAATATTACGAATTATAGCATCACTACTGATTTCATGTGCCACTGAAGATGATACACAATAGTTTATATCATGACTGTATAATCTACCCTGTTTCAGCGTTGTTTTATGCTTTGTAGCTGCAAGTATAGACGGTTTCAAATTTCGCTACGCATTTTTTTTTCGGGCGACGACGACAGCGGTAGGACACTCAGTAAATAAACACTAGATGGCGACTCTAGGCCTACTGTTGATAGCCACTTTGTAGATATTTTTGTAATTTGTTCATTTATAGCCATAATATGACACAGATGAAGACACAAAATGACACAGACTCTCTAGATAGCCCCTTCTAACTTTCCTGAAATCATGGATGTAGAAATGTAAGTATTAACGCCACCACACGTCTGTAAACAGAAAAAAAAGTTGTCCTGGCGACTTAACTGTTATCTACGGTAGTATTCATCTAGTATTTTACAGGGCCAGAGCGATGCTCGTATGGCCCCGTCTCCATATCAACATTTTTATCATTCATCCTTAGTGGTTAGTTTTGGCCGAAGCCAGCACCCCGGAAGGCAGGTCACAAACCTCGGTTAACACCCGGTACCCATTCACTGCTGGGTGGACAGGGGGCTCGGGTTTTAAGGAAACATGATTTTAAGGAATCTGTTTCCGCTCCACCCGGGGATCGAACCCGGGACTTCTCGGTAGTGAACGAACGAGTGTGTGGTGTGTATATCCTCTTCTCTCTCTCTCTCTCTCTCTCTCTCTCTCTCTCTCTCTCTCTCTCTCTCTCTCTCTCTCTCTCTCTCTCTCTCTCTCTCTCTCTCTCTCTCTCTCTCTCTCTCTCTCTCTCTTTATATATATTTATTTATTTATTTATTTAATTATTTATATATGAGCTTCCAGCAATTACTTGAACTATCAAAGGCTTTCAATGGGAGAAATATACATGTAAAGTTGTCTCACCCTACAGCTGACGCCGCCCTCCTTAAAAATTAGCGCGGAAGAATACTAGACGGTTGACAGCTTCACCTCCCTCTCCTTTTTTCTCTCCTTCCCTCATTCCGCCCTTTCCTTTATTTCATCCTTTATCGAGACAGAGAAATAGGAGCCACGAACAAATATATATGAGCTTTTCAATGGTTTCCCATTGTTAAAACTGTCTGCACAAATATGCATGTATTGGCATGATATTGGGCGGAAGAATAGTGTAACCCTCCATACTCAGCTGTGCCCCTCTCCAGGGCACCAGCATCTCATTAATAGATACTTAGCTAGCCCACTTGCCCAGTAGCTACTGTATTTATTTATTTTGAGTTTATTTATATAATCATAATAAATGCTTTGGGGTCGATAAATAATCTAACAGGATTTCCAGAAGGGGTCTGGTGTGTATATATATATATATATATTATATATTATATATATATATATATATATATATATATATATATATATATATATAATATATTATATATATATATTATTTATGGGGATTGGCAATATAGCGGGCATTTTGTAACATCTCTTTTTAAGTCATTGGCCGGTCCTTAATGATGTAAATGAAATTGAGTACACACATGCATGAATGGGTGCATGTGAGGAGAGAGAGAGAGAGAGAGAGAGAGAGAGATTCTATATATCTCATAATCTCAATATCTCATACTTCCCTTCCTCCAGGATCCTCCTCCACCTCCTGAATTGAAAATGATTTTAGGCTCTCACCTGTATATATATATATATATATTATATATATATATATATATATATATATATATATATATATATATATATAGTACAGTTGACCACCATTCAATTAAAAATTTGGTGGTCACTGGCATCTAAGTGACTTGCAAGCATCCTCGAAGCGAATATAATTGTTGTCTTCGCAAATAGTGCATAGGGATGAAAGGTGGATGTAGTAATGACCTACATGTGTTGAAGGAATTACCACGTGTAAGACTATACCGGCCTCTTGTAGTTTCCTTATGTTGTTATAATGTTTTTAGTTGTGGGTGGTCGCCACGCCCTCCCCGATAAGCACTCCTCCGCACCGCTGAACGCAGTATAAAGTAGTGCCAAAATTTTTCTCTCGATATCAACTTACTAAATAAATCCCAACATCTCACCTAATTAACTTAACCTTAAAAGGCTATATAGTCCTCACAGGACATTACGATGCGCAGCGCAGGTGATGTTGGGGGCAAGTCTAGCATTTCTACAACTTCATTAATGTGCTTCAGTAAACGTCGAGCTATCATGTCTGCCGTCTCTTGTGTTACTATCAAAGGCTTATTACTATTATTACAAGCATTTTTCTTTACTATTGAAGGATTATAGTTATTATTACAAGGATCTTTCTTTGTATGAGAGACTTATATGGTATCATTATCTGGCTAGGTAGCTCTCTAGTAAAAGTTATGGATGTGTGAGTAATGAGTGGTAATTAAGGTATAGGTGTGGTATAATTATGGTTATAGTGATGAGTGGTATGATTTGACTCCTTTTTTTCACTAAATTGTCCTATTTCCATGCGGATTCTGTCTTTTATTTATGTCAGATAGTTGGCAACACTGAGTTGGCCACCATTCAATTACAAATTCTGGTGGTCACTGACATCTACAACATTAATGACAGAGGCCAGCAAATCAGAAAAGAATATATTGTTGTCTTCGAAAAAAGTACTTGGGATGAAAGGTGGATGTAGGTAATGTACATGTGTTGAAGGAACTACCACGTGTACGTCAGACTACCGGCCTCTTGTAGTTTCCTTATGTTCTTGACTCAAGTGGTTGTGGGCACCGGGCGGTAGGTCACGCCCCTCCCCGTTAACCCGGGCCTCATCACCGCCGCTCCACACACTTTGAAGTAGTGCCTAGTTATTCTTTTTGATATCAACTTACTAAATAATACCCCCCATCTCATCTAACCCAACCCTTATAGCCGACAATCACATATTCAATATACTAGGGAGGAAAGGATGGGGCGGTATAGGAAGATATATTAATTTCCGCCATAAATTCCTCCACACGCCACCATGGCGTGATCTTCTTCTTCTTGGGACCTCTACCGCTGAGTATCGCTTCAAACTAGGCGCATCACTGGCTGAGTTGTACCACAGAAAGCCAGATAATGATAATATAAGTCTCTCATACAAAGAAAGATCCTTGTAATACTAATTACAATCCAGCAATAGTAAGAAAAATCCTTGTAAATAACAGAAATAAGCCTTAGATAGTAAAAAAAGAAACGGCAGGCAGGAGAGCTCGACGGCTACTGATGCGCGTCAAGCTGTAGAAATGTCCCATTTGAAGCACTAGACTTGCCCCGAGCATGGGCTTCGTCTGGTTTGGGGACAGACTCTTCATAGAAGACAGTTCCATAAACCCTTTACTCTTCCTTTACATCTATTCCAAATGGAACTGTCGCCGAGAATTTCCGCGTCGGCGAGCGTTCCACCGTCGGCGACAGTTCTCGTTTGATGCTTCGGCGACAGTTCCTATCGGCGACAGTTCCATAAACCAGATGTGGGGTATTATTTAGTAAGTTGATATAAAAAATAATAACTTAGCACTACTTCCTAGGCCCGGTTCACACTTCAATTATTTGCTACGTGCGTCGTGTTATCGTGACGTCACCGTGACGTCACGATGACGTTACCTCGTCTCACTGGTCACTCCCGCTCGCTCTTATCAGAAAAAATTGCAGTATAAAACCGCCTTGCTTTCCTTACTTCCTCCCTTTTGTACCCCATGACACACCTATTACTCCCTGCACTATTTCCCCCTTCACTCCCTGCCCTACCTATATAGCGCTATAATCCCTGACAACAGCGCTATTGCAAAGGTTACAATTGTGGATTCTGTATAGCGGGGTCCACAGGTGTTGCCACATATCGCAGTCGTGACGCTTTTTTTCAAGTCACTAATAATTACTACCTATTGCACGGCCTGTAGAGGGTGTTGGTGGCGTAGCGTGATGCTGTAGGAAGGATGGTATATAATAGCTAGTAGAGGGGCACGTGAGAGGGTTAGAACTAGAGAATACGAGAAATAACGCATGGAAAATACACAGAGGTGGTGGTGGTGGTCGAGCTTATATTCAAGCAGCGTTGCCGCTGTTCCGCCTTCAAGCAGCGGAACACAATATTTTCACATCATGTATGTCTTCCATTACTAATATTGTCTTCCAGAATCACTGATAATAAATATATTTTAAATCAGACCTTGGAAACAGCATTATTTTGATATTGCAAAACTTAGTTACGTATAATGTTCTATAAATTGTGGCACCACCGCTCACGCAGCCCGCCAAAAGATTTGGAGGCTCCGAATCTTTTGCCTCCCAGACGCACGTCTTTCAAGGTCACACAAGCAGGAAGTGACGTCACGGTGACGTCACGATGACGTCACGTTGACAAGACGCAAGTAGCAAATACGTGTAGTCTGAACCCCGCTATAGTGTGTGGAGCGGCGCGGATGAGGCCCGGTGTCGTGTGGGCAAGTGTCTGTTTATGAGGGAATGTCTGTTTACTAACAAAGGTAAAGAAAACGGGAGTTGAGGGGAATACTTACTAATATTGACTTGATCAACAAAGGCATGTCCAGGCGTACTACGACAACAAACCCGTCTTTATTTATCCTTAAAGGGGGAGGGGGGGGGGGGACGAAGTGGAACACTCGCCGACGTCGGCGAGAATTCCTATCGGCGACAGTTATAGGTATGGTTTTGAGCATATATGATATAAGAGGCATTCAATTTCGTACAGAAATGTCTTAACCACCCGTATATACCCCCATCTCCTACTCAGAGGACATTTTTGTAAGAAATTGAATGCCTCTTATATCATATATGCTCAAAACCATACCTATAACTGTCGCCGATAGGAATTCTCGCCGACGCCGGCGAGTGTTCCACTTCGTGCCCCCCCCCTCCCCTCCCCCTTTAATGATAAATAAAGACGGGTTTGTTGTCGTAGTACGCCTCGACATGCCTTTGTTGATCAAGTCAATATTAGTAATTATTCCCCTCAACTCCCGTTTTCTTTACCTTTGTTAGTAAACAGACATTCCCTCATAAACAGACACTTGCCCACACGACACCGGGTTATCGGGGAGGGGCGTGGCCTACCGCCCGGTGCCCACAACCACTTGAGTCAAGAACATAAGGAAACTACAAGAGGCCGGTAGTCTTACGTACACGTGGTAGTTCCTTCAACTCATGTACATTACCTACATCCACCTTTCATCCCTATGCACTATTTTCGAAGACAACAATATATTCTTTTCCGATTTGCTGGCCTCTAAGCCTGTCATTAATGTTATAGATGCCAGTGACCACCATAATTTTTAAATGGTGGTTAACTCTGGTTTGCCAGACTATCAAACATAAATAAAAAACAGAATCTCCATGGTAATAGGACAATTTAATGAAAAAAGGACAGTCAAATTATACCACTCATTACTATAACCATAATTATACCACAGCCATACCTCACCACTCATTACTCCCACACCCATACCTCACCACTCATTACTCACACATCCATATCTCGATCAACACTCATTACTCCCACACCCATACCTCACCACTCATTACTCCCACACCCATACCTCACCACTCATTATTACCACACCCATACCCAGAGCTGGGCAGTATTTAAATACATTTGTATTTAAATACATTTGTGTATTTAGAACTGTATTTATAAATACATTGGTTTTCACGTATTTATATAGAGTATTTAAATACCTTAATGAGTATTTTTAAATACATTGTATTTAAATACTCATAATATAAAAATATAAATACTTTTATCAGTTAATTACTCAATAACCTCAATTAATAACCTCAATTACTCAAGTTAATTAATCAATTAATTAAATATATAATAGGAAAGTATCCTTTATCATTTATCAAGCATTTTATATTGTTAATCAAGAATTACTGAATCCATGTTAAAAATTGTGCGTATTTAAAATGTATTTACAAATGTATTTAAATACATTCTTAAAATTTATTTAGTATTATTTAGATACATTTCTCCCATGTATTTAGTATTTAATATTTAAATACATTCAATGTATTTAGTGCCCAGCTCTGCCCATACCTCACCACTCATTACTACCACACCCATATATATCACCACTCATACCTCATAACTCATTACTCATGTTTTTTATTACTATATTTTATTACATCTAAATTTATTTTATTTTATCTACTCTATTTATCTATTCATTGGGTCCCTGAATGCCCGGGGCCTGAGGCTGCAGGCTCATTAACCTCAATGTAAGTCCGCCACTGCCCATGGCTCAACCCAAGGCTAAGGAGGACTCTCTCTCGGCTTTGGTTCAACCATTATCTTATCCAGGGTTTTTTCTAGAGAAAAGACCCATGGTGTTGACCACGCGAGTCGGACTCGCAATCGCCAGTTTCACCCTCCCGGTGCGAGCTTGGAGCTCATTATTACCGATCTTTGGGTAATGCTGGGACCTCACACACCACACACACCACACACACCCATCCACTTGCTCAAGGGAGACAGTAATATATCAGTGGAAAAATCCCCGGGAATGAGCGGGACCGGGGATCGAATTCCGGACGACAGATTGGTGCCTGACGCTCTAACCCACCGATCCGTTCAGGCGTCTGAGGCGTGTGTGTATATAGAGGGCTACTCGCGAGGTATTTCATACCAAAATTATGTTGGTATGAAGAAATCATTATGGTCCATTCTTGGTTCTGAGGTGTGTGTCGCGAGTACGGTTGAGTACGACCTAAAACTTGAACTTGAATTGGGAGTCACCCAGCGGAAGCCTTTTGTCCGGCGCCATATGTAAACAAACGCTTTTCCCTCATCCAGCTGATAAGACTTCAGCATGGCAGCGGTCTCTAATACCGAAATATACCGAAATAACCCTGAAAACATACCGAAATATATAAAAAGATGCAGAAAGACGCATTTCTATGTATGTATTTCGGTAGAGACACTACCATGGCAGCACACGGCGTAGTAAAAATGGATGAGGACTGCGCGTTCATTTTCTGAGACACTGACTAGTTTTTCCTTGCCTAAAAGTAATGTTTTTTCTGATGGAGATATTTTAATGGGAAATATTCCGCAGAAGTTTGCGGCGCCAACCACCCATGCAATCGCGCATCATCATTTTTTTTTAAACCTAAATAGCTCACCAAAACCTAACCCAAAACTACCCTAAGCCTAATATAACCTAAACCAAACCTTACCATAACCTAAATCTAACCTAACCAAAACTAAACGTAACCTAGCTCAGCAATTATTATATAAAAATAAGTTATATTTTTGGTTTCCGGAAGTGAATAACTACTGCACAATAAACAATTTTTTTATTCTATATATATATTGAGAGAGA
>JACEEZ010023538.1:326099-346099 GCA_016584305.1 Chionoecetes opilio
TACAGAAGCAGCCTTGACACCAATATCAAATGCTTGATCTGCATTTACACACTTGCCAGCAACAACACCGCTTGCTACACAGACCAGAGCATCATGGTCTCCTTATGAAAATGGAGAGTGTACTTTGAGCCAGTTGAGGAAGGTCTCATAGTCTTTAGCATCTCTGGCTAATTATCACTCACTATTATTATAATATACTAATAATTACACTTTATGCTAATTATTTTAACTCAAAATGAACATGGCATGGGTCCACTGTAATAAGTTGCCAGTTATGCCGATTTTGGTATTTTAACCATTTATCGCAAATTGTTATAGCGGCCATCTTCAATTCTGAAAATGCCACCAGGTTGAATTTGCAGAACTTTGCACAGTGGACATGCTTATGGTTTTCTGGAGCTCCCCTGAAAAAATCAGCTTTCTACTATTTTTTTCTAGGTTTTCGTTAAATTTTTACTAATGCTCCTGTACTATAAACCTTTCGCCAAGGCTGGCGATCGCCTTGCGATGCTGCGCCAGGTCTAGTCTCCAAGGAGGCGGGTTCAGGCGGAGGGTGATGACAACTTTACATGTATATTACTCCCATTAAAAGCCTTTGATAGTTCAAGTTATTGCTGGTATTTAATCCCTGAATGCAGAAACATGATTAAAAGCTTATTAAATTATATATTGGGTACTTTAATATCAAGATCAAGAACTAGAACTGTCGCCGACGATTGGAACTCCCGCCGACGTGAAATATTGGAACAATCGCCGATATCGGGGACAGTTCCTATCGGCGACAGTTCCAGGTACCGTTAGGGTCTCTGACTGGCGTTCTCGGTGACCCGAGTTCGATCCCCGACGAAAACCAAAACCTTTCTGTACCGTCGAGTGGCCTAAGAACACCCACATGCCCTGCCCATTAACTCTACCTTCGATTGCGAGTGCATCGGAGGGGGGGCGGCATGAGCCTCTAATCACAGGCGTCACTATAAAAAACCCTGCCTGCGCCACCACGGGCGAGGATCAACCATCACACAGCCCTCAAGTGAACCTCTAGAGCCTACCATCCGAGTCCACAGGCGCTATAGGCACAAATGTAAAAAAAAAAAAAAAAAAAAAAAACCACCAATAAGGAAAGGTGGAAGCAGATGGGCAAAGACGGAAAAGTTTGACCAGGCAGGGCATGCAGGGGCTACATTCAGAGAGGCTAACTTCCGGTCTTCACGACCTAGCGACTTCCAACAGCTGTTTTGGGCAACTTTTGGCATTCTGCGGGCAGATTGATGACGTACTTAAAGACGTTGAGCTGTCAAAAACAGGCAACTGCCTACAGGCACTTGTGGAGCACGCAATATACATAAAAATACTCATAAATTGAGTATATATGATGTTTTCTGACCCAAGAACTGCACAGGGTAGGTATACAAATGAAATTAGGCCATATTACAATGCCATCCGCTCGTGATGAGTTTGTTATGGGGTGATGGGCCGAGTGGCGAACGGCGGCATCTCACCATGACTCACCACACCATACACCACCACGCACAGCTCCGCGACACAGACAAGGTACATAATTATATTCCTTCTCCTTCTCCTTCTCCTCCTAGCCTTTTCTTGTAGCAGTTGGTGGTAGTTGTGGTAGTGGCAGCGGTGATAGTGGTAGTGGTGGCAGCAGTAATAAAATATAAGCCGTGTAACACATATTTCAGCAAGTGTTATTGGAGTGGTCTTCGTACTAAGACGATGCTTGGACGACAAAAACACGGCTTATATTTTATCACTGCTGCTTCTGCTGCTGCTATTGCTGCTGCTGCTACTGCAACTGCTGCCGGCTGCTGTGGGAAGGGGTTGGGATGAGGAAGAGGAGGAGGAGAAGGAGAGGGAGAAGCTAGGAGGTGGAGGAGGAGGAGGAGGAGGAGGAAGAAGTACCTTTTCTTATAGCAGTTGGTGGTGGTTGTAGAGGTGGCAGCGGTGATGGTAGTGGTGGTGGCAGCAGTAATAATCTGAGAGAGAGCTGTCTGGTTACAGTGGAGATCCATCTCAGCTGCGTCGATAAATAACTGACGAGATTCTTCAAAAAAAAAAGAACAAACATTTCCGAAGATAACAGTATATCTTTTATACTGATAAACATATGTTAGGTAGGTAAACTTGTACGGGGAGCGGAGCGGGTGGGCACTAGATGGTGTGACGTCACGGGCGATGTAACAGGCCTTCTCATCTCGGTGGCCTCGGTTTTAGTGTGTTAACGTCAACTCTGCCGTCATCAATCTCCTCTGTAAATGCCAATTCAGCTGATGACAGTTGTTAATTTGTTAAGCATGGAGGTAAGCGTCTGTGAATGTGCCCCCAGGGCAGGGATTCAGAGAGAGTTAAAGGCCACGGTTGTTAGCTTAACAATATCCCTCTATTTCTACACTCCGGTGTTAGCGGGTATTCACAGACGAGACATGGCAGTGGCGGTACACGGTTGTTCAAAGCTGATTGGCTGAGCGACTACAATGACGTCACAGCCTCGCCAGCGAATCACAATTGTGTAAAAACAAACGTGCCAGCCAATCAGATTGTGTCTCAAACGTGTCAGCCAATCACAAGGCAGCCGCGGCTTGCATTTTCAAGGTCTTTCCATCTACGTTGTACTTATTTCTATTCTCTAGCTTATTCCATCATTCCTTCATCCCCTGTGTCACCTCCGTCGCTTCAATACTTGTTTCCACCTCCACATACATGCAGGTAACACACCGGTGACTTGTACTTCCTTGTATTCTAGCTATTCATTATTCCTTCCGAGTATTAGGGCGGTCTTCTTCTTCTTGTGACCTTTTTCGCTTGGTATCTATTCGTAGCTCTCCTTCCTTTAGTTTTGGCCGAACCACCACCCCGGGAGGCGGGTCACAAAGCCCCGGCTAACACCCGGTACCCATTCACTGCTGAGTGACAAGGGCTCTGGTTTTAATTATGGAAAAGGGCACGACACATACCTGCAGTCCTGCCGAAGCTGTGGCGGGGTGGTGTCTGGCATCGCTAACCCGGGTGAGATGCAGCTCTCACCACTCTTGGCACATCACCACAGAAAAAATCACCACAAGCGCCTGGGTTTTGGTATATGGCCTAATTTCGTTTGTATACTTGCCCTGTTCATTCTTTGAGTCTGAAACATAATATTTACTCAATTTATGAGGATTTTTTATGTACGTAGCTTCCTTAACACCACCATACAGGCAGTTGCCGTGTTTTAATGTGTTAACGTCAACTCGACGTCATCAATCTCCTCTGTGATGCCAAATCAGCTGATGACAGTTGTTAAGTTGGTAAGCATGGAGGTAAGCGTCTGTGAATGTACCCCCTGTGCCGGTATTAACAAAGCGATCATAGTTAAGACGTATATCATAGCTGGAAAAAAAAATGGCCCATTTTTAGTCACCACGAATATCATAAATTGGGGGTGAATATCACAAAACCGCGCGGAGAGGCTAAAAGTGGTTCACCATGTTCATATGCGCTCTATGATATGCGGTCCCCGGCTTGATATACGGTCACACAGGCAACATGGCCGAGACACAATAACAGCCTCAGTGAAGAATATTCGCCCAAACAGGGACGTGTTGAGTGAGCTGAGAGATGCACAGCTGATTAGGAAATACCGAGTAGCCGTGCGAGGGCATATTGCTCCTCACCAACTTTGTACAGACAGCTTTTAGATCGAAACATCGCCATCTGGCAACTCTGTCCCGTGTTTTACACAGATACTGCTCAATGTGCATCTACATGTTTATTTTCGGGAATGAATTACTACATTACTCTCTGTAATCACTGCCCTAAACAAATTTAGGGTACGCCGTATAACAAAATTCTTTTTCTCAACTTTGGCATGCCAAATTTCCTATGTAAAATGGAATTTAACATAAAGACGATTTTATCTCCTTCCATTTTTTGCATTTGAGCAATTCTTACTATGCAAAATCGCACTTTTATATTGCACCCTTATCGAATAATGCTTAAATGAGTACGCAGTGTCCGGTTGGTCCTGTTTATTGCATCATGCACCAATATGAGTTCCAAATGACTAGCGTGGTAAGCTCTTTCTGATCAGTTGGTTCATCAGGCACTACATCACAGTGTCACAGCCTCTACGTTGGCCTAGAACGTGTCCATCATGTCCTTCTTAGACCTGAAGCAGGGCATGGTCTCCCGGGTGGTGGGCCGAGCCCGGATGAACCCGTCTCTGGCTGCTGCCCCACCACTGCTGCCGCAGCCTCTGTCACCTTTTCACGACTCTTTCGGTGCTTTGAGTGTGGATAGAGAACTCCGGAACCTCGTACGGCTTGACCAGGATCTCCTGGATCTGATCCCCGGACAGTGAACAGGTGAATGCCGGCTCGTGCACCTGGCCTGGCTGCCAGCTGATCAGTGTCTGCAAGCTGGTGGCTGACAAGTTCAGCTTGGGTGTGATGCCGAGGTCTTACACTGGTGTCCCCATACTCCTCGCCAGCCCTCAGCTTCAAAATCTGGGTCACGGCGAACCTGCGGTCGTCCTCACTCTGACTCGCCATCAGCGAGAGGAGGACACATTCTGAGTGTGCGAACCATGCTCCTGTCCGCACGTAGAAGGTCACAGCTGTTTGGACCTTCTTGGGCTGCGACCTCATCACTCTGAGCTGCTTGAGGATGTGCTTGGGGCCGTCCTCTAGTCTGTGGTGAACCTTGATGTCGTAGTAGAGTTTGAAGTACACCTGCAGGCAGTACTTGACTAGGATTTCCAGGGTGTTCAGTTCTTTGCCAGTCAGTCCATGCTTTCTGGTCCATATGTACACGAGCGACTGGGCTGTGGTGAGCCATCTGGAGTGGGACACCTTGCCACACTTGATCTCCTGCAGCTCGGACGGGAGAACGCCCCGCTTCACAGCCTGGACCAGCTGGTAGGAGACCTGTTGGTCAGTGGACATGCTGACCAGGATATACTCCGGTGTCTCCGTGAGATCTTCACCACCTGGCACTCCTCTGAACTCTGCGTTGTACTGCATCTCATTCACGCTGGACAGCAGACTGCACACTGGACCCGTGAAGCCAGTGTCAGATGAGGTAGGCCCGTCGATGCTGGTGATAAGGTGGCGCAGGGGCAACTTGTTTGTGTGCAACACGCATATACTCCAGAAGAGCTTGCGTCCCAGCATCTTCTCCAAATGGGCGTGAGTACCACCCTTCCACCCCGTGTTGGCCCTAGTTGAGTCACCTTGCAGTACGATCAGTGAGTCGGTGGAGTCGTATGTCACCAGCAGATCATAGAGAGCCTGAGCCACCTTGAACGCAGGCTTCTCAGGTGGCACCGGGTCCTCTGGTACAAAGTGCCAAAGGTACCTTCCAGATGGCTCCTCTGTCACTGACACATGCTCCTCCCTGATCAACCTTGGGTGCAGTTTCCCATAGCTGTCGGGCACCATCGCCCTGGTCTTGTCCTTCCTCCCATCGTAATCCAATCCAACTATTTTGGTACCCTGGTGCGTCCCCTGGTCAAGGTCCCTGGCCGATGCCATGGCATCCTGCCTGGCCCTCCTCAGCTTGTTAGGATCGCAGACCAGGTACGACAATTCTGGAGAGAGGTGGCCGTCAGCGATAAGGTCTTGGAGGAATCCAGAAGCCAAGGCAGCAGCAGCAGTGGGCGGAACGTCGAACCGAATGCTTGCCAGCGCCAGGTTCCGGACTGGCATTGTGTTTCTTCTTGCAGCTGGCCTATCCAAGTACTGCATCACAAGGGGTGCCAGGGACCCCAGCCTCTCCCTAAGCAGTAGGTCTACCAGTATGGCAGCCTCCTGTTGCTCCTGCCTCTTTCCTCTGAGTGGCAGGGTGAACGACTCCTCCGTCCCATCCTCAGAATCCTGGTTATCTTCAGCCTGGCCCAGGAACATCTGCTCCTGCAGCTCAAGACGTCTGACCTTTTCATCTTTCTGCTTCTGCTTCTTCAGCTTAGCCTTCTCTTCCAACTGCTTTCTCTTTGCTGCTTTTCACTTGTCTATGCGTCCTCATTCTTGTCTACCCCTGTCCATCATCATTGTACTTTCCTCCCCAACTTTGATCCTCTGGTAGTACAGCCACTCCAGGTCTAAAGTAGGGACTTTGTTGGCCAGGGGGCAGTCACACTGCACGTGTGCTCTCGCGTGGCACAGCTGGGGATTGGAGCAATGGAATTCCTGGTCCTTGCAGAGGAAGATCGTGTGAGGGCAGGCCGTTATGTCAAACAGCCTGTCCATATTCTTCTCCACGAATTCCTTTACTGCTTTAGTTGCTCTGTCTCTCACCACTTCACTAACCTTCTTCCAAAAAGTATCTATCCTTCTGGTCACGGACCGGTCAATAACAACCACTGGAGGTGCAAACTGGGCGTTTGATTTCTTCCACTGGGCAAGCACCATGGGGGTCAGATCCTTCGCAATGTCTCTCACTGGGTACCCCCGCTTGTCAACACCCTCCCGGATGCCGCTGAGTTCTTGGAGAAAGATTCCCCTCTTCATCACGCCGCGATACGTAGGCACCTCACTCTCAGCAAACTCTCGTCCACCGCCACACAAGGCGGCCAACTTGGATCCAGAGCTCTGTCTAGTTGCGGGCTTCGACCCACTTGGTTTACAAGGAGAAGCCATCCTGAAAAAGACGATCAAGAATTGATGATAGGTGCAAATGAAGCCGTTACTTTAGCGGGGCTAAGCTATGTTTTGCATATAAATATAAAAATCCATTTTTGCATAGCAAGAAGTGCTCTAACCAAAAAGTTGAAGCGGACAAACCACCCTTAAAATTCAATTTTACATAAGAAAACACCCTGCCAAATTCGAAATAATCTATATTTCACTTTTCATTGGACCTACGGCGTACCCTAGTGTAAACATGTTATAAAAATAGGGGAAGAAGTATAAAACCATAAAACGTGGTCAAAGGATGAATTTACTTATTATATAACCAATTTAAAGAAACAAGGACGCTATATATAGATAATGCTCTTTGATACTGGCGACTATGATAAATGGTTTTGCTAGGTTCTAAACATATGATATATGGCCTATGTCATTGATTTATGATATTCAGGAGCTATGATACTTCTCTGCCATAACTATGATATACATTTTGCTAATACCGCTCCAGGAACTTACAGTAACCTCATGTCCCATGTGGTTGGTAGAGTCGTGGACTCGCGTGCAGAGTCCCTGCATTCGGTCAGCGGTTCGAGTCCACCAAGCTCGTCCTGGCGTGGTGGCGCTTTGTATAGTCAATAACCTTGTAGTTGGTACTTGCAAAGTGTCTAGATAGGATCAAAGTATCTTATATCATGTCCCATGGAGGTCCATGGGAAGCTGGATCTTCGCGGCACGCGCAGCAGCCCTCCTTGGATGTCACTTGCACAATCTTTAGCATGCCCAAAGAGGACAAGTAGTAGAATTAAGCGATTCCTTTTATTCATTATTCCCTGATGCAAATCATTCAAGAGCTCTTTGTAGGGAAGTAAATGTAGCACGTCACAACATTCCTGCTCGAGCGTGTTAAGTAGATACTGCAAATTCGAAATACAAGTGCACATCAAAGAATTGTGCACATCACATCCAAGGGAATGTTCCCAGGCGATCCTTTTTCTTCACCATCTACCCTCAAATTTACAAAATCATGAATGCAAAACACATATGAGCATTAATCAGGTATGGCATATTGAGGCACTGTTCTGTACACCTTTTCACCCTTTACCTACAGGTGAAGGAGGCTGTGGCGACGCTGTGAAGGTTGCTGGCGAAAAAGGGGGTGAATCATTTTCGAATGCGGCAGAGCCCTAGGAAGGACAGAGCGAGGCTGAAGGGACTCATACACCCAGGCAGCCATGCGAGAGAAAGTTCGACAGGTGAGAGAGAGAGAGAGAGGGAGAGTATGTGTAATTCACCCAGGCCTTTTTTTAACGCAGGACACCGATATCCTTAGCGATGTTCACTGCTGGACAGGGTTAATACCAAAAACACCCTTAGCTCATAGAGATCAAACTATGAGTAAAACTTGGATATCAAAAAACCCGACCCCCTTTGCTCTTACAAAGACAATAACGGCCGCATTTCCGGAAAGATCCTCGAGACTTTAGGGTTCGAGCTGCCGTGGTGGCATTTTATATAGTCAAAAACCTTGATTTGGGTATTGAAAAGTCTAGATAGAAAAAGTATCTTATCTTTATATATATAAAAAATTTTAATATATAAAAATATATTATAATATATATAAATATATATAAAAATATTTTAATTAAAAATTATATATTATATATAATATATATATATATATATATAATTATATATATAAAAATTATATATATATATAAATAAAATATAATATATATATATATAATAAATAAAAATATAAATAAAAAAATAAAAATATATATTTTATATATATAAATATATATAAATATATTATTATTAAATATTAAATATATATATATATATATTATAAATAATATTATATATTATAAATAATTATATATATATATAAATATATAATAAATATATATATATAATATATTATATAAAAAAATTTATATAAAAATTTTATTAATATATATTATTATTAATATATTTTAAAATATATATATTATATATATATTATATATATATATTATATATATATATATTTTATATAAAATTTTATATATAAATAATATAAATATATATATAATATATATATATATATATAATAATATATAATATTTATATTATAAAATATCAGAGCAGACGAATGCTCTCATCTGTTTGTTTAGTGTACACCCGGGGCCTGTCAGTAGCCTAACTGAAATCGGTAGTAACTTTGTATTTGAGCAGGAGAGTAGAATGAGGGTTACTAGTCCTTGAGCCAACCAAAAAAATGCCCCGGGGGGGGGATAATTCTCATTATTTTTCCTTTAGCCCATGCTCAAGTGTAAAAGGTTGATGGACATCTGAAAACGGTACTTGTGCCCGGATGGCGCCATCTTTGAAACCCCCAGCTCAAAATTTGCCCATTTGGTGGGTACATTGTTGCACGTGTATCTGGATTTTCATCAAAGCTATCGTGTGCGGTTGACGACAAAATTACGCCCAATGTGTACCGTCTAAATAAAAAAAAATAAAAAGCTTTTTGTTATAGATTAATTTTTAAAAAAATCAATTATCAAAAAAAAAATCTATATTTTTAAATATTTTATTATTAGACTTGTCTTTTTTTATAAAAACGGGGATGATTTTCCAAATTATCTTTTGCTACACCCCGTTTATCTGTCTATAAAAATAACCAACAAGTCAACATATCTCCACCACGAGTTTACAACAAAATTGTAAGAGGCAAAAAATGATTTAGGCCGCCGCTGGCATTACTATTCTGACGATAACGAAATTTAGGGAATGTCTAGGAGAGGTTTTTTAACACCAAAAAACGTACAAAAAGCAGCGGAAATTTTTTACTAGGAAATCTCACTTTGGTGGCCACTTGGATTTCAAAAGGGCCGCCAATTATTTTAAATTTATTCATTACTGGGTTTTTTAAAAAGACGTATGGAGCTGATTTTCCCCATACTTTAATTTCCCTAAAAAGCAAGCGGGGTATCATTGAACATGCATTTTTTTGTCAAATAACCCCCGGTAGATCTTCCAAATTATACATTTTGCTAAACCGTTTTTTTCTGTCTAAAAGATTTTCGGAAATTTGGCCCTGCTTATAATGAGAACAACAATGCTATCAAAATACAGTGCACACAAATTTAAATCACGGTCCCACAGAGTCATTGGCATCCTAGCCCGATCATCATCCTGCCCCAAATGTTTGGAGCACCCCTGCAGCTTACCCCAAAACATGCACTTAAACCCCTTCATATGCGGAGCAATCTGAGGGCGCACTCCTTCTGCATGTGCATGAATGAATTCAAACGACATCTGGCTGGTAACCCCCATCCATGGGATTTTGAGCAAACCGCCATCATCGAGTTCCCAGCCATGTCCTGCTGAGGTGCGGGGACTCTGCATTTTTTCAAGGCTGCGTCGCCAGATAGCCGCCTGATAGTTGGCCCTAAGCGTATCTGCATCAAGGGGAGCTTCACAGGCGGCATTGCCCCCAGATTCGTCTGGCCCTTTTTTGCACAAAACTGTGAAAAACGGATGAATTAGCACCGACTCTTCGTGTTCCGGGCGTACAGCTGACCTAAGGCCGAATGCTTTGAAGCGTCTTTTGGGTACATTCCACAAGTCCCGATCGTAATCTTGAAGATACAATCATTCGCTTGCACAAGCTTCAAACCTTTTTTTTCCCCTTGGCTACCCGAGCCTAACAGTGTCACACCCCCCATCATGAAGCCCGGCAATGCACTGAAAAACTCCAGACCCCAATACCGCAGCCAATTTTCCAACGTCAATCATTCTGACTCAAACCTTTTTTTCCTCTCTGTGAAGACTGACTATCGAGGGTTCTGCTGGATGAAGATGATGATCAGAACGTCGGTGTCTCTGCCACAAAGATGATCGTCTTGTGGGGGTAGGGGCGTGCTTTGCGTGAAAACATACGCGTGTCTGCTTCCTTGGGGCTACATTCAGTGCTTGCCCACTTCCCCTATCGCGGTCGTACCAGACATTTTTCACCAGGTACTCAGTGTTCTGTTGCCTAGCTTTTCCCCGCGATTTTTTTTCATGTTTCCACGACTCCCCGAAAAAACCCATTTTCCCTCCTTTGCCCTGGCTGCAAGCAAGGAGACCCCGCCAGTTCATGTTTTTGTGTGCGGTCGATCTCGCTAAAACTGTCCCTTCATTTGAACCGTTTCCACGCTCAGCGCTTTGAGGGATTCTTCTGTGTTTGGTAAAAGAAACATCGATGCGCCACTGCCTTGACCCGTGAAGCGCTCCCAAAAGGATGCGGTCAATATTCTTCGAACGTGTCCGTTCTCCCCATGCTCTTTTGTATGGGGGCCATCGCATCAATTATTGTTGCCTTCGTTTGTAAACGTTATGGGGCGGGTTCCACAAACCTTCCATGTGTTTCGAAAGTGAAAACTTTGTTTCTTTTTTTTTCATTGCCTAAACGTTTCCCAAAAACCATGGAAGGGCCCCCTAGTGGTGAAAAAGGACAGTTGCTGTCGGGTTTTCCTTTTTCTTGGCGTGAGTACCCATGGGGGCAAACAGTTGTCGTCAGCTCTCGGGACGATCCCCTTGTTTGGGGCCTTCACAATTTTCTGCTTGATCTTCCCAAAAGGTCTTAAATTTTTGCTTTTCACTGTGTCAAAAAAGCCTGTTCCCTCTTTAAACGTTTCTGAGCTTTGATACGCCGTTTCCCCTTTTTTGCGGGGCGTTGATGGTCTTAAAAACTCCTCCCTCGCAGCCGCCCCCGGTAATATCTGAAAGCATGAGG
This sequence comes from Chionoecetes opilio, assembly GCA_016584305.1. Classification (NCBI taxonomy): domain Eukaryota; kingdom Metazoa; phylum Arthropoda; class Malacostraca; order Decapoda; family Majidae; genus Chionoecetes; species Chionoecetes opilio. The sequence continues at coordinate 337,476 of JACEEZ010023538.1, forward strand.
GATCATGCAAAATGGTTTGGGTCCATCATTTTCATAGATCACAGATAGCTGTACGCAGATCACACGTTTGATGCGAGAAGTAGAAAATCAGGGTGCTTGGCGTGAGATTTCGCTGCCCATTCAAAAGGGATATTTTTCTCGTATTTGCCTCAGGCAGCACCCCTTGTCTGCATTAGATAGTATCGGACCACCCCCTTGTCGAAGAAAAAAACCTCATTTCCCCTCCAGCTGTTTGCGTATCTTTGTTGACTGTTTCTTCTGTTTCTATCAACCGATCTGGCAAATGGTTTCCCTGGTTTTGTGTGGGGAAAAATAGCCTTGATTAAAATGCCTTAAAACCGGGCATGTTTCGGGGATTGCGTCATCTGTGCATAGTCACTAAAATTATCTACATGTTCCCCTTTGTTCATTGCAAACCCAGGGACCCTTTTTCTACCAGCCAAGGAGCTCCATCGCCTTCTCTATCCGCACGATCAACCCCGCAGGGTCTCTACCATATAAATACTCATCCAGAAGCGAGCCAGGGCTCCATGTTTGGTCGCAAAAAGTATTTTTCGCGAAAATTCAAAACTCTGTCACATGAATCCATCGAGGGGGCACGAGAGTCTCGTGCAAACTCCTCCTTATGCTGCGAATTTTTAGGTCATGCTTCGAATCTGGGGTCCCTTGTCGATGATTGCTTTCATCCACACCTGGAAACCCTTCCCAAGATGCGCTTAGTGCCTCGTACATCAAATTGGGAGTCGCACAGCACGGTTTATTTCTTGCCTTCCGAACCCGTTGATGGAACCTTTAGCGTTCTCCCGACTCAACAGCTCATCCCGAAGGGCCCGCATCCTCCAACATTTTCCCAATGCTCGCATGAAGTTACAGTGGTATGGAAGTTCCCCCTCATTTACACTTCTTCCATATCGTCACATCTTTCCATCTTTTCGGTCGCCTTTGCAAAAAGTGCCTGGTCTACACCACCGGTTAAAAGCTCAGCTGAAGTGATGACATGATTCAGAGCTTTTCTAGGATTTTTTGCACTGTTGCCCTATCTGTGGCAGGGCGCGTTTATATCGGGGGGTGCCCAAAACATCTTCCTCACCTGAACACGATCTCTATCAGATGTTGAACCAGTCCAGAACGTTGTCTGGTCGCATGGTTCCAGCATGCGGTCATAATCCATACTGATTTCGGCGCTGCGCAAGGGATTTGCGCCTGCAAAAGTTCAGAAAGATCTGCCTTGATTGCGGGGGGCCCTCTCGTTTCCCAACGCTGTATATTGGAATAATCGCTGGATGACGGGATAGATCGCTTCTTATCTGCTTTTGGTATGCCGTGGGGTTGGGGCGGCAAAAAAACGACGCGACTTGGTTGGGGCGATATACCCTTGACGGGGAGCGATTTTTCCGCCAACCCCTCAGCGATTCCCCTAGCCTTCGATGTTTTCGAATGCTAATACAGTCGGACCGAAGGGTGCCATGTACGGAAGTGGGGATTATCTTTCTCCACACTTCTAATTTTTCTATGCATAGCGCTGTCTCGATTTCTTCCGAACTGTGTACGAACATCCGTCCCGGTCGATTCAATATTTTAGACCTTGTATTAACCGGTGAGCGTTTTCCTGACCCCGGGAAATAGGGGCATCTTTTGATGTTCTGTGGACCCCGGTGTACACATTGATGATATCTTGAGCCATCGACCCTACCGGTGTCGGCACGCGCAAGCTACCCCCCCCCCCCGCAAATCAAAATAGCGAATACCAAGAAATCTGGGTACTTCACGAAACTGGAGTGAGTTCTGCTGGCTGAGGGGGCCCGTTCATTGTAATGGCACTTTTTATCTGGTGTCCCCAGTGAAGTACTGCAGCACAATGTTACTTTCATCGTCCGTTCGTTCAAATGCTTTCACTTTTTGCTTTCAGGTTTCGCACTCTCAGCAAACTCTCGCTTTTTCAATTATGGCCAAACAAAAACACGGTGTTTCACATTGAAGAAGATGACGTTCTCCAACTCTCTTTTTAAAGTGCGCTGCAATTCTTCTTGATGGAGTCACGAAAATAAAATGAAAATGTATCTGAAAACAGATATCTGTTGAAAATCAACTATTGGAAAAATCCTCGGGTTCAAAACACAGTGCGAATGAAAATTTAATATAATCATCAATTTTTTTTTTTTCTCGATATTATCTTCAATGCAGTTTTTTTCTTGAGGTTTTTGGGGCCGTGTGTATTTCTAAGCAGGAGAAGTGGTATGAGCCTCGCTGCAACATATCCGTGTAGTGAATGCCAAACTCTCTCATCATTGGCACTGTCGCAGCATCTCTTTTTTTGTCTTATCTGCTCGAAATTCAACAGCCAAGACAACTGTTTCACGGGTACGACTGCCTTTTATGAAATTTTTAAGCACGCTGGCAAAAAAAGCATTTATCATCAGACCGTTGAAGTTTTATCCTTCTCTTCCCGTGTGATCGCCGTCGCACCGCTCGCCATACAACTAGAACTTCTAGCTGCTTGGTCCCAAAAAAGCTGGGGTTTTTTGTGATGAAGTCGATCTACAACCCTATGGTATAAAATTGGGAATATTTGGAAGTTCAAAGCGCCTTCTTGGGCTACTTTAGAATTGGATAAAAATTTCTAATGCGGGGGTGCGTCCCAACAATGTCTTCCAAGAACTGTTGCCCGCTGCCTTGCTTATTCAGAGAGTGGGGACTTCTTGCTGCACAGGACCGTTCCGCTCAGGTTTTATCTTCGCCCTTTTTTTGCCTCGACAACCGGGCCCTCTCAGCTGAAAGAACAAAAGCCGACTTAATTACTCCATATCCGAAAAGCTCGCCAGCTTACATAGACATACTCATCCAAATCAGTGAACATGTTAGATGGCGCCCAATACAAACCCATAAAGGTTGTATGTGGCCCATCTAAAATGTTTTACTTTTGTTCTTAAACCCCCCCCCCCCCCCCCCCCCCCAGAAATTAATCAGGTCACCGCAAAAAAATCTCAGACGAGATTAGAATATAGAATAAATTGAATAGATGACGTCCTTTCGGCACTGGGTTCTGTGGGGTTTATTATCGGCGGGAAATTCCCCAAATGACATAGTTCGGGTTTTTGGAAAGTGCATGCCCTTTTCCCTATATTTTTTGGTACCTCGTGGTGGGTGATATGTTTTTTTTGGGGTTTTTTGGGTTTTTTTTAAAACAGATAAACGGGGTACACAAAGCATAAATTTTGGGAAAATCATACCATTTTTGTTTCCTAAAAAAAGTACAAGTCTTAAAAAAATATTGAAAAATATATGATTTTTTTTCGATAATTGATTTTTATAATAAATTTAAACTATAACAAAATGCTTCAATTATTTTTTTTTTTAGACGGTACACTTGGAGTTATTTAGTCGTCAAACCCCACATCGATAGCTAGTATGAAGTCCCAAAACACGTCAAAAAATGTACCCCCCAATGGGCATTTTTGCGCTGGGTGGTTTTAAAAATGGGGGTCCCCTCCGGGCACTAAACTACCGTTCTCAGATGTCCATCATTGCTTTTCTGATACCTGAGATATTTTCCCTAATGGAAATCATAATGAAATTACTCCCCCCGCCGGAGCATTCACTTTAAAAATGGCCGGTTTGGGTCAGGGGCTATACGGCCCCTCCTTTCTCCGGATAGAAGCTGGAGGCTTTTATCGGGTTTACGGTTTTTGTGAAAATCTTTGCGCTTGGGGCCGCAGTGTAACAGTGGCGACCCTTTCTAGGAACTTGAAGTGGCTGCTACGTTAACCCTGTCTTGAAGTGTATACGTTTTGTGTTGTTTTGTGTTGTCTTTTGTACGTCTTTAGCGCAGCCTAGTCCACTATGCGTCTCATGTTGGTTCCGAGGGGTTCCGACCAACGCTCCCAAGCACGTGTCTTACTAGGGTATCATATTAAGGGTAACGCCATTCATAGGGGTTATGTTAAACGCTATGGGGGGCCATCTTAGCGCCAAGGCTCTTTTGTTCACTCTAACCCGGGGAAGTTTTCAAGACATTACCCCGCAGTATATCAGTTTTACAGTAAAAGGATAACTGTTTCTTGGAAATGTTTTTTCTTTAAGATACACATAAAAAACCGTAAAAAAACCCTTTAAATAAAAGTCATTATAGACTCTGAAGAAATATATGAACTTAACATTCACTTAAAATCGTCGTCATTAAAACTTTGGGGACACTTATAGATGGAGATATCAATAGAAGCAGAATTTATTAGCTTTTCCCTTTAGTTTCGCTTTCTGATACTCAGTAGAACCATCATAAAATTTGCGTTAAAAAATAAATCGCCGCGTTGGCCTAGCTCCTCTCTCTCTCTCCTCTCTCTCTTCCTCTCTCCTCTTTCCCCCCCCCTCGTCTCCTCTCTCTCTTCTCTCTCTCTCTCTTTCTCTCTCTCTCTCTTCCTTCTCTCCTGAGAGAGAAGGAGGAGAGATCTTTCTGTCCGGCCGGAAGGCTGTGGGTAAAGGGCGTGGGGCCGGGGTCCCTCGGTTTTCCCGGGACCGGGCTGTAGTCATCGGGTCACCAGAGAAGGAACTCGGAGAGAAGGGTGTCACTGCAAGGGGTGAGGTCCAGCCTGCCACTCCGGACGTGGGTGGGCTCCCCGGTGTTTAGGAGGACAATTTCCGGCACCTCCTCCAGCACCACGGCTAGGTGGCGACGGACCTGACCGCCCCGCTGTCAACTACGTCGCTCCGCCACCGTGGCAGCCCTCTGCCGCCCAGGTGATTATCGCCACACTGCCGGTCGCGAAGGCGTTGTGCACGCGGGAGGAGCTGAGGCAGCACGCCCTGCAGGCGGTGGCGCACGCCAATGTTCCCAGCAGTGTCGCCCTGCAGGCGGTGGCGCACGCCAATGTTCCCAGCAGCGTCGCGGTCGCTATCTACTACACCGACGGCTCCGTTGACCCTGAGAGAGGCCTGACAGGTGCTGCGGTGGTTACGGGCGGTGAGGTGCTGTCCTGGAGGTCACCCGACCATTGCTCCACGCTGCAGACGGAGCTGGTGGCGATAGAGCGCGCCCTACAGCGCCCTGGGCCGACAGGAGGAGGTCGTGGTGATTCACACCGACTCCATGTCTGCCCTGTAGGTCCTACGGCAGCCCCGCACACCGATGGACAACGTGCAGCTCACCACCGCCATCCTGGGCCACATCCAGGGCCTCGCCGCGCAGGGGCGCCGCGTAAGGTTCAACTGGGTGCCCAGCCACATAGGCGTCCGTGGCAACGAGGCGGCCGATGAGGCGGCCCGGGAGGCCACCAGACATCCAGCGGTGGCCTTGACTGTCTTACCCAGCATCCAAGGGGCCAAGGTACTGGCCAGACGCGCTGCCGTCTGTGCCGCAGAGCAACAGTATCGCCAGCTGGTGCAGACATCGAGGCAGGTAGCCTGGCACAAACAAGCCACGAACAACAACGAGCCGTTACGCCCCGCCCAACAGCTGTCCCGAGCCGAGGAGGTCGTTCTACACCGACTTCGGCTTGGCTACGTAACCCTGGAGGAGCTGAGGGACGGGTTTGAGGAGCGGCCGTGTGAGCACTGTCCTCATATGACCCCCCATCCCCTGACCCACTACCTGCTTTCCTGTCCCGCTACAGAGCGGCTCAGACAGTGCGTCGGCCCGGAAAGCGCGGCCGCCCTCGTACGGCAGTTTCAGAAAAATCTGCCCCTGCTGCTGGAGGTGGCGCGTGCCGCCCCACCCCCCCGATGAACACTAAGGAGCGGGAGTGACCTCACGCCCCGCCCACCTGTGACCTGACTGTGGCTGCGGCTACAGCGGCGGGCTGATGCCCGCTCATTTATACTGTTTATTTTTTATTTTTACGTATATATGTATGTGTATGTATGTGTATGTGTATGTATGTGCATATGTATATGTATATATATTATGTAATAGATGTAAATAATAAAAAAATAAAAAAATAAAAAAATAAAAAAAAAACCGCAAGGGGGGTAGAGACTGAGAGCGCCGGTAAGGAGGGCGACGGGTCGCACCTTGCAGGGTACACCAGAGGTGGAGCTACATTTAGCCCACCGTCCTCTCAGGCTCTTGGGGCCGACTGTAGTAAGACAGGGCCCCTGGAGGAGCTCGAGAAAAGAACAGCAGTTACTGCAGAGGGTGGGGAGAGTGAGGGCTTGGGTGTTAAGTCTGACGCGCACCACCCTGCTGAGTGCACCGGAGGCGGGGCTGACGCCTGCCCTTCGCCTGGGCAGACATTCAGAAAGAGTTAAAGGGCACGGTGTTTAGCTTAACTAACTTCCTCTATTTGTACAACCCGGAAGTCGCGGGGATTCTGGTACGAGATATGGCAGTGGCGCTACGGTGTCACTATGGGTGATCTTTTCCGCTTGATAATCTCTCTATTCGTAACTGGTCTTCCTGCCATTTGGGGGAAGCAACCACCCCGGGAGGCGGGTCACAAACCCCGGCTAACACCCGATACCCATCACGGCTGGATGGACAAGGGCTTGGGGTTTTATTAAGGAAAAGGGAGCCATTATACCTTCAGTCTGATGCGTGGCGGTTGGTGGCAGCTACCCGCCGGGGTGGTGAGGCGAGGTGGTCTCGGTCAGGGTCTCGGTGAGGTGCCGCCGTTCACCACTAGGCTCATCACCCCATAATAAACTCACCATGAGGGTAGGAGATAGGTTTAAGGCCTAATTTCATTTGTATACTTGCCCTGTTCAGTTCTTGAGTCAGAAAACATCATATATACTCAATTTATGAGTATTTTTATGTATATTGCGTGCTCTACGCCACCCCTGCCGTGGTCGCTTTGTTTTGACAGCTTAACGTCTTTAAGTACGTCTGCAGAATGCCAAAAGTTGCCCAGAACAGCTGTTGGAAGTCGCTAGGTCGTGCAGACCGGAAGTAAGCCTCTCTGAATGTAGCCCCTGGTCAGGAGCCTGGGGCCGACTGTATGCCTACAGGATCACCACCTGAAACACCCGACACTCATGATCAGGGTTTTGTTCTGGAGGAGGAAGAGTTTGATTCCCCGGCCAGGCGCACCAGAGGAAGCACGAGGAATGGTGGCGATTTGCTGCCTGGTACTCGGCTTAACCCTTTACCCCCTACCTCGTTGTTCTCCAAGGAGTTGGTGTCCATCAGGTCGACTGAATTAAGCCGCAAGCAGCAGGAGGACGAGACCTTGAAACCCCTGTTCGCTAGAGGGCGGGAGGAGAAGAGAGTAGGGACAGGTAAGGAGGAGTACATCGCTGTAGCCAACGTGATGCACCGTCGGTGGACCGATGCGGCCACCGAGACTAACGGAGGAGAGGGGGACGTGCTACAAGTGGTTGTTCCCACGGAGTATCGGGAGGCGTTAGTGCAGTTAGCACATGAGGGGCCCTTGGCGGGTCACCTCGGAGTAAAGAAGACGGTTCAACGTTTGAGGCGTAACTTTTGGTAGCCAAAAATGCCTGCCCATGTGGCTTCGTACATCAAGGCATGCCATACTTGTCAGGTAGTGGGCAAACCGAACCAAGTTCTTCCAGTGACCCCCTTAGTCACCCGGGTGATGATTGACGTTGTGGGGCTTTTACCCCCTTCGTCGGCAGGGAACACGTACCTGCTCACGATTATAGAGGTCACTACCAGGTACCCTGAAGCTATCCCAGTCAGGAGCATACACGCCAAGGCTATAGTTAAACACCTCATTGGCTTCTTCACTCACGTTGGACTGCCTAAGGAGCTGCAGTCTGATCGGGGAGTTAACTTTACCTCGAACGTGTTCAAGCAGATGCTAAATGACTTGGGGATTAAGCATGTGTTGTCTAGTGCCTACCATCCTCAGTCACAGGGTGCGCTAGAAAGGCACCATCAGACGCTAAAGACCATGCTGCGGTCCTTTTGCTATGACAGTGGGAAGGACTGGGATCTGGGAGGAGTGCCTTTCATCATGTTTACCGTGAGGGAGGTGCCCTCGGAGTCGTTAGGTTTCTCGCCTAATGAGCTAGTTTTCGGCCACCGGGTGCGGGGTCCTTTGGATGTAGTGCGGGAGGCGTGGAGTGGCGCCGCCCAGGGCAAGGCCGAACCATTGCTTGACTTTGTGGCCCGTACCCGGGGAAGGTTGCACCGAGCTCTAGAGGTGGCTCGGGAGAACCTAGTTGTGGCCCAGGCCAGAATGAAGGTCTACTATGACCGGAAGGCCAAGGTAAAGAGTTTACAGCCAGGGGAGGAGGTACTAGCTCTGTTGCCTCTGCAAGGGAAGCCGTTGGCCGCATAGTTTTGTGGTCCATACAGAGTGGAGAGGAGAGTGGGCGATTTGGACTACTTGATCGCTACTCCTGACCGACGCAAGGACTTTCAGCTGTGTCACATAAACATGCTGAAGCCCTACTACCGCCTCTCATGCCTCCAGAAAGGGTTGAGTGATTCTTTCAGTTTAGGAGAGGAGGTGGAGGAGGAGGAGTGTGATGGCCTGCCGGTGGTGGGGGGTGGAGAAGAAGAGGTAGTTAGTGATGGTGAGAGTGGTGAGGCTCCTTTGGGTGAGCGGCCGCAACCAAAGGGACAAGGTGTAAGCCCGGAGGAGGGGGCACCCTTGGTCCTGACGCTTGGTGTGGGAGAGGAGCCAGGCTTTGTAGACGTTGTTCCTGTCGGACTGTGGGAGAAC
>JACEEZ010023538.1:358599-376099 GCA_016584305.1 Chionoecetes opilio
AAAATGGCTGAGAAGGTGCAATTCAAAATTTCATAAAAAACCGACAAAAATAGGCTATTTAATTTCTTCAAATTTTTCATTTCATCTGATCAGCTTGAAATTTTCATGTGATAACAAGGGTACTAATATACACAACATATAAATTATTCATGACCGTAGATGCAATTTAAAATTCACGGTGGACTCTCCCCTTAAAGTAATCGTCCAGACCCTTTTTTTTTTTGCCGAATTATGTTGAATGTATTCAAAACACCTAATCCACCAAAAATAATTGATTTCCAGGCCTTATTTCCGTAAAAACACGACTTTTGTAAAAAGCGCGCGAAAAAACAAATCTTCCCTCCAACAGGGCTACGACTGTTATTGATGACGTCAGAACAGGGACGCCCGCAGACACTCTGTCTGACACCTGTCGGCAAATGTTATGATGAGCGATTGTACTTCGGTGTCAGACAGTGACTCTGTCGCTGTGACAGATTTAGAGTACGATGCTCAATCTGACACCGAAAGAAATGACGCTGGTCGCGTATACTATGAGGAAAACGAACCTCAGATTGTCATGGGATCCTATATGTTTGAGCCCGAGTACGAGGTGGATTAACAGGTGTTAGCAGAGCCTGAGGTTCAGCAGGAGGACCTGGCACTTCTCCAAAACATGGATTGGTAAATAAGGTTAAACCATGTGTGTGTGGGAATCACAATGAAGGTACTTTCGAGAAAATCCTATGGTTAGTTTTGGAGCTACAGTCAAACGTCATTACTCGGAAACCACATACTAGCATTAACTACAGCATAGAGTTGGAAAATATGCGGGCGGGAAGGCAGAAAGTGTGACAGCCACACCACCACAGGGTCTCTCACCACAGGGCACGCCCACTCCACAACTGGTTTACTTGGTTTACTTGGTCTTGTTAAGAGGCAAAACCTCACAGTCGTGGTGGTCCACCACTGCTGCCAGTCCTGGCGTCCCTGTCTAACAGGGCCACCTGGTCTGGTATGGTGTTGGACTGAGTCACTGTCTTACGGGGGGGGGGGCGCCGCCCTTGTCCAGCACACCCGTGTACACAGGCTCACCTCACACTCGTCGTCTCAACCCCACACACTAGGTAGGCGACTAGTCGCGCTGCACACTCTCACCCAGTCTTTCACCCGATGTGTACCCTCACTACACACCGTTTCTCACACAACTGCTCGCCCCAACACACTATAGGCGTGTATCACCCTACACACGCCACTCCTTTCCGTGTGCAAACTTTTCTCGAAAGGCACAGCTGTCTTGCTGCACCCATAAAGGATGCATGCATGTGGCATATAGCAAAACAAATCTATCAGAAACACCCAAATATCTTCAAGTATTATATTTATCTCTGTGTTTACGTGCCTCTGATCAAGCGCGGGAAGATGAGCCTCCCTGATGCTACGTCACCGAGCCTGAGCATGAGCGTCTGCAAACCTTGAGAGCGTTTTGAAAACTGGGGGAATTTGCAGATTTTGATTGCGGATTATTTAAAAACGGCTGACTGGATACAAAAAGTGACGACGTATTGTTGATATACTCGTTAATGGCTATGATTTTATTGCATTAAATCAGGAATGATGAAATGGTCTGGACGATTACTTTAAGCATCTTCTCTTTCACCCACAAGCACAATCAACTTTCTTTGAAAGAGAACAGTGTTGCAGGAACCTACTGCGTAATGACGTCCAGTCACAACAGTGTGGTTTGGGATTATTTCCAGATTATCTCCAGTGATATTGCACAGTGTAAACTTTGCAATAATAATTATTCATGCAAGATATTATCATGTTTCAAAAATGTGGTTGTCTAACTGTCCTAAGCTTTTTAAACCATTTTATTATAAACGATATGTAGACGACACTTTTTTACTCTTTAAAAATACCGAGCACATTCCCTTATTTTTGAACTACCTTAACTCTCAGCACCCAAACATTAAGTTCACATATGAAGTTGAAAACCAATTATCACTACCATTTTTTGATATCCTAGTTACTCGTAAAAATAATTATCTTACCACCTCAGTCTATAGAAAACCTACTTGCACTGGCTTGGGAACTCAATATGTTTCATTCATCCCTAACCTTTTTAAAATCAATACTATTAAGACCTTACTACACAGATGCTATAGTTTCTCTTCTAGTTGGTTTGCCTTTGATAATGAAATCAAATTCCTTATTAATTTTTTCCAAAATAATGGCTACCCCCTCAAATTAATGGAAACAACCATCTCCAAATTCCTAAATGAAAATTTCAACCCCAAGTCGAACGAACCCGAACCCATATTAGACACACACTATATTAAACTTCCATTCTACGGCCATCTCAGTTACACCATTCGGAAAAAGACTCAATGATCTACTTAAGTTACATCTTCCTAACTCAAAATTTTAATTTATTTTTACTAATTCATTTACCTTAAGAACACATTTCAAATATAAAGACTCTATACCTAAAGCCCTTATTTCTAACATAATTTACAAATTCAAATGTTCTAGCTGTAACGCTAGATACGTGGGCGAGACAACAAGGAATCTAACCCTTAGGCTTTCTGAGCATAAAGGTGTTTCTGCACGTACTGGTCGACCCATTTCTTCACCTTCGCAATCTGCAATCCGCTCACACTCACATGATGTAGGTCACTCTTTTTCTATGAATGACTTTAGTATCCTATCCAAGGCACACTACCCTAGTGACACTAAATTATTAGAATCCATACACATCAAGCATTTGTCCCCTGATCTTAATAACCAAGTCACTTCATACCAATTACATATACTCAAATGATTATATCACACTGTTTCGATTGTCCGACTCTCGTTTCGATCGCCACACACGAGCCGAAATGTTACCCGCAAACTATTGTTCATTCAGTCCTCTGCCAACTCAGACAGCATACACGCCAAGGTCCGTTAAGTATAAATTGTATTTTATTTATTATTTATTATTTTTTAGATAATATAGGATTATTTTATTGTTTAAAAAAACTCTTTTAGATGTTCGCTTTTTAGCAGTATAGTATATTAATTTTTTAAACTATTTTAGCCTGATGATGCCAAGTGTCTTTTGGCGAAACGTTGCGCATAAACAACCCCAAGAATGACGAGTGTCTGTCACCCTGAAATGTCAATATATATATATATATATATATATATATATATATATATATATATATATATATATATATATATATATATATATATATATTTATATATATATATATTTAAATATATATATATATACATTTCTCTCTCTCTCTCTCTCTCTCTCTCTTCTATTATATATATATATATATATATATATATATATATATATTATATATATATATATATTAGTATATATATATTGCGGTCGGGCCATAGCTAAACATAGTTTCCATAACAGGCAATCACGCGGTGGGTCCAGGGCAAACCGAGCGAGGAGGCTCTACAGGACTCGACAGACGGTATACGAGAGGTCAACCCTACTCCTTCACCACCCAGCTCATGGGCCTCCTCCCCCGAGCCTCCAACCCTGCGCCTCCCAACCACAGCCACTTCCCCTCCCATCTGGATCAGCGGCTGTAAACCTCCTCTTCCCCCACTAGACCTTTCGTGCCCTTGCTGCCAACCCAATGAAGAAGGGGCACCGAAAATCAGGAACAAGAGGATCATTAAAGAACGAGCGCTGGCGATGAAGAAGAGAAGCGAGCAGCATGCCGTGATCGTTTTGGGGAAGAACGTAAGGGTGCCAGCGGATAAATCTAATAATGAAGGATGAGGTAGTGAATAAGGACAGTGAACGACAAGCAAGTGTATCTCTATCTCTATCTCTATCTCTATCTCTATCTCTATCTATATCTATATCTAATATACTATAGGAGTTGCCGTGTGTCTGTGTATGTGTGTGTGTGTGTGTGTGTGTGTGTGTGTGTGTGTGTGTGTGTGTGTGTCTGTCTCTGTCTGTCTGTTTTGGGTAGCCGAAACTGTAAATTCAATTTTGATGAGAGTAGGCTAAAAAAAAATCGCAAATGAATCGTAGGTGGTAAGCGGCTTGGTCCCATGTCGATTGAATACTTTTAGAAGGGGGGTTTTGGTCTAAAAACTCTTAGGAGTATTAGATTACAGGAAAAACTCTGCGGCAACGTCTTGCCGCATTCCACAAACTCAGTAGACTCATGGACTTACGTTTGTGTGCGTGTGTGAGTGTGTGTTGGAATCACACGGAACACAAATTGTTGGAATCCCACAGAACGTGGTCTACTCCGAGGCACTTTGACCAGTGACCAACGACAGCAACAGCACGATTGGAGTTTGCACTCACATTGTTGTTTAAACTACTACTACTACTATGTAGTAGTATACTACTACTACAAACATCAATACATGGGTCCGAAGGGCCCACAAGCATCTCTCTCTCTCTCTCTCTCTCTCTCTCTGTCTCTGTCTCTGTCTCTGTCTCTGTCTCTGTCTCTGTCTCTGTCTCTGTCTCTGTCTCTGTCTCTGTCTCTGTCTCTGTCTCTGTCTCTGTCTCTGTCTCTGTCTCTCTGTGTCTCTGTGTCTCTGTGTCTCTGTGTCTCTGTGTCTCTGTGTCTCTGTGTCTGTCTCTGTCTCTGTCTCTGTCTCTGTCTCTGTCTCTGTCTCTGTCTCTGTCTCTGTCTCTGTCTCTGTCTCTGTCTCTGTCTCTCTCTCTCTCTCTCTATATATATATATATATATATATAACAACCGTTTCTACATACGGAATAGGATAAGAAAGAAAATTGTATATATGAAAATTATTAATATCACCCATAGACCACTGTATACCTCGGTATACAGTGGTCTATGTATCTTCATAAGGCACAAATTGCTTATAAAATCATCATTTTCCTTCATGTACTGTGTTGTACTTTTCTCAAACCCTCGTCAGTCAAGCACTGCAATGAAACTAGCCTATGTTGTAACACAATGCAGAGAAAAGAAGCATGAATGCATGCATTATATTACATTCCAAAGGCAGAACAAAACAAACACACACACAGAAGACCACAAAATAAAATCTTATCAAAATCATACATGCATGTAACTGAAATGCTACAAAAAACACCCAGCCGATGTGAGTGATGGTCACAATTAAAGCAGCATGCTGTCCTGCAAACTTTCATAATTTACAGAATGAAAAGCAAAGCATCAAGATCCATAATATTCACATCATCATCAATGGGGAAAATACACATGGGTTTTTTTGTTGCAGTAATCCGTCGACCTTATTAATACAATCAACATTGATATGAAGAAAATAAGCTCAACATGTAAACAATATACAGAGCCATGCAGAATAAAGCAGATTTAGCAACATTCATGCAAGAGATACGGAGGAAACTTATCATTAAACGAAATCACATGATGTAGTGCAAGCTAAATTTAGAAGTAAATACACAACATTCTAATACCAGTGCTGACATTAATCCTATAAATCAGGGAAAATGGAATTAGTTATGGGAACGTTTAAAAAGCTTTCTATTCTTCTTGGGTCCTGAGAATTGAGAACTTTCATGTTTTCTTTTGCAAGTTATGGATCTGTTTTTGTATATACTGTAATAATGAAGTCTCATTTTTAAGTAAATGTCAAGAAATTTATCTTGAACTCCATCACAAACTTTCACATCATTCCAAGATATTGACTGCATAGTTTTTTTAACTTAGCTCTTATGGAGTTTTGGTGCATTATAGTTTGTACATTTCTATTGAATATCTGTTCATATTCACATAATATCTCTGCCATCATGATTTTTGGATTGCATAAATAGTAGTTTTATTATAAATCTTTATTCATAAGGAAAATATTATAGAAATAAGTCTCAGAGTTACTTTCTTCAGTCATCTCAGTCCTACAAGAATCACAGTTATGACACTTAAGCAATCTGTGGCAGATATAGCCAGACACATAATGAAGAGCATTTTTAGAAATACTAGTTAATGGTGGCAGCAGTTATTCCATATCATCTGGCTCTTCATTAGGATTGAAATTAGCGAAATGCTTGCTGGCTGACATACCAGATGAAATTCTAGAGTCAAGCTCCACATTGTCCACTGATGTCCACATAATTTGCAAAAAATTACTAATTTATATCAAATATCTTTAAAGTAATCACTATGGATTTTGATTTGACTATGAAAATTGACTTCAACTTTCCATACAAAGTCGATCACGATCGTCTGACTCAGACTGACTGATTCAGACGGACTAACTAGTCAGAGCGAGAAAAATCCAACGGAAATCGTCTAACTAGACGGAAAAAGTGCTAGAGTGACGCCGCCTTTAGGGAGCTTACCAAAAGACTGAGAAATCGGCCCTTGGTGTGTTTTCGCGAGCATCAGTGCAGCCTGGGCCAGCCTAGACTGGCCTAGACCGAGACCTGGCAAACGTCGCGAGAACGCGCCTTTAGCATGTGGAAAGCTTCTTTGGTTGGCCCTATAGTCCAGTAATTAAAGTAAAAAAATCCACTCAGGTTGGACAAAATTGCTTTATTTTGTTTCTCAACTGATTTTGACAGGAAATTAGGTCTACTAGCCAGGATAAAAAATCTACCCTGATCTGTTCACTGCTAGTACCCCAAATTTGCTGTAATCCAAGATGGCCGCCATCACGAGTACCGAAAACCAAAAATTAGCATATCTTCCAAACTAATAGAGCTATAAATGCAAACAAAGTGTCTAATCCTATGTTTATCAGGTCAAGGAGATCATTTATTATGGTATTATTTGTCTGTATGTGACCTAATTGCAGATAATTGCAATCATGCTCTAAATTTTGTGCAAAAAATTGTCATATGATTCTACTTTATTCTGTCTTATTTGTAATCCACAGCATGCCTTCACTGCTGTTATTTGAAATGTTTCTAGATTGTAAATCTCTTAATTTCGTTTAATTTCTACAGGCTGCATGTGCATGGATTAACAGCATGATTGTGGTGGAGGGTAGATGAACTAACTTGAAGACTGAACAGAGATGGCGTGTGTCATCTGTAGAGAAGTGATTGACCTAGATAAGTCCAATGACTATGTCAAACTGACTGAGAAAGGGTGTGCTGGCATTAACAAAGCGAACAAAGAGAGAAACTTAGATGTCCCAGATTTGGTCTTTGACATAAATCATGATATCCTTGTGCACAAAGTGTGCAGGAGCAGGCACACAAATCCCAAAACTATCAAATCTGCCAAAAAGCGTGATTCTTCTGAAGTGGTTAAGGCAAACCTGAGATCAGCTGAGGAAAATGTCTTTGCTTTCAAAACCCACTGCCTCTTCTGTGGAGTCTTTGTTGAAATGTCTCCTGCACAGAAAAATCCTACCAAAGCTAGCTCCAGATACAGTCATGTTATTACTCTAGGGTTTCAAGAGAACATTCTACGTCACTGTCACACCAGGGAGGATGATTGGGCCTTGAAGGTCCAGTCTCGTCTTTCAGTGATAAATGATCTACCAGCTGAGGAGGCCCTATACCACCACACTTGCTGCCTCAACTTACATTGCAGTTGAAGGAGAACGCCTGGAGATCGACCCGAAACAGTTGTTCCAGCGCCTTGTTGTGGCAGGAACAGGGAATTTTGAAACAGAAAGCTTGTTCACATACGAGTTGTCAGCTTACCCCACAGCTCCGTTTGACACCAGTCTCCTGATGCGTCTGCCAGACAAGGCCAGTCTCCAGACAGGCCTGGTGAAGAAGGTACCATCCTGTGTAGTAAGTCAATGTCCAGATGATGTGGTGTACGTCCTTGATGGTGGTGCACTCTTGCAACGGCTGCCATGGCCCAAACAGACAACATATGCCAATCTGTCCAGTTTGTATGTGCAGTATGTACATCGCTACTACAGACATGCTGTTGTCATATTTGATGGCTATGAAAGTGGTCCCTCTACCAAGGATGAAGCACACCAGAGACGTGCCAGCTCAAACTACATCGGAGCAGAAGTTAACTTCAAGTCAGAAATACAGTTGACTATGAAGAAGAAGGCATTCCTCGCAAACCCCAGGAACAAGCAGAAGTTTATGTACTTCATTGGCAGTGAGCTGGAGAAAGCTGGAGTTGAACTCCATCACAGTGCTGGTGATGCTGACTACGACATTGTGTCAACAGCATGTACCATGGCCAAGAGGAGATCAGTGGGAGTTGTTGGGGACGACACCGACCTGCTGGTCCTGCTGCTGCACCATCTCAGTCCCAGACATCATGTCATCTT
Source organism: Chionoecetes opilio (assembly GCA_016584305.1). NCBI lineage: Eukaryota > Metazoa > Arthropoda > Malacostraca > Decapoda > Majidae > Chionoecetes > Chionoecetes opilio. The sequence goes on from JACEEZ010023538.1 coordinate 366,818, forward strand.
CCTGCAGACAGCCAGCAAGATCCTCAACATCCAGATCCTACAAGATCATCTAGCCCCTGACCTTACTGCATCGTTGCTCTTCCTACATGCCGTCACAGGGTGTGATACGACGTCGAGGCCGTACAGCATAGGGAAGGTCATGGCAATGAGCAAATGCCATCAGCTCAAGCAAGGATCATGCCAGCTTATTCATGAAGCCAAATCAAACTCATGATGATGTCAACAAGCATGGCCAGGCCTCTCTAGAAGTCCTGTACAACTGTAAGCCTGGAAATACCCTTGACTTTGAAAGAGCAGCCAGGTTCAGTAGCAAGGTGGCGTCCAGGTTGGTCTATCTGCCTCCTGAATCTCTCCCACCCACCTGCGATGCAGCCAAGTACCACAGTTACCGAGTGTACCACCAGGTACAGACCTGGCTAGGCAATCATCTTGATCCAACCAAGTGGGGCTGGTTGCTCCACAAAGACCATAATGTGGAGAAGCTCAAGCCAGTGAGGATGCAGAGGGATGCTGCTCCAGCATCCTTGCTGAAGCTAGTCAAATGCAACTGCCACGACAAGTGCGACAAAAAAAACCTGTTCCTGTCGCAAGAATGGACTGTTGTGCACCCTGGCTTGTGGTGACTGCAAAGGAATCACCTGTACCAATGCTGCAGTGAACAGTGAAGCAGAGCTTCTGGATGATTAAACTGTCTGGATGTTAGATTTGGGAAAATGATGTGCATAAGTTTAAGTAGACTAGACTGTACGTAGGTAGTTTGAGTTGTTTAATTCATTGGGTTAGATCATGCCCTGTACACTGACTTGTGGTCACTGCAAGGAAATCACCTGCACCAATGATGCAGTGAACAGGAAGCAGAGTCTCTGGATGACTATGCTCTCAGGATGTTAGATTAAGTTATACATATATGATGTGGATAAGTTCAAGTTGACTAGATTATAGGTAGTTCGAGTTGTCTTGCTCATTTAGTTACATGTGCTATGCAATCAGGGAGTCTTGTCACAATCAAGCTTTAAAAACATCTTAATCTTATTAAAAACGCTGTAAATGAATTATCTGGCCCCCAAAACATAGGATTAGACACTTTGCTTGCATTTATAGCTCTATTAGTTTGGAAGATATGCTAATTTTTGGTATGCGGTACACATGATGGCGGCCATCTTGGATTACGGCAAATTTGGGGTACTAGCAGTGAGCAGATCAGGGTAGATTTTTTATCCTGGTTAGTAGACCTAATTTCCTGTCAAAATCAGTTGAGAAACAAAATAAAGCAATTTTGTCCAACCTCTGCTATTTAATTACTGGACTACTAGTCAAATTCCTTCTAGTCTTTCTGTACGGGGGGGGGGGGGGGGGGGCGAGATAAGGATCTTCCGTGCCCCAGGCGGAGGAGCTGATTATTTCTCTGGTGATAAACGTATGAATGAAGTACTAGACTGGAAGCACGACTTATGCATTTTATGGTTAGGCAGTAATGACATAGAGAGTAAAGCGGGGTTCACACTACACATTTTTGCTGTCCGTGTCTACGTGGGGGTGGTGTTCAGTGACGTCGCCCCGCCACTCCCGCAGCTACGTAGAAAGAATTGGGAGCTCCGAATAACGTGAGCTGAGACGCGCGTCTCAAGGTCAGTGACGTCATCACTGCTCCAGCAATGTGGTGGTTGCGGGGAGCCTGTGTTCACATTACACCGGCAGGAAGTGACGTCACTGTGACGTACTGTGAGTCACTGATGACAAGATGCACGTAGACTACTTCAAGCAAAAACGTGAAGTGTGAACCGGGCATAACTCGATCTCATCCTAAGGAAATAGCTGATGATGTCATTCAAGTAATCACTTTAGAACCGAAGAGGACTGCCAAGCAGTGGTGTGGGTCGCCTTGGATTAGTCCCAAAGTACAGGCCAGTCAGCAGACCAACATTCCTTGCAGGAATCCCGCAAAGCCGCAAAAGATTCCATAGTGACTCACGATGCACTGAGTCAAACGCCTTCTTGAGATTAACATAGGAAGCATCGGGCCTGTCGAAACTCACGTCGGCGTTACAATAAGCCCCTACATATTGACCTCGCTTCTCCGTGAGGATAATAGCTGGCAATCGCGAGTCCAGCTCGCGTGACCGTGACCATGGGTGAGTGATATGCCCCTGAGAGATAATAAATTATGACGCGTCACGGCGGTCGCGCATAACTCTGGTGCTGGGAAGTTCGTGCTACGGGTGATGGTACAGTCTAGTCGTGTTGCTGTGGAGTTATTAAGATTGCGTCTCTCTGAACACTTGTTGGTGAGTAGGGGAGAGTGGGTCACAGTGGGACATGGGGCACTGTGGGACAACATTGATTCTAGAAGTATCATGCAACTCTGGCTGTTGTAAGCCTTGTACCCAAGGACATCATATAACGTCTTTCTAATATCCTTGGTTGTACCTCAGACCACCAGGCGACACAACACTCTCCCCTCAGTGCCTCTACTAACGTGCTGGGGGATGGTGTGCTGCCTCACGTCCTCGATCTGTGTTGGAAGCCTTTGTCCTATTAATAGTGGAAAGTATTTTTTTTTTGTAAGTACAGCAGTCTCTGTGCATCATCTGTATTGCACAAAAGTTTATATAATAATTACCTAAGCATATAACAACTAAGTGTGTGCATTATGAGATGTTCCTCTTAGCAATTGATTTCCTGGTTTCGAATAGAACTGACTTTGTTTTCCAAAATATCATATGGGGCACAGTGGGACACTTAAAATGGAGCATTTTAATGGGACATTTAAATAATGTCTCATAGTGACGTAGAGATGTGTATTTTATATATATAAGACATTACGTACAATTGATATTATTGGTTAACTATTGTATAGTTTAGACTATATATAGTATATTATACTGTATAATACACTATGTATACATTTATTATTAGGCCCATAAAGTAATATATAATTATCATATTTATTAATAACTAGCCGCAAAGCCGCCCTCCGGGCGGACTTTTTGGCTAGCTCCTGCGGAGGGCTATTGGTGGGCCTTATACAGCCTAATATACTATATACAGTCTAAAATATATAATATATAACCAATAATATAACCATTGTTGTTATGGTGACGAAGAAAATTGCGGGCTAAGACGACCCCAACCCTGCCTTAGTTTACACTCGCTGCGCTGTCTTAGGCGGAGCGAAATTTGCTTCCGAAAATGTCCAACTAGCGCTAAGATGGTCTTAGTCCCCTAAGATGGTCTTAGTAGTGTTCGAAAATGCCCCCCCTGGACTGTTCACGCGACAATGTTTTGAATTGCGGGGCTGCATAGGGGCCTGCGGTGCGCCCGACAAAGAGATATAGTGGTCTATGGACTATCATATAGACTGGTTTATCAGTATATATGATATACTTTAATCTTCGTAAATGTTTGTTCTATAATATTATCAAATAAAAAACAGTAAAACATGCTAAAGAAATGCCATTACGAGACTGAAGAAATATGCATGAACTTAATATTCACTTAACTCTTCGCCATTTAAAACTTTGCGAGTCAACTTTTATAATGAAGAGTATAAAAAGAAGCGCAATTTTATTAGCTTTCCATTGCTATATTTCGTTATCTGATAAACTAATTAGAGCCATGCATAAATTAGCGTTACATAAATCAATAAAATCATCAATCGGGTAATCTTCCCGATTGATGATGTTATTTATTTACTTATATATTTCGTTTTCTGATAAATGAATTAGTACCGTGTATAAATTAGCGTTGATTAAATAAATAACCTCATCAATCGGGAAAATTACCAGATTGATGATTATATTTATTTAGTTAACGCTAATTTATGCATGGTTCTAATTCATTTATCAGATAACGAAAAATAGCAATGGAAAGCTAATAAAATTGCGCTTCTATTGATACCCTTCATGATAAAAGTTGACTCGCAACGTTTTAAATGGCGAAGAGTTGAAGTTCATGCATATTTCTTCAGAGTCGCGTAATGGCATTTCTTTAGCGTGTTTTATTGTTTTTTATTTGATAATATTATAGAACAAACATTTACGAAGATTACAGTATATCATATATACTGATAAACCAGTCTATATGATCCGTATATATATATATATATATGAGTCCGAGCGGCTCTCCGACTTCAGCCCCATGTGCGACAGGCCGATATTCCGTGCGCAGTCCAGGTATACAGTGGTCTATGGCCCTGTATAAAGCTATGAAGAAGGGTCCCTGATTGACCAGAAATAAAGAATTTGGTGACAATAAGGCGCAGACATCCTGATTGACTATAAAAAAATAATTCAGGGGCAATAATGGGCCAGCCATCCTGATTCAGGGACAATAAGGGGCAGACATCATGGTTGACCATATAATCATATAATTCAAGGGCGTTAAGAGGCAGACATTCTGAGTGACCTAATCGTATAATTCAGGGATAATAAGATCGGTACATACCTGGTACTCTTTTCTACCGAAATTCTCGTCCCGACACAAACCGGGAACTCTCGCCGACGGTAATGGTTAGGTTAGTATGATAGTAAGGGAAAGATACTGGTAAAAATGGACGAGGACTGCGCGGTCATTTTCTGAGACACTGACTAATTTTTCCTTGGGTAAAATTAGTGTTTTTGATAAAAATGGACGAAGACTGCGCGGCTATTCTCTGAGACACTGACTAATTTTTCCTTGGATAAAATTAGTGCTTTTGATAAAAATGGACGAGGACTGCGTGGTCATTTTCTGAGACACTGACTTTTTTTGCCTTGCCTAAAATTAGTGCTTTTGGTCAAAATGGACGAGGACTGCGCGGTCATTTTCTGAGACATTGACTGTTTTTGCCTTGCCTAAAATTAGTGCTTTTGGTCAAAATGGACGAGGACTGCGCGGTAATTTTCTGAGACACTGACTTTTTTTGCCTTGCCTAGAATTAGTATTTTTTCAGATGGATAGAACCAAATCTAACCTCCTAACGTGAGGGCTCCGCCCCCCTCGACCCCCCGGCGAGATTATGAACCTAACCTAACCTCCTATCTGGAAGGGGAGGTTGTGTCTGTATGAGTATGTCTTAGACAACTATATAATTTCTACAATATGTATATAAGTTTTAAAGCTTACGCGGGAGTGCATTAATACTCGTCCATTATAACTGAAGCACCAACCGAGAAGATAAGTTTTTCGCTTGTCCAAAAACAATTTAAAACTACACTTTAATACAATACATGGACATTGGTTATGTAACATGCCAAAACCCCAGACATGCCCTTATATGAGATAAGTCTATACATTAATATAAAAGTACCCAATCTATATATTTAAACAGCTTTTACCCGTGTTTCTGAAGTCAAGGATTGAATATCGGGGGTTAGTTTAGCCGAGGTTAGTTTAGTGATGCCCTCCATCACTAAACTAACCTCGGCTAAACTAACTCCCGATATTCAATCAAAGTTTAGCCGAGGTTAGTTTAGTGATGCCCTCCATCACTAAACTAACCTCGGCTAAACTAACTCCCGATATTCAATCAAAGTTTAGCCGAGGTTAGTTTAGTGATGCCCTCCATCACTAAACTAACCTCGGCTAAACTAACTCCCGATATTCAATCCTTGATTTCAGAAACACGGGTAAAAGCTGTTTAAATATATAGATTGGGTACTTTTATATTAATATATAGACTTGGAACTGTCGCTTGATAGGAACTCTCGCCGACGTAAAAAAAATGGAACATTCCCCGACGGTGGAGAGTATTCCCTTCGGGGAAAAATTTCCCAGGTACCTTTAAAAGGCTGGCAAACGTGCCCTAATCCCATTCGGGGGCAATGAGGGTCAAACTCCGATGCCAAACCCCATAGTGAAAGGTTTCATTGAGGGGCGGGCATCAGAAAAAAAAATTTTCATTCTCAAAAAAACGTTAAAAATTTACGATAGGAAACATAACTAGTGTGGGATGCCCAAACCTCGCCTCGTCCCCAAAAATTTCCGCTCAGGCTCCGCTAGTGGTCTAAAAACCCGGGTGCCCAATAACGAACAATAAACAAAAACCCGAAGGCAGCCCCCACGGCCGAAGGGGCCTGCCTACCGAGCTGTTCTCCAAGCATTTGTAAACATACGCCGCTCCCCGGTTTACCAAAGGTTTATATTTCAATCCTTACCTCGGGGGTAACGTCTATTAGGCATGAAAAATGCGTTTTATTTAATATATGAGAACGCCGGGGCTACACCTCCCGATGAGGTGGTGTAAATCTACGCCAAAAAAATTGGGCCCGTGAGTCACGGGAAATGGAGTGATACGCTTGCTGGATCCGACAGGGGGGCGGGGGGGAAACTTGCCCCAGGCGTAAAGTCTGGCCTTGTGCGTCATCGTTTTGGGGGGCGCGGGATGAGCCCGATCCAAAAATTTTCCCGAAAGAGGAAATCTTAGACTTACCTGACTACGCGGCGAATGTGTTTGCTGGATCTGCCCCTTCAATGGGCCCCCGAAAATAATACGTCACGGTTTGTTTACATCGGTGCTTGGGGGAAAGGCGGGGTCGCCGGGAGGGACCTACGAAGGGAAAAAACTAGGGCATGGAAGAATTTGAGTTATTTTGCGCAAAATTGATATTCCAGTGCTATATTACTGTGCTCTGTTCCGCTGAAAACACTATAGAGAAGACCTAGGTAATGGCTGAGTGCAGGGGCTTCTAAACCAAGAAAAACAGAGTCATAAACAAGCCTCGTCAAAAGGTAAGCAACGGGTAGGACGTAATGGTCCCTACCCTTGTTACTTCAATGAGACTGCTGGACTTTTCCGGGTTTGAACCTTGCACATTAAACCCATCCCCTCAGGTTTCTCATGTTGTTAGCGAGCACGGAAAATAGCACCTGAAATATCAATTTCGCCCAAAAAACAATCAATTTTTTTTTTCATCGTCTAGTCTTCTCTTTGTGGGCTGTCATATTCATGGTTATGATAATTAAAATGCCATTAATTGATTTCCCTTCTGTTGTTTTTTCATAATAAGTAGGCACAATGGTTAAGTGTTACTTGCGACCCAAATGAATATTTTTAGGTCTTACCAACATCACCAACCTTTGCTTTGTTTTTACTTTTACTCCATCCATAAACAAGTTGCATAACCACGGGGGACATTCCCATCCGCCTCATGGTACCTGCTCCAGGATGCGTTACCGATTTTTGTCCCTGCAAAAATGGGGGGAAAACTCGCCGACAGTAATGGGTGGGTTTGGGTATCCGGTCATTTCGCCCACATGCCATTTCGCCACACCCTTGAGTTTTTTCGCCCCCAGTCATTTCGCCCACACTATGGAGTCTATAGAGCTAGGAGGGTTTGGTTTATTTTGGGTTTATGTGTCGAGAAACCCCCCCCCCAGGAGGTTTTGGTTTTAATTTTTTTAGGTTAGGTTAGGGTAGGGTTTGATTTTTGGGGATTTAGGTTTGATTTGGTTTGTTAGGTTAGATTAGATTTTTTAGGTTTTGGATAGGTTAGATTTGGTTTGGGGTTGGGTTTGTTAGGGTTTGATTTTGGGTTTGGTTAGCATATCGGTGGGGGAAGCCCCCTGTAGGGGAGGGGTTTTTTTTTGGTTTAGGTTTAGGTTTTTTTTTGGTTAGGCAATTTTCGTCATTTTTGCCCACAAGACATTTTGTCCACAGTAAGTCAAATTCGCCCACATATAAGATTTTAATTCGCCCCCCTTAAAGTAAATTCGCCCCCCACATCCATGTCACGGAGTCATGTAATTATATCTTTCTGGAGAAAATGGGAAGAACCCCATTTAACCTTGGGCGAAATGACGGAAAAATTTTTAGTGTTTTCCCCAAATCTCCCCCTTCCCCAAACAAGTTTGGGGACTTTTGGAAGGGGGGGTTTTCGGGGGGGGGGAACAAAAAATGGTCGGAAACACGTTTAAAGAGTTGTGTGGGGGGGGGAAAATTCCCCAGATCTAGGGTAATTTCCTTATATTAGAGAAATGCCTAAAACCAAAATAAACCTAACCTAACCAAATTAACCCACCCCCACAGGGGGGGTTGACCCACCCGATAAATAACCTAACAAATCTAAACCCAACCTAAAACCAAAATCTAACCCCCCATCCAACCAACTAAAACAATCTAAAACCAAACCTAAAACCCAAAAATTATAGGTTTTAAAAGGTTAGATTTGGTTGGTTGGGTTTGCTTTTTTTAGGTTAGGTTAGGTGGTTCAAGCCCCCGCTAGGGGAGGGAATTTTTTGGTTAGGTTAGGTTTTTTTTTGGTTTGGCAATTTTCTTTAGATATAAGGAAATTACCCTGATCTAGGGAGTTTTTTCCCCCCCCCTCACAACTCTTTTAAATTGTTTTCCGACGCATAAATTTTTCCCCACCCCAAAAAAACCCCCCTTTCCCCAGGGCCCCAAAAATTGTTTGGGGGAAGTGGGAGGTAGGGCAAACACTAAAATTTACCGTCCTTTGCCCAAGGTTACTGGTGGTTATTCCCCTTTTTGCCAGAGGAAGATATAATAATGATCCGTGACAGGATCGTGTGGGCGAATTTACTTTAGAGTGGGGCGAATTGACTCTTATAAAGTGGGCGAATTGACTTCTGTGGAGAAAAATCTTGTGGGGGGAAATGACAAAATTGCCTAACCAAAATAAACCTAGCCTAACCAAAATTTCCTACCCCTACAGGGGGCTTGGGGCCCCCGATATGCTAAACCCCAACAAAACTAACCTAAGCTAACCTAACCTAACCAAATCTAACCCATCCTAAAAACCCAAACTAACAGCCTAACCTAACCAAATCTAACCTAAAAATACCCAAATCAAACCCACCCTAAAACCCCTAAAAAAATCTAACCAACCTCCTAGGGGGGTTTTGGGGGTTTCGACACCTAAAAAAAATATAACCTAACCTCCTAGCTCCTTTTACCCATAGTTGGGGCGAAATGATGTGGGCGAAAGACCAATGGTGTGGCGAAATGGAGTGGGCGAAATGACCGGATACCAACCCCAACCATTACTGTGGCAGTTTTCCCCATTTTTGCAGGGCAAAAAATTCGGTAGAGACAGACCATGGAGCAGGACCATGAGGCAAGGAGGGTAATGTCACCGTGGTTTTGCAACTTGTTTATGGGTGGTAATAAAATAAATCAAAACAAAGGTTTGGGGATGTTGGTATAGACTCAAGATATTCATTGGGTCGTCAAATAACACTTAAACCCTGATGTAGCCACTACTTATTATGAAAAAGACAAAAAAGGAACTAATTTAAAAAGGATTTTTTAAAACTATCAAACCCTGAATATGTACAGCCTACAAA
>JACEEZ010023538.1:381099-386920 GCA_016584305.1 Chionoecetes opilio
AGAGACGCCGCACGCCCCCGCGAGAAAACCCCACTCCTCCTCATAGGCCCAGTCACTTCTCGACTGTCGCAGCCTCAAATGTTCCTCCACTGCAACTGCAGTCACTGTTATACGTCTAATACAATACCAGAGTCACCACAGTCAACACACTAAGCCACCGGGCGGCGGGAAAAGGCGGCACTGGTTTAACCCTCACGGCCCCGCCCGACGCGCCCGCCGAACACACCGCCGGCTGCTACCTTTCACCCAGGCGCCGTTAGCCACAGAGGACAATACCTCTACCCTTGGCTCGCCTGTGAAACCACCGTAGCGCTACCCTGTTCCCTGCGAGCGGCGTCTCCTCCGGGCGGCACCTGCCGGAGATCCTTTCCAAGCGCTAATCCTCGCCCGACTCTGGCTCCTCGTGTTCCCTGGCACCTTGTGGTGTCCTTGGGTCTCAGCCTGAGCACCACAACAAACCCACAGCTTCCCCCGAACTTGAGCTCGAGTTGTCCCAGGAGCACGTTCGTAACAGTATTTTAAAGCACTTTGAGCTCGCTGCCACGTTCCAGCCGCAAGAACTGAGCCAAAAGCAAAGGGTCAGAAGCTGGACGCCTATACTTGATATTATATGTATTTAAAATACAATGTATTTAAATACTCATAAAAGTATTTAAATACTGTATTTAAATACATGACAACCATGTATTTATAATACATTTCAAAATACACAAATGTATTTTAAATACGTATTTAAATACAATTGTATTTAAATACTGCCCAGCTCTGAGTATATATATATATATATATATATATATATATATATATATCTATATATATATATATATATATATATATTATATATATATATATATATAATGAAGATATAAACCAGCGCGGGTAGAAACATCTTGATTGTTTATTTGGAACGTTTCGGCTATACATAAGCCATCATCAGCCTAAAATCGGATACAAAATTTTGTTAAAAATGAAATATACAAATTATAAAATTATTTGCGCATTTAAATGCTAACCTAAATAAAATAAAATAAGAATAAAAATTATAAACAGTAATAAAAATACTACACCTAACCAATCAACATCGCAGTGGAGTGTGGGATTCCCACATGGTCTAAAAGCACACGAGCGGGGTTGAGGTGCCCTGTGCGCAGAGGGACGGTTTGTGGTGGTGGGTGAGGAGGCTCTCACATATCCATCGGGTGGAGTCGTGGGAGCTTGTGTGTAAAATATTAAAGTCTTGGTTTGTTATTGGGTGGCCTGAGGCTTCGGAATGATCCCGAATGGCTGAAAATGGTGGTTTGGACACGGTTTGCCGGGTTGTTTCTACCGCGCTGGTTTATATCTTCATTATAAGATCTCGATTCCTCATGGAGAAAGTATTGCCTCTATTATATATATATATATATATATTATAATATATATATATATATATTATATATATTATAATATATATTATATGAGTTTTATATGCAACTTCTTTATTTAATCGGAGAAGCTTAGCAAGAAATGTTGCTAACGTGGGAATCTGGAGTGAACTGAATTGAATCGCGGGCAGCAGGGTTCGCCCTGAATACCTAGACTACGTGTCAACTGTATTATAGGCGCAAATATTATGACGGCAGCTAATTACATAATCAGTCGTTTCTAATCAAGGTGATAATGATTTTTATCACTGGGAATGTTCATTTATCATATCCCAATATTTATAGTTTACTTAAATTACCTTACTTTACCCAATACCATTTTAATTATATATATATATTAATATATATATAATATTATATATATATATTATTACTATAATTTTATATAAAGTATTCCCTACCTCCCCCTATGGTGAGCGAACAACACCTCCCTCGACCAGGGGGGGGGGGGGGGCAAAACTACCACACTCTACTAATTAGAGAGAACGGGAACTCAAAATGCCAGGGGTCGCTGGCAGTTTTAACTCACTTTTTTTATAATAAGTTGGTCTACTGGAAAACAAAATATTGGCTTATTCCACTGCACTTAAAACACAAAAGTATAATATTAAGAACGATTTTCTTCTATATGTATATTGTATAGAAGCCTGATTCTGTAAAACATTGTATATAACCAAATAACCAAGGAGGTTATAGTTGAGGAGGCGATGGAAATGTTACTCTATGATATTGTATAGTCAATAACGAATGTTTAGAAGTTATCTATACCTAGGCAGTCATATTTTCCTGTTATTATTGTGTATCAGTTAGATAGAAAGCCTGGAAGTGCAATGAGTCGAAGCGTAAAGTCGCAATGTTTTGATTCAATCTCCCCGCCATAACCTCCCCCGCCACCACTCCCCGCCGCGGCATGTCGCCTCCACAATTATAACCTACTTTGTCGCAGCAACAGAGCGATTTCGGCATTCTATATTCTTCGTTTTTCCAAAGCATTGCTTATTGTATTTTGACAAGCGTTTGCCAGACGCAGCAGTACTGTCTTAGAAAACAGTGTGAACATCGTCCCCAATAAAACATGCTACAATATACAAATACATGTAAAAAATATATTAAAGTAATCGTCCAGACCATTTCATCATTCCTGATTTAATGCAATCAAATTATAGCCATTAACGAGTATATCAACAATATGTCGTCACTTTTTGCATCCAGTCAGCCGTTTTTAAATAATCCGCAATCAAAATCTGCAAATTCCCCGAGCTTCCAAAACGCCCCTCACGACAAGCAGACGATGCGCCACGGCTCGGTGACGTCACAAAAGGAAGCGCGCTGATCAGAAGCACGTTAACACAAGAGATACATATAGTACTTGAAGATTTTTGGGTTTTTTCTGATAGATTTTTTTTTGCGATTGCCCCTGCATGCACCCTTTTTGGGTGCAGCAAAACAGTTTGGGCCCCTTTTCTCTCTCTCTCCCCCCTTTTTTCCTCTCCCTTCGTCTCATCCTCCCTTCTCTCCCTTTTTCTTTTCTCTCCTCTCTCTCTCTCTTTTCCTCTCCTCTCTCTTCCCCTCTCTCTCCTCTCTCCCCTCTCTCTCCTCCCCCTCTCTCTCTCCTCTCTCTTCCTTCCTTTCCTTCTCTCTCTCCTCCTTCCCTTCTCTCTCTCTAGTGAGGGTGAAGAGGGGAAGGAAGGAGGAGGAGAAGAAATAGATGAAAAGAAAAAGGGAGAGAAAGAGAGAGAGAGAGAGAGGAGGAGAGAGAGGAGAAAGAGGAGAGGAGAGAGGGGAGAGAGAGAGAGAGAAGAGAGAGAGAGAAGGGAAAGGAAGGAGAGAGAGAGAGAGAGAGAGAGAGGAGAGAGGGGAGAGAGAGAAGAGAGGGGAAAAGAGGAAGGAGAGAGAGAGAGAAGGAGAGAGAGAGAGAGAGAAGAGAGAAGAGAGAGAGAAGAGAGAGAGAGGAGAGAGAAGGGGGAAAGGAAAGAAGAGGGAAAGAAAAAGGGGGAGGAGAGAGAGAGAGAGAGGAGAGAGAGATGAGAAGAGGAGAGAAGGAGAGAGAGAGAGAGAAAAAGGGAAAAAGGGAAGGGAGAGAGAGAAAGAGGAGAGAGAGAGAGAGAGAGTACGAAGAAAAGAGAGAGAAAAGAGAGAGAGAAGAAAAAAAAGGAAAGGAAGGAGAGAAGAGAAGGGGGACTTACTCTTCTGACGTCATCAATAACATTCGTAACCCTGTTGGCGGGAAGAAAAAAAAATTCGCGCGCTTTTTACAAAAGTCGTGTTTTTACGGAAATAAGGCCTGGAAATCAATTATTTTTGGTGGATTAGGTGTTTTGAATGTTAATTCAACATAATTAGGCAAAAAAAAATGGGTCTGGACGATTAATTTAAGCTTTGATACTCGAGGCGAGTAATTTGCATTAAATTGCTATTATAGAACGTTCCATCGTAATGCATGTCATCCATACAATTAGTAGAACAACAGAAGAACTATATTTTTTGGTATTCAGATGCGGTGCATCAATATTTATCGCGAAATTGATTTATGAAAATATTAGTCGCGGAGCCAAAACACAAGTAGACCAACCTTTGAGTTAAAACTGCCAGCGACCACTGCCATTTCTCGAGTTGCAGTTCATTGGAATTGAGATGGTGGTTGGTGGATAATTTCCACATTATAAGGTTAGGTTAGTAATTTTTTGGGGGGGTCTCGCTAGGAGGTTATTAGTGAAGATGCGTCTTCAGTGTTGTGATATTTGCTTTGCGGAATCATGTATTTGTTTACATTCTGATTGTGCTTTATGATTGCCTAACACTCTCAAGGGTTGATGAAATCTATCTTCTGATTAGTCAAGCGACAGTCAGCTGGGTTCCACTTCCATTCCGAATGATCGGAACGGAACGGAATGGGCTTGAAGATCGCATTATCGTAAGCAAAGAACATTCGGACGGACCTTTGAAAATAAATCTTAGTGGTGTTCTAGCCCAAAATCAAAGATGGCCGCTAAGAACGCTCTAATAAGATGATCTTAGATGCGGAAAGTTCCGAACGTTCGAACATCCTGCCCCTGATGATAATGTTTTAGTCCGGGAGGCATGGCCGATGTTTTTGTGTGACGTCATCTGCCGCGCGTGCGCAGTCGTGAAGGGAAGCTATCCGGGCGGGGAAGCTACGCGGCACGCTACAGCCAGTTCTCGTCCATTATAATCTGTTGAATTAATTTCATGTATTGTAGAATTTGTAGTGAAGTGCCTGTGTTGTTTCAGAATCAGCAAAGCGGTTACGCAACGTCACTGGTAGTGAGTTGGGTTGTCCTAATAATATCAACTTCATCTTGCAGCATCGCCTTCATCCTGAAGCAAGTCCTCTACACTGAAACATTACCTTCACCCTGAGGCCAGGACCATCACTTCCACTTGAAACATGGCACCACGGGAAAGTGGACCTCAAGGGAATGGTGCTAGAAGCCTCAAATTGACTGCCTTCAAGAAGTTTCCTGCCAACTATCCCCACAAGTCATATGTTCAATGGTTAAATGCCAAAAGAATTGATGACAATGTTTTTCCTTACTGGAGGATCCACAACAAGCTTTATGACCTTACTGACTTTGCTGCCCATCACCCAGGAGGTATGTGAGGAATTTATGTATAGATATCATAGTCCTTATGGAGCTTTAGAATTGCCAAATATTGCAGTAAATATGCAGTTTCAACGGTATTTTTCTAACAATTCAATTATGCAAACGCAAACCTTGCTCCGCTTCTCACTGCCGTAGTTTTGATAATTTTTTCTTCTTCTTGATATCATCTGTTACTAAGCCAAACCCCACCTCTAACCTAATCTGATATAACCTAACTTAACCATTTATGGCTGAAGTAACGGTAAATTTTCGGTAGTAGCTACATGTAACTCCATTATTATTCAATTGCGGAATGGGAAATGGGGTTCATATTATTCAGAATGCAGAAATTTACATGCATGATTATGTAGGCAAAAGTCCTAGGACTTTTGAAAGCCCACTAACCACCACCCTCAACTAACCACCGAAACAACAAAAGCCACCGAACTAACACCAAATTTTGTTAGATTACCGGTGGGGACGGAGAGGCCTCCCCCCTCGTTAGATGGTTAGGTTAGATTAAGGTGATTATTGCTAGGAGGTTAGGTTAAATTTGGTTAGGTTAGACTATCTCGGGGTCGAGGGGGGCAGAGCCTCCTGCTAGGAAGTTAGGTTTAATTTGCTTAGGTTAGGTTGGATTACCGGGGGTCGAGGGGGTGGGAGCCAGCCCGCTTGGAGGTTAGGGTAAATTTGGTTAGCCAAATTTTCCAAGATCTAGGGAACTTTGCCTCTCCTACATAGCTCAAAATACTGTTTTGACGGATATTTTTAAAAATGTTAAACCCCCAAATT
>JACEEZ010023538.1:388838-447678 GCA_016584305.1 Chionoecetes opilio
ACTTTCAACATTCCACCACTCCCAAGCCCCTTCCCCCATTTGTTGCTCTAGCATCTCTGTTTAGTTTTCTCACTTAGCCTATCATCCAACATACCATCTTGACTCTTCGTTTTTTATTTCATCCCACCCCATCCACTTCATCTCAATTTTCACCCCAACACTTGACTCTTCCCCTTCTGAGCCAAACTTTGAGTCCTTCCATACTCAGTCACAGCATCAGCCACTCTTTGTCCATTGTGGTTTTCACTAAGGATCACCACATCATCTGCATAATCAGTACACTCAACATTCATCTCCAATTTTACACCCAGACCTTACCTTCACTCCACTGCCATTTCCTCACTATAACCAAAAGTGAGGGAAAGACACAGCCCTGTCTTACTCTCTCTTACTATTCACCCATCAGTCTCGGGGTCACCATACTGAATTTGCCTGTGTGTTCTCTACCTTCCTTTTTTTAACAACTTCTCACTCTTTGCCAACGTCTCCATACCTACATACATTTTCCTATCCACTCTGTCATCGCCTTTCTCATATCTAGAAAGGCTAGATATTTTTTTTCCCTCCTTCTTGTTCCTCAATCACTTCTTCAAACAAACTATTGTCCTCACCTCTCCTGTCTTTTCTGAATCCTTCTGCTCTTCACCCTCCCTTATTTCTTCCACAATTCACCTATTTTTCATTCAGGAAAACCAAAAAATTACATCCCGTGTCAAACGCTTGGCCGTATTTTTATCTCCTTCCTACTCTGTGTCTCCCTTATGTATGAGGGTCACTCTACTGTCATTCCGCACCGGCACCCTTCCTCTCTCCATATATGTCCAAACAACTCATGCATTCCCTCAATTACTCCCTCACCTCCCTCTCTATACAATTCATTCGGGATACGTCCATTCCAGGGGCCTTTCCTTTTTTCAGTTTTCTTACATACCCTTCAATCGTGTGTTGCCAGACGGGTAAGACCTTGAAAAAAAAAAAAAAAAAATGATTTCACACACACACACACACACACTCACACACACACACACACACACACACACACACACACACACACACACACACACACACACACACACACCAGAGGGAGACAGGGAACGTGAGCTGGGTTTTAGACCTCTCACAGTGCCCCCCTTTCCCCTTCGTGTGTGTGTGTGTGGGGTGTATTTCCCTTTATTTGTATTTGCCTAGTTGAAACATACAGGAAAAGTGCTATGCTCGTATGTCCCGTCTCCAAATCTACTATTTCCAGTTTGCCTTTGAAGTCCTGAATACTTCTTGCTTAATCCTTTTGCATCAAGGTTGTTCCGGGCTTCTATGCTTCTATACGGGAAGCTGTATTTTTTATATCCCTCTTGCATGTTGTCTTTTTCAATTTCTTCTCATGACCTCTTGTACTTCTGTCGTCCCACAAAAACGATCATTCTATCAATTTTTTCCAGACCCATTGATGCTCTATACACTGCTATAAAATCCCCCCTTTTCCCTTTTTTTTCTCAAGTGTTGGGAGTTTAGTCTTGAAAGTCTTTCCTCATAGGTAAATCTCTCAGGCTTGGAGCCATTTTGTGGCTGCTCTTTGTATTCTCTCAATCTTCCTTATACCTTCTTTTTATGTGGTGACCAAATCACTGCCGCATATTCCAACCTTGGTCGAATCAGAGATGTTATCAATTTCTTGATCATCTCTTCATCCAGTTTATTTGAATGCCATTCTTATTTCCTCAGCAACTGGTATGTATCTCCTGTGATCTTGTTTATATCTTCTCTGTGACAAATTGTCCTTAATCCATACTCCCAGATCTTTTTCGACATTTGTTTGATTATCCATTCGTTTAACATCGAATACTTTCCTCTCTGTCTCTTTTTGCTACTGCCCTTTCCATCACTTTACACTTTTTGGCATTAAACTCCATTTCCCATATTTGACTCCATCTGAAAATCTTATCTAGATCCTTTTGTAATCCTCACAGTCCTCTTTACTTCTACTTTTCTTAGTAATTTAGCATCATCAGCGAATAAACTCATATAACTGTTTCCCTCCTTCTGCCATATCATTTACATAGCCCAAGAACATCACTGGGGCCAATACTGATCCTTGAGGAACTCCACTTATCACACTGCACCATTCTGACTTTTGATTTTTTATTACTGTTCTCATCTCTCTGTTGCTCAAAAAGTCTTCCATCCACTTCAGCAAACCACCCTTCAACCCTCCTACATTTTTCTAGTTTCCCAGAGCAGTCTCTTATGAGTACCTTGTCAAATGCCTTCTTTAGGTCCAAGTAAATGCAATCGACCCACCCTTCTCTTTCCTGTGTCAAAATCGATCACTCTCGAGAAAAAACTCAATAAATTTGTTGTACATGACATTCCTCCTCTAAATCCAAACTGGCCACCTGCAGTGGTTTTGTCTCTTCCAATATTCCAACCATCTGTCCTTCACAATTTGTTCACACTTTTTTTGCCACTACACTTTTTAAATGATACTGACCTGAAATTTAGTGGTTCTTCTTTGTCACCTCCTTTGTGATTTGCACAATATTTGCTCTTTTCCAATCAACGGGACTCTGCTCTCCTTGAGTGAACTCTCAATTACACTAGTAATTTTCCTGCTAGTTGGTTACTGCACTCTTTCATTATCCAGTTCGACACTCCATCTGGACCCGGGGCTTTTCTCACATCTTGACTTTCCATAGCCTTTTTACTTCTATTACGTCTACTTTTTTGTCTTCCATTATATTTTCTTTTGCTATTATATTTTTCTTTTTTAAATTCACTTTCTCTTGTAATACAGTCTGTAAGCACTTATTCATCACCTCGGCCTGTTGTAATGCATCTTCCATACCATTATGCCTTCTACCTTCAGCTTATCTATTCTTTCCTTGTTTTTCATTTTCCATTAATAATCTATAGAAAAGTTTCGGTTCATTCTTAAATTTTCTATTATTCCTTTTCATAGTTACTTTCTTCTTCCCTCTTCGGATTCTTACATATTCATTTCTAGTTGTTTTGTACTTCTCCCAAAGGTTGCTGCACCTTTTTTCCTCCAACTATTCTGTTTTTTCTCTTTCTAGTCTTGCTAATTCACATTTTCTGTTAAACCATTCATTTTTTTCTTTTCTCTGATAACTATCCTTGGAACATAACTATTTATTCCTTCGGTGTAATTCGGATGAACTCATCCCATTTTTTCTGGGTACTGCGTTGCTGCATGGAAATTACTCCAGTCTTCTCTCCGAAGAATGTTCTTAATCCGTCAAGTCTGCTTTTCCATAATTGTATCTTCCTTTCTTATGTTCTTCTTTTCTCCCCTCTTTTTTGCTATCATTTATTTCAAATTCAATAAGTACATGGTCACTCTTTCCAAGTGGGCACTGATAATTCACGTTACTAATTACTTCCCGTTCTTTCGTCAAAAGTAGGTCCTAGTCTTGATGGTTCTTCGCTACCTCTGAATCTTGTGTTCTCTTTAAACCACTGAGTCATGATGGTTATTCATTACCAAATCCAAAAATATACCACCCATGAGTTTTCTCCTCCTTCAGTATACCATTCTTCCCAGCAAACTTCTTTTGCAGTTAAAATTCCCATCAAATTATGTTTACTATTTTCCATCGTATTCTTTAAACATTTGCTTGTGTCTCTTATCAGTTCCGTACTCTTCTCTCCCCCAGAATTTGTCTTAGGTGGAACGTATACATTACTAAGTCTCTTATTCTTCTTTTTTTCATCACCAACTCTACCTTCAACACTTCGGCCATTCCTTCTCCTTTCTCCACATTTCCTACTACCACATCCTTCCTTGTTTAAAAACCATTACACCCCCTCCCTTTTTTTTGGTTTCTGTTTCTCCTCCATACATTATTTGACCCTCCCAACTGGCACATCCTCAGAATCACTCAGCTTCGTTTTTACTAAAACCCAATATGTCTGGTTTCTTGGTCTCAGGTAATCGTTTTATTTCTGTTAATGTTGACTCTAGCCCATTTATATTTGTATACGATACCTGCCATCCTACTTCATTTTCCTTTGAACTGTCTTCTCTTACTCTTTTTCTTTTAGATACCACTTCTTCAGGTTTTGGTCTAAAACTCTCCAATAGAATTTGTTTTTCCTCTTCCGTCCTCAGTTCGTTTTTGCTTTGGCTTTCTTTAAACGTACATTTTATCTGGCTCTTTTTTTTTTCCTCATTCATATCTTTTCTTATCCCAATTTTCTTATATTCTTCTGTCTTTGCCAGTTTCCATGCTTAGATAATATATCTAGTGCTGTATTTTGTGACCTAAACTTAACTTTCAAGGGGCGGGCCCCTCCCTCTTCATATTTTCCTAACCTATGTAGCCTATTTCTTCTATTTCTTCTTCTACCTCCGTATTTTCTTCTACTACTTTAAATATTTCTTTTGACACTTTCTTTTCTTCCTCTTCTCTCAAATTTTTCTTGGGCAGCACTTTTTCCTTCAAACCAAAAATGATGACACATTTCTTTTTTTCTACCGTATCTCTTACTAGATTCTCCTTTAAATTTTATTACTTTACTAATTTTTTGGTCAGATTTTTTTTTTTAATTTTTTTGATCTTCAATTATTTGTCGTAAGTTCTCTTGGTCTTTTTATTTTTCTATCTTCCATGTTTTTCTTTCATCTTTCATTTCCTCTTGTGTCATTTTCCATTTCTTGTGTACAGAGTACATTTCAGCATGCATTTGGTCAACCTTTTCATCGTCCTGCTTTCCGTTTAGTTCGTCCACTCTATTTTTCAAAATAGAATTATCTTTTTCCAATACGTACACTTTCTTTTCCATCTTCTTAATCCATTAATTCGTGCACAATATTTTCTAACATTACAACTCTTCTCTGGTTCGTTTTCAATCCTAATATGTCCTTTTCATTGCTGTTGAAGCCGTGGAATGGGGTCCCAGCTGGCCCCAGCTGATCCGCCATTTTGTGTATCCTTGTTTACGTTTTATTTCCCTTCCACTACTGATCACTTTTTTAGGTAAATCGTTTGGAGACGGGACATTTTTACTCCATAGCCCTAACCTATAGGTACTTAAGGTCTTTCAGCTTTCTCTGCGGGGCTGGTGGTCCCTGCATTCACCCTGCACGTCCAATTGTTTAGGAGCCTTTCCTCCTCCAGCCGCTTCTGTGTACACTCCAGCTGTGTGTGTGTGTGTGTGTGGTGTTTCAATCCAATTCAGACTATAAGTAGCACAAAATTGGTTCGCTTTGGTCCAGGTAAACTGTTCTGGTTCTAGTAGTAGTAATAGTAGTAGTAGTAGTAGTAGTAGTAGTAGTTGTTGTTGTTGTTGTTGTTGTTGCCTGCCTGCAACACGATAAACGCCAGACCAGACGAGAACGCCAGACCAAAGGCTTCACCGACAGCATCCGCTGGGTGATAGAGTACCTTGAATAATAGAGTAGCGACAATTTGATTTATGGGCGCCATCTTGCTACCAGGGCCTCTTCGTTCACCCAAGACCCGCGGAAGTTCTCAAGGCATGACGCCGCAGTATATCATGTTATACATGTATAAAGGATATACTGTTATCTTCGGAAATGTTTGTTCTATAAGATTATCACACAAAACACAGTAAAACACATTAAATAAAGGTCATTATGAGACTCTGAAGAAATATGCATGAACTTACAATTCACTTAAACACGTCGTCATGTAAAACTTTGTGGGATAACTTATAAGATAGAAGATATCTATAGAAGCAGAATTTTATTAGCTTTCCATTGCTATATTTCGTTTTCTGATACATGTAGTAGTACCATACAAATATTAGCGTTAACTAAATAAATTACCGTGGCTCTCTCTCTCTCTCTCTCTCTCTCTCTCTCTCTCTCTCTCTCTCTCTCTCTCTCTCTCTCTCTCTCTCTCTCTCTCTCTCTCTCTCTCTCTCTCTCTTTTACGGCGGAGAGAGAGGAAAAGAGAGAGAGAGAGAGAGAGAGAGAGAGAGAGAGAGAGAGAGAGAGCGAAGAGAGAGAGAGAGATGAGAGAGAGAGAGCGGGACCGCCACGGTAATTTATTTAGTTAACGCTAATATTTGTATGGTAGCTACTACTGCATGTATCAGAAAACGAAATATAGCAATGGAAAGCTAATAAAATTCTGCTTCTATAGATATCTTCCATCTTATAAGTTGTCCCACAAAGTTTTACATGACGACGTGTTTAAGTGAATTGTAAGTGCATGCATATTTCTTCAGTCTCATAATGACCTTTATTTAATGTGTTTTACTGTGTTTAATGTGATAATCTTATAGAACAAACATTTCCGAGATTAACAGTATATCCTTTATACATGTATAACATGATTACTGCGGGGTTCATGCCTTGAGAATTTCCCGGGGGTCTTGGGTGAACGAGAGGTCCTGGTAGCAAGATGGCGCCATAGATCAAGTTGTCGCTACTTATTATTAATTATTCAAGGTTACTCTAGGTAAACTCGTCCCTCGTGTTTACACTGCGTGTAGAGGGTTTGTGATTAAATCATGCTTTCTTTCATTACCTTATGACGATGGAAAATCCAGTGAAGTATTTGCAAAACACAACTTATCCCAGCTGACATTAAATGAAAAGACTGAAAATCAAGCGGTACCGACTTTATTTTCCAATAATACTGTAATTCTACCATAAAACCACCTCAGCCATCCCCCTCTACTACCAACACTACCACCCCCACCATCCCTTCTACCACCCCCCACTATACCATGCCCTGAATCCGTGAACATCAACTACAACCCCATCCCTGAGATAGGTAAAATTTGTGTATCCTATTATTGTGTGAAGCTTGCAGTCCCTCCATTGTATTTTTCACGAGCCGCCACTGCTGGGAAAACAATGTATTGAGGCTAGAAATCGAGCTAATAGGGTTTTGGGATTCATTCCCAGAAGTGTTGAAAGTAGATGTTGCTGAGGTTATTTGCTAAAGCTTTATTTTGCTCTAGTCAGAAACCCCACCTAGACTAGCGGTACAGTTTTGGTCCCCGTATTACAGGATGGATATACAGCCTTGTTAGAATCAGTCCAGAGAAGGATGAATAAAATGATACAAGGGATGCGTAGTTTTACTTATGAGAGGAGATTGAAGCTATTAAATTTACACTCACTTGAGAGGCGAAGAGTAAGGGGCAATCTGATAGAAGTTTTTAAGTGGTTAAAGAGATACAATAAAGGAGATGTAGGAAACGTTCTCACGGCTAGCAAGCAGGGTAGAACTAGAAGTAACGGATACAAACTTGAAAAGCGTAGATTTAAAAAAGAAACAGCGAGAAACTGGTTCACAAATAGGGTGGTAAATTATTAAAATGGACTCAGTCGTCAGGTGGTTAGTGCGGAGTCAATAGGGAGTTTTAAAAGGAGGATAGACAACTTTATGGATGGGATGAAAGGTGGATGTAGGTAGTGTTAAGTAGCAGAACTACCACGTGTAGGTCTCGCGGCCTCTTGTAGCTTCCTTATCTTCTTGTGTTCTTATGTCTTTTACATCCTTATTTCCCAGCTGTGGACTCAGAATCCCTAGACAGATCTCATCACTTTTCTGATCTTTCTTTCTCTCTGTACAACCCCAGTATACTGTAGCTACTGATCCCTCCATTATTTTGTTTTCTAACCTCGTAAGCCATTCTTCTTCACCAATGATTTTATAATGACTACTACTGCTATAATGAGCAGTATTCTCAGCATTTCTCAATGCGGATGGACTCTCAGTAGCGCATCTTGGCCGAATTTTGTTTTCTATGACGTACGTGTGTAAGGAACCTATTCCAGTCAAACTTTGAAAAAATTGAAGGAAAAATTGGTTGGTTACTTTCAAAATTACTATATACAGTGTATATAATTTTTTTCTCGTGCTTAGATTAATGTTTTGGGTGGCAACTATGGTTTAGGTTGTGAGCCTGGAATTGATTATCCCTAAATACATGTATTTCACTGTATGCTAGAAAGAACATATGCCATTATGAAGACTGTCATGAATTCAGTTTAATATAGCATCCTCTACTATATAAAGCATGATGATATATCTTCATTTACTCCATTCATAACATTACTTGCAGGCAAGATGTGGATAGAAGTCACCAAGGGCACAGATATCACAGAGGCCTTTGAGAGTGCTCATATCACTGAAAACCCTGAGAAGCTCCTGAAGAAGTACTATGTTAAAGATGTTTCAACGCCCAGGAACTCTCCATACACATTTCATGAAGACGGTTTTTATAAGACCTTTAAGAGAAAGGTAATTACATTTATACTATGGTACCAACACTCAAACCTTATAGGATATAGTTATCATGGGTTTTTTTCAGACATTGTTTTGATTTTCTCATCAGAATCATTGCTGTTCCTTTAAACTCCCTGAAGGAGGTGGTCACGACAAAAGTCTCCATCTGCACTATTTATGCGCCCCATTCTCAAATCTTTCAATCCTCTCACTCACATACTCCACCACTCTATTATCTCTGTTAATAGAGGGTTGTATTATCACACTTCCAGCATCTATTTTATTCTTATATAGGTTAAGACAAGTGCCTGTGGGCCCTTCGGACCCATGTATTGATGTTTGTAGTAGTAGTATATATTAGACAACATGTGATTGCAAACTCCAATCGTGTTGTTGCTGTCGTTGGTCACTGGTCAAAGTGCCTCGGGGTAAACCACGTTCTGTATGATTCCAACCCTTTGTGTTCCGTGTGATTCCAACACACACACTCACACACGCACACAAACGTCCATGAGTCTACTGAGTTTCTGGAATGCGGCAAGACGTTATCGCAGAGTTTTTCCTGTAATATAATACCCCTAAAGTGTTTTTAGCCCAAAACCCCCCTTCTAAATGATTCAATCGACATGGGACCAAGCCGCTTACCACCTACGATTTATTTGCGCTTTTTGGAGCCTATTCTCATCAAAATTGAATTTACAGTTTCGGCTACACAAAACAGACAGACACACAGACACACGGCTACTCCTATAGTATATTAGATTTGTTTTTAACAACCATCCCATCTCGTTTACTATCTTAAGAAAGATTAATCTTTTCTCATATACGTCTTCCACTAACCTTCAACCATCTGATAACTTTTACTTCAGTCTCTGGAAACCAAAAATCAAACTTATTTTCAAATAATAATGTCTGGAGTTAGGTTGAACTTACGTTAGTTTTAAATTAATCGTCCAATCCCATTTTTTGTTTGCATAAATATGTTGAATGATCATTCAAAACACCTAATCCACAAAAAATCATTCATTTCCACGCCTTATTTCCGTAAAAACACGACATGTGTAAAAAGCGCGGGAAAAATGTTTCATCCCCCCAAACCCAGGCCCGCGAATATTATTGATGACGTCAAGGAGGTGTTCACCGAGAGAGAGAGAGAGAGAGAGAGAGAAGAGAGAGAGAGAGAGAGAGAGGAGAGAGAGAGAGAGAGAGTGCTGGAGTCCTTCAAGAATCTGCTTTATTCACTTACTTCATCCCCAACACCCACCCACATCCCACAACACCCATCCCTGTTCCCACCCACATCCCCACTTCCCAACACCATCCCTTCCCCACCCACCCAACACCCACCCCCGTTCCTACCCACTTATCCAGTTCCAACACCCATCCCCTTCCTCAACACCCACCCCTTCCACCCACATATCCGTTCCGACACCCTTCCCTTCCCAACCACAACAACCACCCCTTCCCCAACCACACACCCACTCCCTTCCCCAACCACCAACACCATCCCCTTCCCACCACCAACATCCAACCACTTCCCCAACCACTAACACCATATCCCTTCCCACCACCAACACCCACCCCTTCCCACCCCATTCATCCCTTGTTCCCCACCACACACCCCACATTCCCAAACACCACCCTCCCCTTCCCAACACCAACAACCACCCCTTCCCAACCACCAACATCCACCCACTGTTCCCACCCAACCCACCCCTTCCCGCACCACTAACTCCCATCCCCTTCCCCACCACCAGCACCCAACCCTTCCCAGCCACCAACACCCATCCCTTCCCCAACCACTAACTCCCTTCCCCCACACCGAAAACCCCCTTCCCCACCAATACACCCACCCACTTCCCCCACCAACATCCACCACTTCCCCCACCACTAACACCTCCCTTCCCTCCCACTACACCCAGCCCGTTTCCCTACCTTCACCCCAATGCACCAAGCGTCCGTCCGCCCCACAATTTTTTTTTACACATTTCTCGCCTATTGTCTGATACTTGTGTGCAAACTTCTCTGGAAAGGCACAGCTTATCTTGCTGCACCCATCAAGGATGCATTGTGTATACCATATCGCAAAAAAATCTATCACAAACAAAACCAAAATTCTTCAGTACTATATTTACCTCCGCCAACGAAGTTGGAGTGGTTAGTTTTTCACCACCCGAATCTGTCTGTCTGTCCTGTTTGTTAGTGTACAGGATTTCCTCGAAAAGTTACAAATAGATTTGGACAAACTCGGTATAACCAAGTCTATTTGGTATAGGAAGAACTTATTTAATTGTGGATGAAATCTATTGACAACTGTTGCCATGGCAACCAATTGATGAAATATTCGGCCGAGGTATGCGCTCATACTAGTGCATAATATAATATATATATAATTATTATTATATATAATATATAATATTTTATAATATATATAATATATATATATATATATATATATATATATATTAATATATATATATATAAAATATATATATATATATATATATATATATATATAAAATATATATATATATATTATATTATATATTATATATTATATATATATAAATATATATATAATATATAATATATATATATATATAATTGATGAATATTCGGCGGAGGTATGCGCTCTACTGAGTGCCCCCCCCCCCTATATCTCTTGTTTTACGTGCTTCTGGATTTGCGCGGGAAGAGGAGACCACCTTCAGTAAAGTCACCGAGCCGTGGCGCATCGTCTGCCAGTTGCCAGCAGCGTTTTCGAAACTCGGAATTTTCAGATTTTGATTGCAGATTATCAAAAAACCGCTCCAAAACCCACACCCACCCCCCCAAACATCACCCCCCACCCAAATTTCCTCCCCATCACCCCACACCCATTACCCATCACCCCCTTCACTCACCCATTACCATCCCCTACATCAAGCTTCCTCAATTCTCGCAACCTACTTTTGTTTTCAAAAATTCTCGCTAATAGGCTGCTGAAAAAAAAAAAAAAAAAAGTGATCGGATAATCTCATAAGTGGCTTTATGACCTTCCCCTGGTCACCCGATTCCAATTTCAATATGAGGTGTTTGCGCCAGGGGGCGGAACCTATACCACACACACAACACACAGACAGAACAACTACTTTCGTTTATTAATATAGAAGAGAGAAGATAATAAGAAGATAGAAGATAGATATAGAAGAAGGATGATAGAAGAAAGAAGATTACCCATCACCCCCCACCTATTCCTCACCCTCACCCATCATCCCCAACCCATCACCCCCCCCATTACTACATCACCACCCATTATCCCATCACCCCACCCTCACATCACCCCTTCCCATCACCCTACAATCAAGGTTTCCATCAACTGCAACCATTTTTTTTGGAAATTCGCTACACTAGCCGCAAAGTCCGCCTCCGGATTTTTGCTAGCTCTGGGGCAGTCTGCTAGCAAAATGTATTTTTTGGGTTGAAACGATTTATAGTACCTTTAATTCTCTAATTTAATGATTTAAATTATGAGTTTAAAAAAACCCCCACCCCCCTTAANAAAATTTTTTTTTATTTTTCAGTATTTTCGTCCCACTAAAGGAAAAAACGGACTAACAGTTGCTAAAGCACTTACGGATGAATTTTTCTTTAAATTAAAATACCCACCACAAAATTGTTTCGGACCCCAGGGTACGAGTTTTAATAAAAAAAATTCCCCATGAAATAAAAACTTTTCAACAAAACCCAAATTAACAAAAACTAGTTATCACCAAAGCAGCAACGGCGGTAAAAGACAAAATAGGAAGATTACCCAACCCGAAGTCTTAGCTAAACCCATACAGTTCACACTGGGATAAAGGATCCCACAAGTATCTGCACACTAAAATTTCCTTACAAAAATTACATGTGAAACCCCACTTTAATTGTATTTGGGAAAGACAAAAGACTACCTTAACTCTTCTAGAGCAGGTACACACCAATATATAATTTTGATGACTACGTAACAGTTAGAGTGGCTAAATTTCAAAAAATATACAAGCGTGTAACAGGCTTTGTTTTGTCCAGAAAGGACTGATTACATAAAAAAAGCCTATACAGGGGGCAAAAAAAAGCCAATTGCTATGGGTGATGTAGTATACTTTCGGGTACCCCATTAACGTCAAAGTTAGATTCTAATTTGAAAGACTTACACGGTTTTGCCAATTGAAACAGGACACAAAATAATAGCCAGCCAGCATTTTTAAAAAATCCCATGCAAAGACATGGTATTACCCTAGCGCTTTTTGTCTTGTGGAACCCGACGTGGTTTCGCAGGGGATGCTTGCAGCCGTTGATTCAGAAGGCTTTTGACTCAGTGCATCGTGGTCACTTTGGGATTTTTTGCAACTTGAGGGACCTGCAAGGGGCATTTGGGGTTTGTTTTTAACGGTTGTATTTTTGGGGGGCTGAGAGTGCTGTGAAGTGTGGGCAGGTGTATCCAGCTTTTTCCCTGTGAAAACAGGAGTGAGGCAAGGGTGCGTCCCTGCCCCATCCTTTTAACGCTTTATGGACTGGGATTGGACAAGGTTGTAGATCAAAGGATTGTGGAACATTCTCGGCAAAACCAAAATCACTGATCTTTTTTTTGCCGATGAGCATAATCTTTGCTGAGCGTGGAGGGGCCCGGGGATGGGTCTCGAGCCTCACGAGGAGGCAAAGCCTTTGGAAATTTAGGTTTTCCCGGCTCAAGACCAAGGTCCAGGGGTTTTAGACTTATAGATGAAGCGTACGTCTGTTTTATGCGTGTGGCGAGGACATTGAGATCTTGGAAAGTTTTACATACCTTGGTAGCGCAGTCCATAATGACGGCGGGTCACGTCAAGAAGTCTTACGGCGGATTGCATAGCCCACGGTGTTATGGACTCGCTCAGCGGGAGTATTTGGCATTGTCGGTACCTGTGCAGAAGGACAAAGATCCGGATCTTCAAGTCGCTTGTTATCCCTGTCCTACTCTATGGTTGTGAGACATGGACACTAAATAGTGACTTGAAGAGACGAATCAATGCCTTTGGTAATAAGTGTCTTCGCAGAATCATGGGGTATCGTTGGGATGATTACGTGTCAAATCAGCGATTGCACCGTGAGACTTAATCGAGGCCTATTACCTGCATAGTCCGTCAGCGCCAACTTCGGCTATATGGGCATGTGGCACGCTACCCTGAAACCGATCCTTGCAATCGGGTTGTATCTGTAATAGACAATCCGGCGTGGAGGAGGCCAAGAGGGCGCCCACAAGGCACGTGGCTGAGGCAAGTTGATGTTTCTTGTCGAGAGCTGCTTGGTATGGAAAGGAGCCAGCATGGGAACTCGCGCGTGGTGATCCCGGGAGTGGCGTCTTAGGGTGGGCAAGGCGACGCGCCCCCCGGCGTATGCCCCGAATGATTGATTGTTTGATGCAACAAAGACAGTCCATATTGACCAGGTTAAACGAGTAGCTAGAGGATTAGATACAGGTGAAGAATTGCCATGCCCAAATACTAAAACACAGGACACACCTGTAGTTAATGATGACACACACACTGCTACAAATGATTACCGTCACAAATTGCGGTCACACACGCAGAAACAGTATTGTCATTCCATTCCATACCAGTCCATATCATTACATTTTATATCAGGTCACCTGATGATTTTACAATTACCATGCATTCTTAATTTTAATGTGTGTTGTTCTCTTTTTAGGAAAGATCTACACAACACACTTAAGCCAATGTTATTTACACTTTTGATAATACTTAACATTGGAGTTTTACGATGTTTTTTGGTTTAGCTACATATTGTTCTGACCAACTACTACAGGCTTGTGCGGATGATCTTGGCGCCAGAATCCGTTCATCGAGATTTACCGCGCAGATTTAAAGTTACTTCCCAAGCTATAAAAAAAATGCAGAAGGCATGAATCGTATGTCTGACAGCAACGTACATCATCTTGCACACTCACCGGTGTGTGGGAGGGAGGGTTTCTCTCCCTCTCCTCCCTCCATAGGCGGTTGACAGTTTGCATGAGTTTGAACTTATAGCCTCCAGCGTTCCCCTACATCCCGTGTTTTTGCCTGTTTTTGCTGGATTACATAATGGGTGGAAAACATACGGATGGCACAACGATTTAAGCAATCATTGATCTTTACAAGGCTGGGATCAATAATAAGGAAATTTGCAAGCTTAAAGGACTAAAGCTTAGAACAGTGCAAAATTGTATCCGCCGATTTAAGGCTGGCGGAGAGGTGAATCTCCCGCTCCCAAAAAATAACCTGGGAAACAAAAAAAACGTGTAACAGAAACCAGGAGCGTGTTTAAGGCGACAGCTTGATGCCAATCCTAGCCTTACAGCCAGAGAACTGAAGGAGGAAAATCATACGCATCTTGGTAATGTGTCGCTTCGTACTGTACAGGAAACTTTGAAACGTGACCTTGGCTACAGGTGTTACCGGGCGCGGAATAAGCCACTGATAAATGACCGCCAAAAGGGAAAAAAAGGCTTAACTTTGCAAAGAAATACAGAGATTGGCCTCTTGACAAGTGGCGGGCTGTGCTGTGGAGTGACGAAAGCACATTTTGTGTGAGTGGAGGAGGACCAGCAAAAGTGTACCGTCTCCCCGGCTCAGACCCCACCGAGCCTCGCTACACACGAAAGACCACAACACACCCTCCCAGTATCATGGTGTGGGGTTGCTTTACTTTTCATGGTATTGGGAACTTACTTATTTTCCCAAAGAACACAATTGTTAACAAACTGGTGTATTTTGATCTTTTAAATGACCACCTGGAGGCCTGCTTTGAAAAGACACAGGCACAGATTTTACAACAGGATGGAGCATCCTGCCACACAGCTCGAGATGTGATACAGTGGCTTGATGACTGCAAGATTGGGAAATAGATGACTGGCCAGGTAATTCTCCCGATATATCACCCATAGAAAATCTTTGGGCCATCATTAAAGTCAAACTCCGCTCACGTGACACCTCTACACTCCCCAAACTTGAAATGGAGCTCCGAAAGTGTTGGGAAGAATTTAAGCCTGAGTTCCTTCAAAATCTTGCTGACAGTGTACCACGTCGCCTTCAAAGGGTCATCAAGAGGAAGGGCTACGCAACGAAATACTAACTACAATTGTAAGTGTTGATATTCTACATTATTTTGCTATAAACATGATGCGTCATACGTGTAAACATTCCCTTTTCGGAGGCGCGCACTGATTATCCACGCAAACTGCGTAGTAGAACCTGATATAGTTTCCATGTTTACCTTGTAACTCTTGCACGATAGAAACTCTAATGAATAGCAGAACCTAGATAACCTATGTATATCTCTTCACATTAGAATACTATTTTGTAACTGTTAAAGTTGCACCACAGTGCATTGCATGACATTCATTCTTCCACAATTGATGGAATTAGTACGCACTTATTGTAGAGATACATTATTTACTTGCATGAAATACTAACCCATTGCATTAATGTTTTTTTCCCAATTTAAAAGGTTCAGCTGTTGAATATAAAATTTGCCCTAATGAGGATTAATGTATTATTCCACGTCATACCAAATATGCCAACCTTATCATTTTACAGCTCGAAATGCTTTCCCAGCTATCTGTGCATTTCCCTTGATAAGATTTACCTCCAATCGGATAGCTTTTCCTATTCCACTCCCGTGGAAACTTGGTGATGTTGGTGTAGAGGTGTTGGTGAAATGTTGGTGTAGAGTTTAATTGATCACTCCCGTGGAGAACACCAAATCTAAATTTTGATTAGCTTGAGTGAGTTTCTTGTCCTCATCCATATTCCATATTTTAATGGTTAATCATGCTTCCTTAGCACATGATTCTTACAAGTTCAATATAAGAGTGCTCACTACTCGTCCTGTTATACATCACATGTTTTCTGTAGTGCATTCAAATGTGTAAACTCCTTTTAATTTCTCTGCCAGTCAATGTTTACACTCGCTGATGTAAAAAATTTTTACAATATGATTGATTTATTATCATTTATGTATGATTTTTGGCAAACTTGGATTTGCCCACACACAATGCAAACACAGCAGCAGCTCTACAGTCAGACGATCCTTCGTCATTACTTGACACATTCAGGGTTTTTAACAATTACTTGATGATTTCATTTTCCAATTTCATTACATGAAATTTTAAGTTTTCAATTTTTCCATGTAATTTTCACAGCTACTTTCGCTGACAGTTGAGCTTGCTAGCTACCGTCTACGGTACACGTACACTTGGTACACCTTACACTTGACATTTCTTAACGGTGATATTTGCACATTGTGGATTTACCCACGCTAGTACTGACACATATATATAATTTTACTCGACCATGTCATTTTCTTTGATGTTGAACATCATGTAATCCATAATTTTCCATATTTTTCTATGTATTTGGCTCAGATTTTACTCACATTTAGCGATAGGAATTAAGCTTTGGGAAGCTTAGAGTTTATATTGTATATATATTAGCCTTTAGTTAGGTGTACCATTTGTTATTCCCTAGCTGATTCTTATGTGCCTAATTTGCGGACAAATTATATAGCGGCCCGAGCAATGTCAGTCAGTTATCACTCCTAACATATATAATACCTTGCATAACTATTACTAGTGAATTACACCTAATTTTCAAACAAGTGTCACACGTATTATAACTTCCATACAGGATATGTGCATGTACTTAACTTCAAAAGAATCAGTATATTTTTAGGAACATCTTAGACATATAATTATATATATATATATATATA
Organism: Chionoecetes opilio; assembly: GCA_016584305.1. Classification (NCBI taxonomy): domain Eukaryota; kingdom Metazoa; phylum Arthropoda; class Malacostraca; order Decapoda; family Majidae; genus Chionoecetes; species Chionoecetes opilio. Next base: position 405,827 of record JACEEZ010023538.1, read on the forward strand.
TATATATATATATATATATATATATATATATATATATATAATATATATATATATATATATATATATATATATATATATATATATATATATATATATATATATATATATATTATATATATATATATATATATATATATATATATATATATATATATATATATATATATATCTATATATATATATAATAAATATATGTAATGTATATATAATTGTATGTATATCTTTCCTGCTATGTTTCACCGTGAGACCATGAACACCTTGCACTCTCTAAGCTCGAGCTAAGTATGTCACAGGACAAATGCCTAGCTATCAGCAGTATGTAGGTTCGACGACCCTTGTAACAGAGGAGAGAAGCGCACAGGAGACGGGAGAAGCAGGGAGAACATCTCGGATCAGCACCCTAGCAGGACGTACCTATCACACGCTCCACCGAGGACTCCCTGGCTGAGTTCAAGACATTCATTGTACTGGTTGTAATCTCTACGCTTCTTATTAGACTCTAAATAAATATGTACGAAACTGAACATACATATTTAACTCAACCAAATAAGTCTACAAATATATACGAATTATACATAGAACTTTCCTGAAGGAAAGAGAATGGCAAACATGAAATGACAAACTTGGTGGAACGGAGGAAATAAGTTAGGTCTATTTAGATATCTTACAAAACCTAGAGGTTGTATGCCTTACATACAACCTGGAGATAAACTTACATTACAAACTGATACTAATGTTAAATCTGTACATGGATAAGAGATGAGCGCTGGAGATCCCAGTGTCTTGGTGTGAGCGCGGCGCGTCCCTCGCTCCATGTTCCGCTGTGTAGCGCGTGGTGCCAACAGCCGCGGCAGGTCCTCTTGTGCCCGCCGGAGCCCAGGACTGCCCTAGCTTCCTCGTGCTCTGGGCCGCTGGGGGCAACGGGGAGGGGGGGAGCTAGAAAGCGGCTGGACGATGGGGTCCTTCATGTAGTAGGTGGGTTAGGTGGAGCCGGTGGTTGGCGACGTGGGCCACCCTCCGTAGCCAGTTGTTGCCGGCCGACAGGTCCCGTCCTTGTGGCAAGACTGTGCTCCCCTTGGACCCCCTCAGCCTGCCAAGCCCTCTCCTGCTTGAGGATCTCGCCACCCCGACAGGCCGCCATCTGATGCATCCTGGGTGTCAGGGGCGCCACCCGGGCCTCGCTCTGGGCACGGAGGGAAGAAGGGATCGAAAGGGAGGTAAACGGAGGAAGAGAGAAAAGTGTGAGAGAGGAAGGGCGGAGGGAGGCGATGTGGAGTGTCACGAGGAGATAAAAACTGAAAAGAGGGAACAATATTCTGAAGAAAAAAGATAGAAGAGAGGAAAGAAAAGATAATGATGGTAAAGTGAGAAAGATCGATGAGTTTGGGAAGAATGAAGGAAAAAAGTTATGATTGTCATTGAATGTTGCACATACAAAGACAAATTTATGTAACTNGTTTTTTTAAAATTATAGAAAAACTTTTCCGAAAACAGTATATCCTTTATACATGTATAACATGATATCGCGGTCATGCCTTAGAACTCCGCGGGTCTTGGGTGAACGAGAGGTCTGTAGCAAGATGGCGCATAGATCAAGTTGTCGCTACTCTATTATTAATTATTCAAGGTACTCTAGGTAAGACTCGTCCCTCTCGTGTTTACACTGCGTGTAGACGGTGTGATTAAATCATGCTTTCTTTCATTACCTTATGACGATGGAAAATCCAGTGAAGTATTTGCAAAACATCAACTTATCCCAGCTGACATTAAATGAAAAGACTGAAATCAAGCGGTACCGACTTTATTTTCAATTAATACTGTAATTCTACCATCACCACCTCAGCCATCCCCTCTACTACCAACACTACCACCCCCACCATACCTTCTACCACCACCACTACTACCATGTCCTGAAATCCGTGAACATCAACTACAACTCATACCTGAGATAGGTAAAATTTGTGTATCCTATTATTGTGTGAAGCTTGCAGTCCCTCCATTGTATTTTATCACGAGCCGCCACTGCTAGGAAACAATGTATTGAGGCTAGAAATCGAGCTAATAGGGTTTTAGGATTCATTCCCAGAAGTGTTGAAAGTAGATGTGCTGAGGTTATTTGCTAAAGCTTTATTTTGCTCTAGTCAGACCTCACCTAGACTATGCGGTACAGTTTTGGTCCCCGTATTACAGGATGGATATACAGCCTTGTTAGAATCAGTCCAGAGAAGGATGAATAAAATGATACAAGGGATGCGTAGTTTTACTTATGAGAGGAGATTGAAGCTATTAAATTTACACTCACTTGAGAGGCGAAGAGTAAGGGGCAATCTGATAGAAGTTTTTAAGTGGTTAAAGAGATACAATAAAGGAGATGTAGGAAACGTTCTCACGGCTAGCAAGCAGGGTAGAACTAGAAGTAACGGATTCAAACTTGAAAAGCGTAGATTTAAAAAAGAAACAGCGAGAAACTGGTTCACAAATAGGGTGGTAAATTATTAAAATGGACTCAGTCGTCAGGTGGTTAGTGCGGAGTCAATAGGGAGTTTTAAAAGGAGGATAGACAACTTTATGGATGGGATGAAAGGTGGATGTAGGTAGTGTTAAGTAGCAGGAACTACCACGTGTAGGTCTCGCGGCCTCTTGTAGCTTCCTTATCTTCTTGTGTTCTTATGTCTTTTACATCCTTATTTCCCAGCTGTGGACTCAGAATCCCTAGACAGATCTCATCACTTTTCTGATCTTTCTTTCTCTCTGTACAACCCCAGTATACTGTAGCTACTGATCCCTCCATTATTTTGTTTTCTAACCTCGTAAGCCATTCTTCTTCACCAATGATTTTATAATGACTACTACTGCTATAATGAGCAGTATTCTCAGCATTTCTCAATGCGGATGGACTCTCAGTAGCGCATCTTGGCCGAATTTTTGTTTTTCTATGACGTACGTGTGTAAGGAACCTATTCCAGTCAAACTTTGAAAAAATTGAAGGAAAAATTGGTTGGTTACTTTCAAAATTACTATATACAGTGTATATAATTTTTTTCTCGTGCTTAGATTAATGTTTTGGGTGGCAACTATGGTTTAGGTTGTGAGCCTGGAATTGATTATCCCTAAATACATGTATTTCACTGTATGCTAGAAAGAACATATGCCATTATGAAGACTGTCATGAATTCAGTTTAATATAGCATCCTCTACTATATAAAGTGTGATGATATATCTTCATTTACTCCATTCATAACATTACTTGCAGGCAAGATGTGGATAGAAGTCACCAACGGCACAGATATCACAGAGGCCTTTGAGAGTGCCCATATCACTGAAAACCCTGAGAAGCTCCTGAAGAAGTACTATGCTAAAGATGTTTCAACGCCCAGGAACTCTCCATACACATTTCATGAAGACGGTTTTTATAAGACCTTTAAGAGAAAGGTAATTACATTTATACTATGGTACCAACACTCAAACCTTATAGGATATAGTTATCATGGGGTTTTTATCAGACATTGTTTTGATTTTCTCATCAGAATCATTGCTGTTCCTTTAAACTCCCTGAAGGAGGTGGTCACGACAGAAGTCTCCATCTGCACTATTTATGCGCCCCATTCTCAAATCTTTCAATCCTCTCACTCACATACTCCACCACTCTATTATCTCTGTTAATAGAGGGTTGTATTATCACACTTCCAGCATCTATTTTATTCTTATATAGGTTAAGACAAGTGCCTGTGGGCCCTTCGGACCCATGTATTGATGTTTGTAGTAGTAGTATATATTAGACAACATGTGATTGCAAACTCCAATCGTGTTGTTGCTGTCGTTGGTCACTGGTCAAAGTGCCTCGGGGTAAACCACGTTCTGTATGATTCCAACCCTTTGTGTTCCGTGTGATTCCAACACACACACTCACACACGCACACAAACGTCCATGAGTCTACTGAGTTTCTGGAATACGGCAAGACGTTATCGCAGAGTTTTTCCTGTAATCTAATACCCCTAAAGTGTTTTTAGCCCAAAACCCCCCTTCTAATATGATTCAATCGACATGGACCAGCCTGTACCACTACGATTTATTTGCGCTTTTTGGAGCCTACTCTCATCAAATTGAATTTACAGTTTTCGGCTACACAAACAGCAACCACACAGACACACGGCTACTCCTATAGTATATTAGATTTGTTTTTAACAACCATCCCATCTCGTTTACTATCTTAAGAAAGATTAATCTTTTCTCATATACGTCTTCCACTAACCTTCAACCATCTGATAACTTTTACTTCAGTCTCTGGAAACCAAAAATCAAACTTATTTTCAAATAATAATGTCTGGAGTTAGGTTGAACTTACGTTAGTTTTAAATTAATCGTCCAATCCCATTTTTTTGTTTGCATAAATATGTTGAATGTTCATTCAAAACACCTAATCCACAAAAAATCATTCATTTCCACGCCTTATTTCCGTAAAAACACGACATGTGTAAAAAGCGCGGGAAAAAATGTTTCATCCCTCCAACAGGCCCGCGAATATTATTGATGACGTCAGAGAAGGTGTTCACCGAGAGAGAGAAGAGAGAGAGAGAGAGAGAAGAGAGAGAGAGAGAGAGAGAGAAGAGAGAGAGAGAGAGAGAGAGAGAGAGAGGAGAGAGAGAGATGCTGGAGTCCTTGAAGAATCTGCTATTATTCACTATACTTCATCCCCAACACCCACCCACATCCCACAACACCCACCCCTGTTCCCACCCACATCCCCACTTCCAACACCCATCCCCTTCCCCAACCACCAACACCCCCCCCCGTTTCCCTACCTTCACCCCAACACACCACGTCCGTCCGACGCCCCAACTTTTTTAAACATTTCCACCTTTTGGTCTGATAGTTTTGCAAACTTCTCTGGAAAGGCAAAATTTTTTGTGCACCCATCAAGGATCATGGTAACCATTCGCAAAAAAAATCATCAGAAACACTCAAAATTCTTAAAGAAATATATTTACTCCCCCAACGAAGTTGAGGGGTTTTTGTTTTCATCCGATCTGTCTGTCGTCAGTCGTCTGTTTGTTAAATGTACGGATTTCTCGAAAGTTACAAAAAATTTGGACCAAACTCGGTAACCAAGTCTATTTGGTTTTAAAGGAAGAATGATTTAATTTTTGGGGTGAAATTTTGACAAATGTTGCCATGGCAAACCAATTGATGAAATATTTGGCCCGGGGGTATGCGCTATACGAGTGCAAATAATTTTATTAAAAAAAAATATATATTATTATATATATATATAATTTTAATATTATATATATATATATATATATATATTATATAATTATATATAATTGATAAAAATTCGGGGGGAGGTATGGGTCCCATGAGTGCCCCCCCCCCTAGTTATCTCTTGTGTTTACGTGCTTCTGGATTTGCGCGGGAAGAGGAGACCACCTTCAGTGATGTCACCGAGCCGTGGCGCATCGTCTGCCAGTTGCCAGCAGCGTTTTCGAAGCTCGGGGAATTTTACAGATTTTGATTGCAGATTATCAAAAAACGGCTGACTGGATGCAAAAAGTGACAACATATTGTTGATACACTCGATAATGGCTATACTCTAACTACATAAAATCAGGAATGAGGAAATGGTCTGGAGGATTACTTTATGATAGGGTTTGGTTAGGTTTTGTTTATTCGGATATATTAGCAAGAACTTGTGCATAGCAGCACCTCCCCCCTCCCCCCAAGCTGGGCAGCACACTTCACACTGCCTCATGTTCAATGTAACTCAATGTAATTAGGCACTATTTTACTGGTTTCTAGTAAAAATACGTTTTTTTCGGTTTCCGGAAGTCAGTAATATCTCTGCATGCTGAAGCAAAAATTTGTTCTAAAACTGTGGGTCGCGACCCCTCTAGGGGTTGCAAGATGCTTCTGGGGGGATCGCGAGAAGATTTATAGAATGTGAAGAATACATCAGAAACACAATTACACTTTCATAATATAATCATAATTATTCATTTATATAATACGAAACAATATAGTGACTATGCCTTCCTAGGCCTTAGATAAGTTTCTAATGAAAAAAGTACAGCAAGAATGTAGAATATCAATTGGACTCATTACAGTATTATTTATGTACTTATGTACATCTCGGTCCCTATCTCGAGGGGGGTGATCGCAAGTTTTTTGAAATTATTAGAAGGGCTCGCGGGCTAAAATGTTTGAGATCCTCTGGTGTAGAGCATAGTTAATTATTAAACACTCAGTTGTCTGTTAATATTGTGGTTATCATGCTCGGTCTCCAACTGGGCTTAGGGCTCACATCATCCCTTCCTCTATCAACCAACCAAGCAAATGGTCTGTGGCTTATATCCTCGGTCAGACAGAGCCAGTTTGGGTAGGTGTCCTTTCACACTGTAGTCCTAGTTCATCAACATGAGAAGTTCAGGCATACACTCGGGAGGTGTGTTCTTGCAGTCTAGCAATAGCAGACAATAGTAATTTTAATTTCATGTATGTATAATATATATAGTATATGTATAATGTGATCATTATGTGAATATATAATAACTGAAAAAATATTAATTGTAATTTAAACTTATGAAGCTCAATGTATAATCTTGCCATCAGCCTCTGTAATAGCTCCAGCCCTGCCCCTTATCACTCTGGCCAGAATTATATGGGGTGCATGGCTATGGAGAGAAGCCATGATGAAGTTGCAAGGATGAAAACAACTTAGTAGACAAGGTGGCGGCCTTGCAACGGGCTACAGGTCAGGGGGTAGATGCTCGAAGGAGTTACGGGACCATAAGTATTACCCTAGACGGCTTTTCCCTCGTAGCGCCTCTACGGTTAATGCTCAAACCGTTTTCTCACTTTTTACGAGACCGCGAGGCTACGGGTGCTCGGGACCACCTTTAGCTCTCAACGAAAGTGAGATTTAAGGCGGCAAGACATCAACAAACACCAAAAAAATACGTTGTATCCTATTTTCATGTTTTTTGTTTATAGAGCCTTTTCATATTGGCTGTTTGAAATGTATGTTTTTTATTGCCCATTGACCCCTTATAATCATATTTGACATAAAATATTTTACTTGCAATAGATTCATTTAGGGAAAAACCCTAAATATTGATATTTTAATATATTGGGGCGACTTTTTAATAAAAACGTTTAGTTTCTCAACAATTTTTGGCCCCGCTATAATTATGCGGTGGGGGGGGGTGTCATTGTTTGAGTACACACCACCACCGCTGAAACATCTCCTGCATTTGAAGTTGTCTTTAAATTTCTTTCTGGGGCTCCCGACAGCTGAGAGCAACGTATTGGCCGATCATGCGAGGCGTTTTGCTCTTGATTGGCATCAAATTTCTCCAACACCCCAGAATATCTTATTTCCCCACCCAAGGGCCCACCGATCACCATAAAGGAGTGCCCCCCTCTTTTGGCATTAAAATGGCCCCACCCCCGTACGGTTATTGTAGCCTTACACCCTTAGCTATAAACGGATCGCGGACTGGGCTACTGTGGCCGGATCGAAGTCCCACCAGCCACCACCACCCTTGCCCAAAACCAAACAAATACATGGGGCCGGCCCAGGCGGGGGTGGGTCGGCTGCTGGCATGTGATAGCCTATTTTTCCACCTACTCTCTAAAACCTACTATACTACAACTTTTACCACCTACTACTACTATTCCACCTACAACTACTATTAACACCTACTACTAACTACTAAACTTCCAACCTATGCATCGTCGAACCTTCCAAGTCATTATTTACGGTGATACACAGACAACAGGTGTGTTGCGAGGCCGTACAGGTGTGTAGTGACAGGTGTCTTGCGAGGCCGTACGGTGTGAAGTGACAGGTGTGTTGCGAGGCCCTTTACAGGTGTGTAGTGGACAGGTGTGTTGCAAGGCCGTACAGTGTGTAGTGACAGGTTGGTCTTGCGAGGCCGTACAAGGTGTGTAGTGACAGGTGTGTTCGAGGCCGTACAGGTTGTTAGTGACAGGTGTGTTGCGAGGCCGTACAAAGGTGTGTGGGTGACAGGTGTGGTGTATTGGGTAAAGCGAGAGAGGCTAAGAGTGCGGTGTTAGCCCCCGAGTGTGTGTGGTCTGACCTAAAGAGCGAACCCCCGCCAGTTCTCCTCCACTAAAACCCGCGTCCCCCCTTTACCGCCGCGGCCAGGGGTTTACGGCGCGGGCCACAGTGGCCCTCCATAGAAGCTACTCTCGGGGATTACAGGAAGTTTAAATGAATCAAAAACCTTTGGCCTAATCAAAAAAGTTTCTAATTAGGTATATTGAATTTGAAAGTAGTTAGTTTCGTACACTGATTTTGAGTATTTTCGTACATACCTGGGTGTCGTTTCGTAACTCTAGTAGTCAAGTTCAACTCTGAGCTGAGTGTACGAAACGACTATGGTTTCATATGACTATGAACAACTTTTGGTAATAATGGACGAGAGTTTTTCGCGGTCGGGTTTTTAGAGACACCAACTATTTTTTTTTGGCCCTACAATACGTGGGTTTTGTAATGAAGAATAGTTTTTTTTTTGCGCAACCCCCCCCCCCCCCCAAAAAAAAAATAATAATTTAATTATGAAACTACCTAACCTTATAGGTTTTTATGAAACCTAACCTAACCTTATAGGTTTTAAGAAACCAACCTAGCTAACCTAAGGTTTTAATGAACCTAACCTACCTTATAGGTCTTAATGAAACCTAACCTAACCTTAAAGGTTTTAATGAAACCTAACCTAACCTTATAGGTTTTAATGAACCTAAACCTAACCTTATAAAGGTTTTAATGAAACCTAACCTAACCTTAAGGTTGTAATGAACCTACGTAACCTTTTAAGGGGTTTTAATAAACCTAACCTAACCTTAAAGGTTGTAATGAACCTAACCTAACCCTTAAAGGTTTTTAATGAAAACCTAACCTAACCTTATAGGTTGTAAGAAACCTAACCTAACCTTATAGGTTGTAATGAAACCCAACCTAACTTTAACCACAAAGTATACTTTTTTTCTTTCTTTTTCTCTCGCAAAATAAAACTATCTCTATTAGGAAAAAGCAAACCGCTTATTAGAAGCGCTTTTTGATCATTTGTTATAACCGCACTCAGGTCTGTATGCATTTTGCTCATCAAACAACGATCACCCTGTAATAGTTTCGTTGAGCAGTCAAGTTAAATCTGCTCACTGAGCAGAAAAGGCCCGTGTAATACCGCTTTACTCAAAGGTGGAAGATTTGCCACTTCCAGGTCCTGGTTTTGTTTGTACAGTTTAATAGGGAGCCAGCTTGGCATGACGAGGCGATAAGCACAAAACCCGACCAGTGGGGATACTCCAGCAACGCGAGCCGCAGAAACAAGGCTTTGTTTTGGATTAGCAGGATGGGGATAGTTTGAACCAGTTGCTGACCAGGCTTCCGCGATCCATGTGTTATAGATCAGTGCCTTACCTCATAATTTGTCACTTACGAGGGATTTTCGAGCATCCCTGCCCTGGAGCCGAGGTCTTGGATTTTTACTGGGGCGTGGGATTTCTCTTATGTACAAACATTCTGCCAAATATTATACTCTCTTCGAGGGGAATTTCACAATTTAAAATAATAATATGCCAGTATGTTATCCTCTTGGTGTCACTAATTGTTTATGAATGACAAAGGTAACATAAATTACTTGAGTGAGTGGAATTTGAGTGGCGTGCCGCGAGCGGTAGGCAAGTACCCAGGTATTATGTAAAAGAAAATCTGGTTATTTGCAATATTGCCCTATTAATTACACACAGCAGTTCCCAGAGCATAACGTTATTGTAATGGAAACGTTATCGTTAGTTCGCTCGGGTTTTATCACAGTGCACAGAGTCTCTCACACACACACATAGTCTTCACGTCTGTCTCTAATGGTCGTGGTGCTTCTTCTGTCTACCAGCAGGGCCGTGGGGCGTCGCCTCAGCAGGGTGTGGCGTGACGTCATATAATAAGATCGTGATATCATTATTAACATTAACATTATGAGAAAGGTGCACACCATGAGTGTACCATTATAACATCTACATTTTTAAGAAGGAGATTTTAGTTCAGAGAGGTATAATTTACCATAGGTAAATAGATGAATGAAATAAATTATAATTGGCATCGGGGCATAGGAGGAAAGAGACCTAAAATACAATTGCACCATAGTAACATAATTTTGCATTATGCTAGATAAATACATGACATATAGGCTCTATATCAATTAGAGACATAGGTCCTACCTACCTATAACGACAACATCGCTCGGTCACCTACCAGGCGCGTCCTCGCGCCGTCCTATAGACATGTACCTAACCATATTACAATCATGTATTTCCCTGATTTTGTCGGATAGTTCCCTTCAGGTGAATAAACAAAGATAGGGCTTTCCGAGCAACACAACAAATTGGAATTACTATGATGATGATTATGATGGACAGTCAGTAGCGCATCTTGGCCGACTTTTGTTTTCTATGACGTACGTGTACGTACGTCTTAACCATGGAAGGAAAATAACAGCCGGGCGGATTAAGGTAGACAGGTAAGGAGTCCTGTATGGCTGATTCCAATTCTGAGAAGTTACAGAAAGTATGCTCAGAAATGGTATTAATGAAATACATACTAATCGATACTACACTATCGAGTAGTGAAATTAGCTACAAACCCTTCGTGCAGTTTTTCAGGGAAGGTGTTCAAATAGTCAGAGCGCAAATATCATGCAATAAGAATTGCGAAGTGACCCGAAACTTTGATACATTGAATGTTCCGGACATACTACAGACACATAGAATGTTTGTGTTAAGATGTGATGTCCAAAGAAACTTCTGTGAAAGAATGGTCATGAAACAAAATGGGTATAAAGACACAACGATAAGGCCTTAGAAGTATTCGCCTGAGTTAGCACCACTTCACAAATACCCTCACTGGTTACAGGTAAGAAGGTAAAGAGAGATGTAGGGCAAAAATACAGGTTTAAATACTCTGTACGGCACCTATCTAAATCAGATATGCGTCCCGTTGCGTACCGGGTATACTCATTATTAATTAACACCACATTACTTGCTTGATTTAGAATCATAATAGATTCTTTCCCTGAAAAAGGAAATGGTTCAACTCGGTGAAACAAACACCCAAAACACATGTTCAGATTGAAAGGGAACATGAATAACAACGGCATCTGACGGCAGCACTGATTCAAGGAGAGGGTAATAGTGTGGGATACCATTTAAATCAAACAAAGGTGTCAACATGGTAATACTCCTTCCCTATTACCAAGGCATGCATAAAATCCTTAACAGGAAAGAGTGAAGAAGTGACCCTTCCACGCGCTGCGTTTACCAAATTTGTTAGTATTTGTTCGTTAGTTCGTAAAAGAGAGTTTAGTCGTATTTGTCAAAACAGGGAGTGCTTGATTTAACACATTAAAAGGATACAGACTGTTCAGGTCAGTTTGTATTTCATTGATGGACATCCTCAAGGTGTTAGTGAAAGAGACAAGATCTTCCACATGACTTTTAAGCCTGGTAATATTTCTGCAATTTATATGGATGAGCATGTTATTAGAGGAAGCCAATTAGGTTAGTTGTTTGTATCTCTCCCTAAGTTCTTTCACATCCTCATTCATTGCTGTACCAAATAGCATGCGCGAGAGCTGTCCAATACCATCAATGAAACCCCGTTTTGTGCGTTTAGTTACTTTCAGCCCGTCATAGTTTTCTAAGGCCAGGTTGACAGTGTCATTCAGGTATTACACCCTAGCATATATAAGTAAAAGAAAGTCTCCAGTATACTCCTCCGAAATGTCTTTCTCCAGTCGCAAGAGGGCTCCGCTCAATTGTTCCGTTACCTCCCTCAGTCTACTTGGGACCTCCATCAAAGCAGTATAGGGGTAACGCACCCACAAAGCATCCTCCACCAAGGTAACCCTTCCAAAGTGGGCGGTTAGGGCCCCTGGCTTGAGATGAGCAGGTTCCAGTGCCAGAATAGATGAGGATGAAGAAGAGGAAGTGGACAGACATCTCTGGAATAGAAAAGCTATCACTTACGAGGGCGTAAATCATAAGCATAAGTTTGGTTAGCAATATAATTTGATTTGTTAGTGTCAAGGCGCTTAGCAGCGCAAAGTTTCGCAGTTTCTACTAAACTTAAAGCAGGCTTGGCACTGGTCTGTTTAAGTTGATCACTGTGTATGACTTCTAATGAATTCAACCACGGATACAATATATCATATTTATTACCATGGAGCTGCTTAGCTACCAGGCGCGGACCCACAAATCTAGAAGCCAATTTAGAGTTCTTCTCTGGGACTCGAACCATTGCAGAGTCACCAACTCGTATTTGAATGGGATAAGAGCACTAGTGTTGTTGTGAGCACATAGCTGACTTAGAGGCTTGTAATTTATCTCTGACACCGGTATACAAGTCCGAGAAAACCTTAAGATGACATTTAGCATAATCATCAACATTGAACTCAGATTTCTGAGGGCTATGTTGGTGTCGGAGGGTATATATTTCTTTAGGTCACAACCTAACAGCTACCTCGACCCTTGACGACTAGAAGGAAGCTGTAATAGATCAATAGCAACAATGTCCCAGGGACGCTCAGGAGGTGGATATTCCAAAATTGGTGTGGGCTTTGGCACCGTACCCTTATGCTCGGCACATCTAACGCGCTTAGCCACATATACATCGATATCTAACCGCTTTTTAGGTCATAAATAACTACTCTTTCTGCGGGTCGCAGAAAGATTACACTCTTTTCCTGGATGACCGGCTATTACAATATCTTGAACAAATTGCAGTACCACAGGTACATATGACTCAGGTATCACAAATTGGCTCACCGGGTCGCTCTTATTCCACCAAAATCTACAAAGGAGCTTTTCTGGTGATTAATTGTGAAAAGGGAATGAGCATCTGAGGTAAATTTAACTGGTCTCCCAATTCCAGAGCATATACTATAACTTTACTCCATACGTCAAGTTGACGCTGGGCACAGGCTAGTTCATGTAGTGAAAAATTTGAACTACAGGGGATTTTTCCGTCCCCATTCCATACATGTACATTTCTAGAAAGAGCATCAGCCATTACATTGGCTCGACCTGGCAAGTATTTAAATGTTGGATTGAATTTGTTTATTGTTAAGAACCAACGTGCGAGTCTTTCTGAGAGGTTTCTTCTAGAGGCTGACCGGATATCCGCATCCACGGATATCCGTATCATTTTTAACATACGCATGCGCATCGATGGATGCGGATATTATGCAAATATCTTGAATAACTAGACACTACATTTCGGTTGGAGAGAGAGAGAGAGAGAGAGAGAGAGAGAGAGAGAGAGAGAGAGAGAGAGAGAGAGAGAGAGAGAGAGAGAGAGAGAGAGAGAGAGAGAGAGACTCGAAATAATGTGGAACTGGTTTACAAGAGGAAATATTATGGGATGTGTTTGTGCAGATGAGAGAGAGACAAAGAGTAAGTCTGACTGTCAATCACTCACTCGCACGGGTCACGCATCCTAACGATTCTTGATCAAAGCTGTTGGACTGGTGGCGGGCTGTTCCCAGGTAGCGGGGTTGTCACTTGTAGGAAATCAGTTGCATTACAGTGCTTGCGTAGTGATAACACAGATAATTATAATTGTAGCAAAATTTTATTCGTTTATTCTTGTTTCCTCTATTTCTCAATAGTATATTAAATTATACATTTCTACTCATCTCTTAGCTTGCTTAGGGGAGGTGTTAGCAGAGTGGTTAGCATCTCCGAGTGGCGTTCTCGGTGACCTGTTCGATCCCTGATGAGACCCAAAATCCACTTTAAATAAATCTTTTATTACCGTCGAATATCCTAAGAACATCCACATGCTGCCCATTAAAGTAATCGTCCAGACCATTTCATCATTCCTGATTTTATGTAGTTACAGTATAGCCATTATCGAGTGTATCAACAATATGTTGTCACTTTTTGCATCCAGTCAGCCGTTTTTTAATAATCCGCAATCAAAATCTGTAAATTCCCCGAGCTTCGAAAACGCTGCTGGCAACTGGCAGACGATGCGCCACGGCTCGGTGATATCACTGAAGGTGGTCTCCTCTTCCCGCTAATCCAGAAGCACGTAAACACAAGAGATAAATATAGTACTTGAAGAATTTTGGGTGTTTCTAATAGATTTTTTTTGCGATATGGTATACACATGCATCCTTGATGGGTGCAGCAAGAAAGCTGTGCCTTTCCAGAGAAGTTTGCACACGTATCATACCAATAGGCGAGAAATGTGTAAAAAATATTGGTGCGTCGGACGGACGTTGGTGTGTTGGGGTGAAGGTAGGGAAACGGGGGTGGGTGTTGGTGGTTGGGGAAGGGTGTTGGTGGTGGGGGAAGTGGGTGGATGTTGGTGGTGGGGGAAGTGGATGGATGTTGGTGGTTGGGGAAGGGGATGGGTGTTGGTGGTTGGGGAAGGGGATGGGTGTTGGTGGTTGGGAAGGGAGGTTTGTGTGGAGGGATGGGAGTTAGTGGTGGGGGAAGGGGATGAGTGTTGGTGGTTGGGGAAGGGGATGGGTGTTGGTGGTTGGGGGAAGTGGGTGGATGTTGGTGGTGGGGGAAGTGGGTGGTTGGGTTGGGGAAGAAGATGGTGTTGGTGGTTGGGGAAGGGTGTTGGTGGTTGGGGAAGGGGAGGGTGTTGGTGGTAGGGGAAGGGGGTGGGAGTTAGTGGTGGGGGAAGGGGTGAGTGTTGGTGTTTGGGGAAGGGGATGGGTGTTGGTGGTGGGGAAGTGGGTGGATGTTGGTGGTGGGGGAAGGGGTGTTGGTGGTGGGGGAAGGGGTAGGATTGTTGGTGGTTGGGGAAGGGGAAGGGTGTTGGTGGTGGGAAGGGGTGGGTTGTTGGTGGTTGGGGGAAGGGGTGGGTGTTGGTGGTTGGGGAAGGGGATGGAGTTAGTGGTGGGGGAAGGGGATGGGTGTTGGTGGTGGGGGAAGAGGGTGGTTGTTGGTGGTGGGGGAAGGGGATGGATGTTGGAGATGGGGGAAGGGGATAGGTGTTGAAAGTGGAGATGTGGGTGGGAACGGGGGTGGATGTTGGGGGATGTGGGTGGGGGAAGGGGATGGGTGTTGGAAGCGTGGATGTGGGTGAGAACAGGGGTGAGTGTTGTGGGATGTGGGTGGGTGTTGAGGGATGGTGTAGAGTGAATAATAGCAGATTCTTGAAGGTCTCCAGCATCCCCCCCCCCCCCCTCTCTCTCTCTCTCTCTCTCTCTCTCGGTGAACACCTCCTCTGACGTCATCAATATTATTCGCGGGCCTGTTGGAGGGATGAAACTTTTTTCCCGCGCTTTTTACACAAATCGTGTGTTTACGGAAATAAGGCGTGGAAATGAATTATTTTTTTGTGGATTAGGTGTTTTGAATGAACATTAAACATATTTATGCAAACAAAATATGGGTCTGGACGATTACTTTAAGCTGTTTTAATTACTTTACTTTATTATGTCTACGCAATCTACCTTCGATTGCGAGTGCATCGGAGGACACCACAAGGGGGCGGCATGAGCCTGCCTGCCATTCTAGTCCTGGAGGTCACTGTCTAGAGGCGCTATAGGCATAAATGCAAATAGATTTTTTTTAAATCAATAATTTGTGACAAACTCTTGATGGCTAGAAATATCCGCATCCGCATCCGCAAATATTGGAAATAACTATCCGCATCAACTTCCGCATCCGCAAATACTGAAAAATCAACATCCGGTCCACCTCTAGTTTCTTCCCTTAAAAGGTTCAGTCAGTGACAGCTGCGTGAGCATTATATACCGTTATATTGTAACCTAGTATAATACCTCCAAAATTCTTAACCCCTTGAGCCCAGAACGTAATTTCCATTGTATTTGGTTACCATAAGACGATTTTTAGTGAATATAAGCAATATTTTTAGATATGACTTGTTAATCTGNAAAAGCAAAGGGAAAATTTTGAAAAAAGGGGGCATTTGATTTATAAAGGGTTGGTAACAGAGTCATTAATAAATATGAGGTAGGCGGGGTTTTTTAGGGAAAGGGGGGTTTGGCTGTACCCCATTGCCTGAGGGGTAAGAAGTGACTCATACAGGGAAGGGACATCATGCATTTGGGAAAAAGCCCTCAGAACATGTAGGCAGATGGGGACTAGGAGCTTGTAGGAGAAAAGGGGGCCAGAGGCCAAAAGGGGACAGGGATGGAGCACCTTCGGGGAAAAAGGTAAAATTTAAAGGGAAAAAAACTGGGGGTTCCACAAAAAAATTGAAAGATTAGTAAATGATAGATGGGCAAAGAAAATACCCGTAAAATGATTCAAGTTCCACCGGGAAAAGAAGGAACTAGAGAGATGGAAAAGGAGAAAAAACTGTGGGGGGGAATGGAACGGGAAATGGAGATAATAGATATCAAAAAAAAAATTTGAGAATAAGGGGCTATTTAAAATTGGGGGAAAGGGAAAATGGCCGGGAAAAATCAACTTTGCAGTGGTACAGGGGGAAAACAAAAACCGAGGGGGTGCCCTGGCATGTAGGAAAAACTGGGGTAGTAAGTTACTCTATAAAGCAAGAACAGGCACCTTGGAAGTCAAGGGAAGGAAAAAAGGGCCCTGGAAAACCCAAAGAATTTTTGCTGCAGGGTGGGAAAGAGAAAGAAACTGTAGAACAGTCATTGGAAGCAACAAAAAGGGAGTAGGGGGAAAAAAAGCTTTATAGCGTCAATAGTAATAGGTCCTAGGCAGAAGGAGTGGGAAGGAGACTAGAGCAAAAAGACGGGTTCTGTGTACGGTGTTAGGGGGGGTAGGGGGACAAAAAGGGAAACTAAAAAAGTATTTTTAAACCTCACCAAAGGGGTTCCCTAACGCAGTTTTGGGGAGTCAGAACAAAAAATAGACAAAAAAATTAGGATAAATAATCAAAGGATTAAAAAACTGTAAAAATTTGTTTTTCCCCCGGTGAAAAAAAACAGGGGAAGAGTTAACAATTTTTGTTAACGAAGGAAAAGGGAAGGGGAAAAGAGGCCCTAAAAAGCGATACTAAAGCGCCAAAAGGTTCACAGAAAAAAAAGAATTTTTAAATGGGAAAAAAAGGTAAAATTTTTCCCCTTAAATACCTTATTTATGGAAATATTAGGTGATACAAAGGTTTTAAATTAAGTAAATAATTTAAGGGGGAAACGAAAAATACATTGCCCCCAAAATTAGCCTTTCAGCGAATATTCTCCCTAAAATTTAAAGGACAGACCTTATTTTGTTTCCGGTAAAGGGGAACTTTTTGCGTTTTTTTCGTAAGGGGTCCCCGCGGGAATACAAACAGAAAACGTCCCGGGGTATCCCTTGGGGGCCCTGATCCTGGGTTGGGGAACCCCGTGCCCAGAGTAGCTTCTAGGGACCACTGTGGCCCGCGCCGTACCCGGGGGCCGGGGTTTTAAATGGGGACGAAAAACCTGCGCGTTCCTCTTTAGGTCAGACACACACACCCCTGGGGGGCTAACACCTAACTCTTACCCCTCTCTCGCTTTACCACACACCCCAAACACCTGTCACTACACCCCTTTAAAGGGCCTCGCTAAAAACCCCCCGTCTCTTTGTATACACACACACACGCAACCCCTGTCATACACACCTGGGCTGCGCACAAAGGGGAATTTCTTACGATTCTTTTTGCTCACCCCCCTAGTGAACGACGAGTTACAAAAAAATTGAAATACCTTTCCAAAATGGGGGGTCCCCATACAGTGTTATCCCCCGGGCTGCTTCCCATTTTTGGCAGAACAACTAGCTGGGGACCCTGATTTGCAGCAGGAGAAATTATAGTAGCAAGATATAAACCCGGACGGAGGCAGGAAGAGGAGAGAGAAAAAGAGAGGCCCCCCAAAATCCAGTGGGATTCCCGAAATATTTGGAGAGGGATAGTGCCCCTGAAACCCCCCAAGAAAACTTCAAGAAGCATTTCGATGCAGATTGAAGGGGAAACCAGAGGCTTGAGAAACTTTTTAAAGTAAGAAAAGCACAACATGCATTGTGACCTTTTTTTTTTATTTAAAATGAAATGCAAAGTAAACTAGCGTGGTGCTTTCCCCGCCCTGCAACTTGAATTTTTTTTTCTTGATTTTTAAATGGGGGAAAAACCTGAAACTTTAGTACAATCCTCCCCCTTTGCCCAAAATATTTGCTTGCCATACCAGGGGGGGGGGGCCCTTGCCCCCCCTCAGCCCCCCCCCCACGTTTAGTTATCACCTTAGTTACGAACCTATCCCGCTGGGGGGGGGAAGGTGGGTTATAAGGGACGAGAACCCTGCGCGGGTCATACCCCCCTTTTAACCCACTTTGCTTTTTCCATATTTTTTTTTGGGTTTCCCAGTATACTGTACATTTTTAATCCTTTTTGGGCATAACCTTAAAAAACTTATATACATAGAAAAAAGGGACTTGGTTTTTCTAATACACATAAAGACCCCCACCCCAGCCGAGGGCCCCCCCCCCTTTAGGAGGTTGTTTAAGGTTCGGCCCGGTTTCAAAATCTTTTTTTTGGGGGGTTTTTTTCCCGGAAAATAAAAAAAAACCCCCCACTGAAAAAAAAACATTTTTTTGCAAGGAAAAACTAATCAGTGTCTCAGAAAAATGCCCCCACAGCCCCTCGCCCCTTTTTACAGGATTGCCCCCCTCCAGCCCCCTTTTTGGGTGTTTTTTTACATTTCCGAGGGGGTAAATTTATGGTTTAAAAAATGCCCCCAATTTGGTTCAGCTCTACAAGTTGAGGTGGTTAAAAATAACTTTGCCTTGAAATTTGCTTTAAACTCCCATAGAACCATTATGTGTAAAAAAATAAGTTTAAAATTTTGGGTTTATTGGGTGTCCCTGATGTCGAGGACGAAACATAGTTTTCCAGCGGGTTTTTTAAAAATGTTTAAAAAATTAAATTGGGGCACTCGTTTTTGGGGGAAAATCTAGGGTTTTTTTAAAACGGCCCCCCGCCCCTCCTGGTTTTCCTAAATATCCAGCTACGCCACTGTCTTAGCCAATTGATAAAAAATAAAGTTTTTTTTATCTTTTATAAATCAAACTCCACGTTTAACCTAACTTGTTTTGGGGATCTAGGAAATTTAAAAAACCAGTAATGAGAAAGGGGTTTAAAATACTCTTTCCTATGCATTTTGATGGGGAAAAAAATGATGTTCACTTTCAAAAATTGTCGGAAATTTTTTAAAATTTCCATTAAATTCCCCCTTTTAAACCCCCCACTTTAGGTTAGGCTACCAAGCAAGTCCGGGAAAAGGTTAGCGAACTAGGGGGGGCTTGGGGGCGTATTTCCCCCAGATATGTCGGTTACGAAAAAACAATGTCCATGTTTTTGTATTTACTTGTATTTTTAAAACCGTTGTAGTTTAAAGATTTTTACAAGATTTTTGGGAATTTGGTAAGAAAAGGTAATTTCCATTGACTTAATCAGTAATATATGTAGGGTTTTTTGGGCCCTTTAAAATTTTATCCCAAAAGTTTTTTTAGGAAATTTTTTTCCTCCCCCCAAATTAAATATACTATTGGCAAAAAAATTATTTCCACTTTTTCCCTTTCCCAAAAACCCCCCTCCCCACGGGTCCCCCCGGGTTTTTTTTGCAGGGGGGGGGTAAATGCCCAAAAAGAGTAATTTCTGACAAATTTCTAATGTGGCCCATTTTCTTAACCCAAATTTAAAAAACATGTGAAAAATACTTTTGACCTCTTACCCAAATTACTGGTTGGGAAATAAACCCAAATTTAAACCCCCGATTTAAAACCCAACTGTTTCTGGGTTTAAAAAAAGTAAAATTTTTTAAACCGGAAAGGGGGGGGTTTGTATATATATTATATATATATATATATATATAATATATTATAAAATTTTTTATATATATATATATTTTATATATATAATATATATATATAAAGAAAAAATTAGAAAAAAAAATATAATTAATTTTTTGCCCTTTTTAGTAGTTTTAGTTCTATCATTAATATAATTCAAAATCAACAGGAGCTGGCCGTTTTCTTGCCAACACCCCACCACCAGGAAACCCGCCAATTTTAAAAAGAAAGTGTTTCTACACCCCGTGGTTTTCTGGAAATCAGGGAAACGTTTTTGTGGGTTGGTTTATCGGGTTTTGAAACCCCATAAAAACGTCACTTCATAAAGTTCTACTGGAAGTAGGGGGGCATTAAAAGGGGTTTTAAAAGGAAACCCGGTCATTTTATGGCCCAAACCCAAGTCTTTTCCCCCAATAGCACCGATTCCGTAGGAAAAACAAATATGCCCGGTGTAAACCTCCTTCAGAGGAGGCGCCCCCCATTGTTTCCCGGGAGGATTTTGGGATCATTCTTTTACTGAGCGTGGGAAATTTTTTTTTTCTACTTTTCCCTTATTACTTGAAGTTTTTTTCTAATGTCCCGGGGATAAAACAATACCACAAGTTTCCCTTAAAACCTTCCAAAGATATAGAGTATATTAAAATATCAAAAAAGTAGAGATAGAGAAAAAGAGATATAAAGATAAAGAGTGGGAAAAGTGTGTATTTTTCATGGATTAAAAAAAATTTTTTTTATAAAAAATATTTCCCCTTTAAATTTTTTTTTAATTTTTTACTTGGGAAGGGGCAATTTTTCCCCTAAGGGCCCCCCTTTTTTTTTTTTTAACCCCCCGCCCCGTTTTACGGCTTTTTGGGGAAATTTTAACTATTTTTTGGGGGACCCCAGATTTCCATTCAAAATTATACATTTTTGGGGGGGCCAAAAGGGTTAAGGTTCTGCTAAAAACGGAGATCCAATTTTGGGCAAAAACCCGGGGGGGGCCCCGGCACCTTCCCACCCCACACGCCCCCTCTCAAGGGGGGCACCACGCGTGAGTCCCCCCTGCAGGCCCCTTTTCCCCTACCCAAACCAAATCCCCAAAAGAAGCATCAAATTGCCCCAGCCAGAGCCTTGGGGGGCGCAAACCCTTTTGGGCCCCCTCCATGCCCCGTTGTCCCCAAAAGGTTTTTCAACACATTAAAAAATAAAAAAAAATAAGGAACTACAAGAGGGCGTGAGGGCCTACACATGGTAGTTTCCCGTTAAGAAATACCTTTCAAACCACCTTTCATCCCCTCCATGAAAAATTTTCCGGGCCCCCTTTTTAAAACTCCCTAAAGACTCCCCCCCTTTTTTACTGAGTCCATTCCAATCATTTCCACCCTATTTTTTTAACCCGTTTTTCCCTGTTGATTATTCACTTATTTCCCCCTTTTCCCCATTGAATATTCCCAACCCTAATGAATGACTTGCTAAAATTTCAGGGTATTATAGAGGGTTCGGGGCTGGATTTCATGTAAAGGCAATCACTACAAAAAATATTCTCCACATTCTCCCCCACCCAAAAAAAAAGGAAATCTGTGATTACCGTTTTTGCCCCTTTCTAAACAGTGAAAAAGGCCCATTATGTTTACGTAAAAAATTTCCCCAAAAAAAAAGAGTAACCCGACTGATACAAGCTAGGTTGAGGGGAAAAATAAGAACAATTTACACTTAGGCCCGTACCGGAGTTTATGATGAAGGTTTTAGCGGGCGGGCCTTCGTGACTGAGGAAGGGGGGCCCAAAAGGGGTGTTTTTTTTGGAACGAAGAGCAGCGACGTGGCGCTTTAAAAACCCCTTTAATGGTACCCCCTTCCTCATCGACGAAGGTCGGGCCCCTCAACCTTCATCATGACTTTTGGGACGGGCCTAAGTTCTTCGCAGAATCATGGGGGGATCACCGGGTGATTTCTGTCAAAACAGAGATTTCACCGGTGAAACGAATCGAGGCCCCATTACCTTTGGGGGAAAAATACTTCTTTTGTAAATGATTATATTTTTTTACATCACCATCACCATCATCACATCATCATCATCATCTGTGGGGTGATTTCTGTTTTTCTGTGGTGTCGTTCATTTTTTTTTGTATATTTGTTCCTTTTTTCTGTTGTTTGTTCATTTTGTTCCCTTACTACTTGTGTGAAAATTTTTTAAAATTGTGTTCTTTTTTACTTGCACTCTCCCCCCAGCAGTTCTAATTGGGGCGGTAAAAATTTTCTCCCTCTCCTTCCTTTCCCACTTTCCCCTTTTTCCCCCGGGCGTTTAGGAGGGGGGGGGATGCTACGGGAGAAAAATGGTTGCGATGAAAATTTTCGTTGATTTGGGTTGGGTGATGGGGTTTTTGGGGGGAGTTGGTGGTGGGGTAGGTCTTTCCTGAGGGAAAGGCACTGAAAAAAAGATATAACATAGTTTAATCAAGCAAAAGATTTTTAAATTGGGTTTAAAATGCAAATTAATTTTGAAAGCTTCAATGACTGGTTATTTAAAAAGGAAGGGGCAAGCCCCAAAAAGAGGCATTTTTATCAAAATAACACGTGTTTGTGCCGGTCATATATAGAACATATCAGAACTCAGAACTCAGAACTCAGTATCAACACTCGGAACATATTGTGCAGGGTTTATGGTAATTTTGTCAAGCGTCTCACCGACAGCAAAACACTCGCCGCCGTGGAAATTTCTGGCGAGTCCCACTTGTGATAGATGAAAAGGAAGAATAAAGTGTATTTCAATATTGGACACCACATTTTTCGCTGGTCCCGTAATACTGTAAAACTACAGTTTAATACAATACATGGACATAGGTTACCCAACCTCACCAAACTGATCAAGCTATTTCGGATTACATTCATATTAGGTTTGGTTAGATTTAAGTTATGTTTAGGCGACTCGTGATTGCCCGGGTGGTACAGTCACGCAATGAACTTCGCGAGCACTTGGGGCGAGGCAATCCCATCAATTTCTCAAATCTTTTCCTTGTCTACAAATGTTCGCTCAGTCTCCTCTTAGAGACCCGCTCCACCCCCCCTAAGTAGCCACACCTGTTTCAAACCTTCCCGACTTTATAGCTCCCTGATGAGTAATTATAGTTTTAAATCCCGCACCAACAGCTAATGACAATTTAACAGCTCCCTCCCTCCCTCCCTCTTTCCCTCCCTTCCTCCTTCCATTGAGCCCTTCAACTGGGTCCTTCCTCCATCAGACAGGATGAAGTAACTTTTAAAATATTTACATTCTTTGTTTTCGGAGAAAATAATGGCGATAGCAAAATATATTCGTCACACTGCGTGCGTGCGTGCGTGCGTGCGTGCGTGCGTGCGTGCGTGCGTGCGCGCGCGCGCGTAGATGTGTGAATGTAGCCAATAATATTGTTTGGAAATATCTATAATTAAGTATTTTAATTTTACATTATGTATGTGTATATTCCTCATTGTGTGATAGTGTCAGAGAGAGAGAGAGAGAGAAAAGAGAGAGAGAGAGAGAGAGAGAAGAGAGAGAGAGAGAGGAGAGAGGAGAGAGAGGCTAATCTGATAATTATGGGTTTAACTCCTGCACAAACCAACCACTAAAGACATTTTAATAAGGTGACGTCTCGAGGTGCTAAAAACTTTATCCTTCTTGTGCCTCAAGCAAGGCTTTCTGATCCATTTACATCCTATAAGCTAAGTGGAGATATCAGGGCCAGGACCCATATATAAGCATGTAGTGGAAATGTGCAGTCACTTAGCCTTCACCAGCACTTCAGTCAGTACACACACACACACACACACACGCCCCACACGAACTTCGTATTAATATGATTAATATACTTTCTTTAATCAATAGTTTGTTTCACTTAATTTTATACTACAAAAATTTTATACTCTCTCTCTCTCTCTCTCGCTCTAGAATATACGATCGATTCAAATATGACTAGTTTACTACTGCTATGCCAAACATAGCATAGCAGTAGTAATAGTAGTAGCAGTAGTGGTGGTAGTATTGCCTTGTTTAGCAGTAGGTGTTAATGAATAGTAATTATAGTTTTAAGTCTCGCAATTACACTAATGACAGTTTAACAGCTCTAACAGAGGGAGAGAGATAGGGAGGAGGGAAGGAGTGAGGGACGGAAGGAGGGACGGAAGGAGGGACGGAAGGAAGGATGGATGGAGGGAGGGGAGACAGAAAGGAAAAGATGAAGGGAGGGAAGGGGGGAGGGAGACAGAAGGACCACCAGTAGGAGGAACAGGTGTTGTAAGAAGCAGGTAAGGGAAGGGAGAGAGGGAGGGAAGAAGGGAGGGAGACAAAAGAGTAGAGGAAGGAGAAAGGGAGAAAGGGTTACTGAAATTTAAGAGGAATGGGAGGAAGAAAAGGTGACGTGACCAGAGAGGGGAGAGAAGAGAGAGAGGAAGAGAGGAGAGAGAGAGGGGAGAGAGAGAGAGAGAGAGAGAGAGAGAGAGAGAGAGAGAGAGAGAGATGGGAGAAAGGGAGAAAGGGTTACTGAAATTTAAGAGGAATGGGAGGAAGAAAAGATGACGTGACAGAGAGCGAGCGAGAGAGAGAGAAAAGAGAGAGAGAGAGAGAGAGAGAAGAGGAGAGAGAGAGGAGAGAGAGAGAGAGAGGGGAGAGAAGGAGAGAGAGAGAGATGGCGAGGGAGGGAGAGATGGCCCCCGTGGGATTAACACATCCCAGGGAAGGAGGAGGAATGCATTGTACAGACTTTGAGAATATGAACGATAATTTATTGGAAAATACGAAAAGAAATGGAAGGAGAGGATCCGAGGCCTGTGTGTTCGCGATTTAGGTGGAGTGACTGTACCTGGAAATGTCGCCTATAGGAATTCTCTTTATCTTGATATTACAGTACCCAATATATATATATATAATATATAGATATATATATATATATATATATATAAAATATATATATATATATTTATAAGCTTTTACCTGTGTTTCTGTATTCATGGATTAAATACCAGCAGTAATGTGAACTTTTCAAAGGCATTAAATGACACAAATATACATGCAAAGTTGGCAACACCCTCCTGACCTCGCCTCCTTGGAGACTAGCAGAGGGAAGAGACCTTCACCTCCATTTCCTTACTTCTCTCCTTCCATCCTTTCCTCTAATTCCTCCCTTGTTTGTGACAGACAGGTAGGAGCCACCAACAAATCAAGGTTAAAAAGAAAGAAAAATGTTGTCTTCAAGAATTGATTGTCCAACAGTGAAGTACACTTTAATCTTCCTTTTCATCATCGGCGACAGTTTCATAAACCCACCCAGCTGGTTGGCGGTCGCTTTCTCCCGCGGAATATTCGGTAATAATGGACAATGACTTCGCGGTCGTTTTCAGAGACACCGACTAATTTTTCCTGGCCTAAAATATGTGCTTTTTCTAATGGAGATAGTATAAAACTATGTATATATTTCATCACCGAATTTTATGGTCGGCGTTTCCATTAACAACACTGTACCTCTGTATCTCTATGTAGGTTTTAATGAAACCTAACCTTAACCACTAAGTATACCGAATCTAACCTTAACCATGCATAAAATTCGGTGATGAAATTTTTTTTTTTTTTTTTTTTTAATGGGTTTCCGGAAACTAAAACTATCTCCATTAGAAAAAGAACCTATTTTTGGCCAGGAAAAATTAGTCGGTGTCTCTGAAAATGACCGCGAAGTTCTCGTCCATTATAACCGAATAGGTTATTTACCTGTCTTCCCCAAAGCATCCTATGCACTTACTTCTTATTAGTGTCTTAGCAGTGTCAGGCACTTCTGCTTCGAGTGTTGGTGTCGCAGCAGTGTCAGGCACTTCTGCTTCGAGTGTTGGTGTCGCAGCAGTGTCAGGCACTTCTGCTTCTACAACAGGAGCCGTGTCAGGACCAGCAGCTGTACAAGGAAAGATATATCTTAGCAAAGAAGAAATGTCCAACACTGTGATACGTTTTTCATTATATATACGACGATAGTAATATCACTGCATTATCTCCTTATCCTACAACAGCGGTATTACTTACTGCAATGCTCGTAGTGCAGTTGCACGTCTGTATGCACATAACTCCTATAGTCTTTGCAGTTCCCACCTCATATATCTCACTCGGCGCTGGCATTCTGATCCGTTTGTTTACAAACATTGTTCCCGCGCTGTTGTTGTCGTTGTTGGCAAACCAACTCCTCGAGTCGGTGCGCGGGAGAGCACACAGAAATTTTCTGTACGGCGTACAATAGCATACAATACCGTACAATATCGTACAGAATGGCCTAGTGAACGCAGCCCTGCACGGCCTTTACTTCACCACCTCCCCTGTGCTTACCTGCTGGGGGGCGTCCTGAGGTGTGGCTGGGGGCGTGGGCGTGGCCTGGGGGCGTGGGCTGGGGGCTGGGGGCGTGGGTGTGGGCGTGGGCTGGGGGCGTGGGCGTGGGTGTGGGCGTATCTGGCTGTCTGTGTGAACTGCCACCCACGGCCGACCCTATCTGCCCTGGCTTTCCCTCGTCTAATCCTGCACTGAGCGGCCTCTGAACGCTGTGACCGTGTCTATAGTCTTACCCGGGGCCTGCACGTGGAGGTATAGCAGCCTACAAGGTCACAGCAGGTCACACGAGGTCAATATCGGCCGTCCTCAGCGTCCTGAGCCTCTGCTTTCACAGTCAAAACAAAACAACAATTGAGCGACGAGGTGCGCCGGTGACCAAATGTTTTTTTTTGTTTTGATAATCACATTAATTTTATGGTTTAAATCGTGGGAAAAGACCATTGGGGAAGGTAAGAAAAAAAATAATTTAGGGTACACAATGCGTAGAAATAGGTGAAATATCTCTAAATAAGGAGAAATAAGGCGAAAACCCGCAGCAGCGTTGTGAACTTTTGTCGGCCACATTGTCGTACTAAGACACCAAAATTATCGTATTTTCAGATAATTATCGTACAGCCTTACCCTAGATAACACTATTGTCGCCAGTCACTTGCCACTGCACTAATGTCGCCAGGCACAATATATTATGAAGTTTAGCATCACTACAGACTTTTATGTGTCACTGAAGAGTTTATGTAAGAGCACAGTAGTTTATGTTACGTACATCACACTACATGTCTTCAGTGGCACATCAAAGGCTGTAGTGATGCTAAAATTCGTAATATATTGTGCCTACTACTACTACTGTAATGCCCATTATTCGGGAGATAGTAGGAAAATTATTATTATAAAAAATTCCCCAGCTATGTCTTGTCATAGTTCATTTTTTTTTCTTTGTTACGGGTTTACTCATCGTCTTTCTATCTTTCCGCCATCTTTTCTCATCATTTGGCCATCCCACACGCCATTTTTTTTTTTATCTTCTTTCGTGCCTTTCACCCGCCCTTTCTTTTCACTCCCCTCTCCCTGACATGCCGTATGCGAGTCAAAATTCGTGGAATAATTATTCCGCGATCAGTGATAACTAAGGTATTCAATTCTTTTCATTCTTTCCCAACCATCTTCTCAGATTTAGGAACCCTCCTAGAATCCTAATGGCTTTCAAAATAATCCCCATCGTTATCAATCATGTTCATGAATGGATATCTTAGTAAAAATACGCGCTAAAATGAAAACCCACCAAAGTTCTAAGAAACACTTCCATACCACCTCACTCTTGAATATGCGTTCGGACTGTCGACATTACATATAAAACCATCCTTCTTGGATATTAGATTAAAGATATTAAATTCTTCTACATCAAAGTAACCGGTTTGTATTAGGGACAGCCTCTTCTGAGGTACGCGAGTTTTCATTACTTAAATAGTTATTTCGGGATTATAAGCTCTTCATTTGATGTCACGGCGAGACCATTCAAACAATTTCCCTTTTCTGCCTCGGGCGGTGTAACGCCGCAAGACGGCAGTCTCAACCCATCTTTCCCGTAGGTAAGTCGCTGGCCTGCGCTCCTGTTCCCCCCCCCCTTTTTTCCCTTGTTATCTATATTTTCAAATATGGGAAACAAGTGTTTAGTTTGCGCTAACGTAAGGGAGGTCCGCCCATCCTTATAAGTATTATTAATGGGAGTCTCAACCCATCTTTCCCGTAGGCTGGCTCGTGTTCCCTCCAAGGCCACATGGTCTTACTGTAACACACACACAACATTTTCTCGCCATATTCTTTCTCTACTAGATACCTATCTTCCATGTGTAATTTATAAATATCAAGTGGTATGTTACCTAGTGTAGGGCAATTCACTGAATAGAAATTCTAGTGAAGGAGATTTATGCTCATAAGAGCTTTCTCTCATCACTTAGGAAAAGTTTCTACGTCAGGGTGTAAAGTTGCTTTTCTTATTTCCGAGTAGAGTTTTCTCGGTATAGTGTTAACCCTTATATGTTTGAATATGATCTCAAGTGAGAGACTTACCATGTCACTATGAATAAATAGGATATCATTTGCAAATATAGTTCTTGTGTTATTATAAAAACCCAGGTGATTATTCTGAGTTAGGAAAATAATTCCCCACACTTCCAAAAGAGTCCAAGCCTTGTTCGGTATAACCCCTCGTACCAACCACGACTACCAAGATCAATCTAATATTAATATTAATCTAACGTGCCCAGGGAGTAATCATAGTGAACTACTCGCCAGGGCTGGTGGCAGCAAATCCCTTTAACCTAAACCTTATTATCCTTTCCCCTTAAGTACATCCCCCTTTTCAGTACTCTCCGCAGTGAGATGTGGTCATACTATAATCATATAGCGAAACCATAAGACTAAGTTAAATCCTCCATTCAAGTTGTAATCATTTATCAAATCATCCCCAAATAATATCATTCAAGTAACGTTGACCAGTTATAAAACCCCCATACCAGTGACCCCCAATTTCTGTCAACACACTACTACTACTACTACTACTACTACTGCTACTACTACTGCTACTACTACTACTACTACTACTACTACTACTACTACTACTGCTGCTGCTGCTACTACTACTACTACTACTACTACTACTACTACTACTACTGCTACTACTACTCCTACTCCTACTACTACTACTACTACTACTACTACTACTACTACTACTGCTACTACTACTACTACTACTACTACTACTGCTACTACTACTACTACTACTACTGCTACTACTACTACTACTACTACTACTACTATTACTACTACTACTACTACTACTACTACTACTACTGCTACTGCTACTACTACCACCTACTACTACTACTACTACTACTACTACTGTTAAGCTCCGACGCCGCCGCTCCGCTACTCCCGAAGGGGGAAGGAAGGAAATTGCGTGCGCGGAGGCTCAATATGTTGTTGTTGTGTGTTGATATACGTAGCTCCTGTTGTAGCGTCCCCCCAACCCGCTATGGTTCTATCCCATCGGTCGCTGGTCGTAGCATGACAAATAACCCCGGCACCTCTACCTGAAGGTGCTGGGTTGGGCTTTATCTCCTTGTACCGGAAGGTACAACGGGGCAGTGCCCGTAGCTTCGGAGATATGGGGAGCTTACCTCCCCAGGCTTATAACGCCCCGGGCTTTACCCGGGGGGCGACCCTCCCTGTTCCTCCCAGAGGCCCCTAGCTTGCATAGTTGCCCCGGGGTCAATCCATTATCGCCCGCCCCTGTCATGCACTGTCAATCATATAGATACATCACTATCTGCTGCGTCGCCTTCAGGAAGACCTGTAAGTGGTGCTCAAGAGGTCCTAAGATCCTGTTGCAGGTGCCTCGTAATGCCCCGGGGTTCCGGGGGGGAAACCCAGGGAAAACCTCCTGAAGGAGGTATCTAGTAGGGCTTTGTAGTCGCGTAGAGTTGCACCTCCGCCCTGAGCCCGCCGCTAGTGCCTGGCCCCAGCGCCCGTGTTCCCCCAAGGGGCCCCGAAGAGAGGCCACAGGGGGAGGTAGTGTGGAGGACGTCATGGTCTCGTAGAGTTGCACTTCCCGCCCCTGGGGTTATGCGGGGTATTCCTTTGTCGTCCCGTCGAAGCTCCGTCGTCCCTGGGGCAAAGTGAAGCGCCACAGGGCAACGCCGAGCGCCGCTATTTGCCCTGCCGTGGGCCCCTTCATCTCAGGAGCCCAGGAGGAACACAGGGGCAAAGCCACCAGGGCAGGTGCCTGGCAGGACGTCGGGATTTCGTAGAGATGAGTAGCCCTGCCCCAGGGGACAAGCGGAGTGGCGGGCGTCGGGCGTCTTGGTAAAGAAAGGACGCGGCGGGTTTGGCACGTACATGAGCGCGTGGTATCTGGAAGGAATATTCACCTCAATAAACCCAAATCGCTCACCGCGCAAGACACTATCTCGTAAGAATCACCGCCGGAAGCAATAAGACGTGTGGCCACACCGCAGGATAATAGAATCTGTCCTCTCTCCTGTGTTCAGGGGTGACCCCGGTGGTGGGTACATGTCAAAGATTATTTCAGTGCTGACATAAGTTTTGAAGTGTGGCGTGAATTGAGGGATGAAGATTCAGCACTCTTCCCTTCTCCTCGCCTCCTCACCTTCTCACTCCTCACACTCTCCCTCACCTTCTCTCACTCTCTCTCTCACTTTTTCTTTTCTCTCTCTCTCTCCTCTCTCTCTCTCCCTCTTTTCATCTCCTCTCTCTCTCTCTCTCTCTCCTTCTCCTCCCCTCATCTTCCTTTTCGCGGGGGACGGGAGGACCCTTACTGTGGTCAGCAAAAAGTGCAGGTGGGCGCCGGCCACCCTGTCATAGGGCTGATAAGGAAGATTGTTGTAAGCACACATCAATTGCCTCTCTCTCTACACCACCATCATCAGTACTCTGCCTCTTCCTTCCTCTCTCAAANCCCAAGGAGGTTTTTTAAAAGTTTTTAATTTGTCTGCGACCCCTCCAAATTTTTTTCGAAAGACTTAGACTCCCCCCCCTCGCAAAGAATTTTTTTGAAAAATCTGACAAAAAAAAAAAAACACATGGGGGGAGGCGGGGTAAGTGGTTAGGCCTGAAATAGTGAACTGGGTATTTTGATTTTGATTTCAGAGGGGTGTAAAAATTTTTCTGCAATACTATGGCCTAAATCATCATCTGCTTCATTAACTCACCTTCAAAGGCGAGGATTCAGGGAGCCATGAGGCTCTAATCACGGGGGCCACTATACTTCATGCCTGCCCCCAGTGAACCTCCATACCCTTTTACATCCAAGCCCTGTAGATGTACTGCTTGCGATACAAAAGGGCTCAAATGTAAAGGGAAAAAAAAAAAAACAATCTCCACTCCACAAAAAACCCAAACACACCCACCCCAGAGGTGGGCCCGAAAAAAAACGAATACACACTTCGAAAAAGAAAAATCCGCAAACTCCAATCCTTATTTTCCCCGCAACCGCAAGCCCCGCAAATTTCTTGAATTTTTAAAAACTTCCCGAAACCCCCCAAGTCCCAAAAAAAAACGAAAAACAATTAGGTGATATTTTCCTGCATATTTGCAAAAATTGGGGAAAAAGCACTAGTGTTTAGTAATTTTAATTTATTTTCTTAATCAACTTATGGCAATAATTATATAAATATATATATAATATATTTTTATATATATTATATTATATATATAAATATAGTATATATACTACCCCGCAAGCCGCCTCCGGCGGCCTTTTTGGCTAGTTTCCGGGCGGAGGCATTTTTGGGCCGAAGGCCCAAAAAACACAAAACCTCCAGCAAAGCCCCTTCAGTTTAAAAAACTGAAATCAGGGATGTTGAAAATGTATGTTTAAAAACGCCACCCATTCCAAAATCAACCCCCAACCCATTCACTCACCCATTACCCATCACCCCCCACCATTACTAAACCCATTAGGGCTATTGGTGGGCCGCCACCACCTGTGTTTGGTGGGCCGAAAGGCCACAAAAAAACACAGAACTCTCCAGATACCCTTCTAACTTTCCTGAAATAAATGATGTAAATGTATTTTTCCCCCACCCATTCACTCACCCTTCCCCATCCCCCCCCACCCATTCCATCACCCCTTTTTACCCATAAACCCCCACCTTTCCTCCCCCAAATTTAACCCATCACCCCCACATCCCCCACCCCACCCAACCCATACCCTCCCCCCCCCATTCACACCCAACACCCATTACCCACACCCCACCCTTCACTCACCCATTACCCTCCCCCTTTCCCATAAAGGTTTCCTAAAATTCTCGCAACCCACATTTTTTTTCACAATTCTCCGCTAATAGGCTGCTAAAAAAAAGAAAAAAAAAGTGATCGGATCATCTCTTTAATGGGCTTAAAACTTCCCCTGTCGAGCTGTTCCAAAACTGTGACTTTATAGGATTCCGGCCCACGGGGGCGCACCTACCCGCGGACAGACAACAACACACACACACTTTCGCTTATATTATTATAGAAAATATATTTATATTTTTAATATATTATATATAATAATATATAAACTATATCTATAATTAATAAATATTAGGAATGTGTGTGTGGTGTGTGTGTGTGTGGTTTGTGTGTCCGTGTTCCGAAAAAGGTGCCGCCCCCCTGCCCAAAATCTCTTTTCAATGGAACAGTTTTTGGAACCAGCTCGACCAGGGGCAAACTTTTTAATTTATGGCCTCATTTTTTTTTTTTTTTAGCGCTATCAAATTGTGAAAAAATGTTTGCAAATTTGGAACCTGATTAGGTGATTTTAAGGGGTTGGGTGTATTTGGTGTTTTTTGGTTTGATGGGGGGGGATGGGTGTTTGGTGAGGGAAATTTGGTTGAAGGTGATGGTAAGGTGAGTGAATGGTGGGTTATGGGTAATGGTGAGTAAATGGGGGGGGGTGATTGGGTTGGGGATTTAAATGGGTGGGTGAGGGTAAGGGTTAAATAATAATTTTTGGGATTTCGGAAAGTTAGAAAGGGGCTTGGGGGTTGTTTTTGGGTTTGGGGGACAAACACTTCAAAAAGCTGGGGTTTGGGGAAAGGCCACCAAAAGGTTGTGGTGCTTAGGCCCCCAAATGCCCCAGGAGCTGGGTGGCCGGGGCCTGAAAAGGGTTTTTAGTTAAATTAATATTCTATTATTTTATATATATAAATATATCTATTTTAATTTTTAATTAATTTATTTCTATTATATATAATTAATAATATATTATCTATATTTTTTTATTATTATCTTTTTATATAATATTTTTTTTTTTTTTTTTAAAAAAGTATTTATATTTAATATATATATATAATATATATATTATATTTAATATTATATTTATTTATAATATTATATATTTATATATATTATATTATATTATAAATATAATATATATATTATAATATATTATTATATTATATATATATATAATATTATTTAATTATATATATTATTATATAAAATTTTATAATATTTTTAATTAATATTATTTTAAAAATTTTTTTTGTTTTCTTACTTTCCCCCTACAATTTACAGCTCAATTTACCTTCCCTTTCATATCTCTGCTTCAAATATAAACTTAAATAAATATAATTAAAAAATATAATATATAGTATGTTTTTGCAAATTTCAGGTTTTTTAAACTTTCTAACCCAAAACCCCCAAAAAATAATACACTTGCCCAAAGGGTAAAAAAATAACAATACTAAAGGCATTAACAAAAAAGAGGGCGATATTTCTATAAAAAAAAAAAAAACTATCTAAAAAAAAAAACAAAGATGACAATATTTTAACAACCTAAACAATAAAACGCAGCAAAACTGCTCCAAAAAAACTTACTAATAAATGATACCCCACATTAAAAATATTATAAACATATTTTACATAAAAACCAAATGAGAAAAAAAAATTTAAGAATAATAATTACATTAGTGACTAAGGGATAAAATCTATACTAAAATAAAATTAAAACAAGAAATTTAGAAACCAGAAAAAAAAAAACCATAGAATGGGAAAGGACATAATTATAAGAATGATGCAAAAAAAAAACATTACCTGAAAACATATGGGTGGGTGGTCTGTTTTTTTTTTCGGGCCGGGACGTTGCCCACGGACAGTTTGCCTCCCGGACAGTTTGCCTAGGACAATTTGCCTACGGACATTTGCCTACCGACAATTTGCCTACGGACAATTTGCCTACCGGACAATTTTGCCTACGACATTTGCCTACGGGACAATTTGCCTACGGACAATTTGCCTACGGGACAAATTTGCCCACGGACATTTGCCTACGGACATTTGCCCACGGACAATTTGCCTACCGGACAATTTGCCTACGGACCTTTGCCTACGGACACTTTACCTACGGACACTTTTCCTACGGACACTTTGCCTTTTCGGACACTTTGCCCCAGTGTTTAACAGGAAAAAAATTTTCTTTACCCTGGACAGTTATAGTGCAACTCTACCTAAGATAACAGTTTTAGTCGCCAGCTGCAATAATTGGTCGCCAGGCGCCACAAAAATTACGAATTATAGCAAACACTACGGATGGATGTGCACTGAAGAGATACACATAGTACATATCGGTGACAGGACAACTCATCCGCGGACAATCATACGGACAATTCAATCATGCTAATTCATACCCCGGAAAAATTCGTCTCAAAATAACGTCTCATTATACTTTTTTGGGGCATGATTTTTTTTTTTTTTTTTTTTTTTTCCTATAATTTTTTTCAAAACTTGTAATATAAGAATTTAAACTTGTCCATATGTTAATTGGGGGTTTCAGGTCAGACTGCTGAAAATTGAAAAAAATCGGTTTTAAAAAAAATTTTTTATTTACTTTTTTTCAAAACTAAGTCATTGGGGATTGCAAATAGTTGCATTTTGACGGCATTGGGTGGACTTTATTCAATTAGTGCCCGGTTATGGGTATGTCAAAAAGTATGGAGCGGTAACTCCTACAATTTGTATCTATTTTACACTGTGTTACCCTCTATCTCAGTTAATTATTGACGGAGAGTGTTTTATTTTTTACTGGGCATATCTTGACATTATCCACTATATATGTGCAAAGAATGATCTCTGAATGGGCCTTAGTTTGAGAATTTTTTTTTTTTTCTTTCTTTTGTTGCAAATTTATGCTCGTCCCATTCCCCGCACCAAGAATGATATTTGACTTCAGTTACGGTATAACTTTAGAAAGAATGGTATCTACCTCCAAATTAAAACGTTTTTAGGAAAATTTAATGAAAATATGCTCTCTATAATTTTTCAAAATGAGCTTAAAATCACTTTTTTGAAGATTTTCAGTCCCTCCGTTTCAAAAAAGGGGTTTCATTAGGCATGCAATTCACTCTATACTGTGTAGAATCTAATGCTGCTTGCTATTTGAGTGCCAAAAAAAAATCTCTATTTTCTTGCAAAACTTAAAATTATTTTTGGGGATATACATCTGCAATTATTACCCATATTTAAGTCAATAACACTCAAAGACTAATTAAGATTTCGGCAATGAAATTTTCCCTCCCCCTATCGCACTATTACTGTCTAGTAGCTATATAGGTTTCATATATATAGATTTAAAAAAATTTTTAAAAACTACAATGCTATAAATATGTACTTTTAACATGGAAGAACTCATGCAAAAAGGGACCTTTTTACGGCACTATTTCCCAATTCTTAAGCTTCATTGAGAAACAGTATTGATTTGTATAGATCTAGATAAACTATCTTGGCTGAAACAGTGCACGAATGATGTCAGTTTAATAATAAGAATTTTGAATGGGACAAAAATAAATGTTTTCTACAAATTTAATCACGCATATCTTTCTTTTTTATTATAAAAAACAGATACTATTGGGTGGCTGGGCTTATTACTGTCCCCATTATATAGATTAAAAAGAAAAATGAAACGCAACGATTTTGAAAATTTGTGAAAACAATTATCGAAGGCCATTTTTAAGCTTTTGTAACGCAACCATAAAATTCATTTAACAATAATCTATATTTTATACGTACAATTATATGCATTCTAAAAAAAAAATTCAATTTTGTATTCAGGGAAAATATTCACGAAATAAAAGCCTTGACTTATTGTCGCAGGCAACAATTGAATAGTATTTTTTGGCGATAAAATGGACTGCAATTATTACCGCTATTTAAGTTACTAAGACTCCAAGACTAATGAAGATAAAGCAATGAAATCTTATCTCCAATCACACTATATCTTGTCTATATGCTGTTAAAATTTTCATGTAAATATACTAAATACGTTAAGAAATTTTAAAAGCTCTAAATATGGACTTTTCCACGGAGCAAATCATGCAAAGGCACATTTTGAAGCACTATTATTCCAAAACTAAGCTTCATTGAGAAACGGTATATATTTTTTATAGATGATAGAAAAACTATCTATATTGAAATTGTGCCGAAAGATTCAGTTCAAAGAAAAAGAATTTTGTTTGGTGACACAATAATTTTTTCGTCATATTTAATCACTCATACTTTTTTTGTTTATTAACATTAAAAGTTTACGTTGAGTGTCTGGCTTAGAACGGCCGTTAGTATATACTCTAAAAAGATAACGAAATCCAACTTTTTTAAAAAAAATATCAAAAGGTCATGTTTAAGCTTTTGTAACACAATCATAAAATTCATTTAACAATAATCTACCTATTCCATACTTGTAACATTATGCATTTTACATAATCCAACATTCAATTTTGTATTCAAGGAAAATGTGAATGAGATATCAGCCTTGAGGTATTGCCGCAGGCACAATTTTAAGACAAAAAATACTACTCTTTGAAAGGCTCTATCTCAGAAACCCAAAATGGTAGAAAGAGTCACAAGGTGTCATTTAAGCCGGAATAGGTCATTCTTTATATGATTAGAGCCATTCATATTTTTGTTGTTAAAGTTCGTTCTTATATGTGAAAATAGGGCAAATTTGCTTGATTTTGCTACATTTTGGATGTAACCTCCGAACTTATTCATCGATGTTTATCAAAATTCATAAACAACGCGCAATGGGAAACTTCTCTCAAAAAAAAACATATCCGAAAATCAGCCTAACCCAAAAAACGTAAGTCACTCAAACACACTTGTGAAAGTTTGGGGATTACTTGTCAATATTCGAAGTCATAAGAGGGGTAAGACTATACATTGTATACAATAGGGTATGCCGTAGGTCCAATGAAAAGTGAAATATAGATTATTTCGAATTTGGCAGGGTGTTTTCTTATGTAAAATTGAATTTTAAGGGTGGTTTGTAACCACAATTTTTTGTAAACTTTTTGGTTTGAGCACTTCTTGCTATGCAAAAATGGACTTTAATATTTATATGCAAAACATAGCTTAGCATACACCATCTTTAAAACTCAACAAAAAAGCCACTTAAGTTCGAGATTCGAAAAAATTTCCTGAAGACAAGTTGTAGAGCGCTAAAAACTTTATCGGGAAATATGCCCTCAATATTGCCGTACGACCCTACTTTTAATCCGCCAGACGCCGGAAAGCTCACTTACATACAAAAATCCCCTCGTTTTTCGGGTAAAAACCTTTTTCGGGCAACTGGATTTTCCACGTTATTATTTACCCAACGTAGGGGGTTTTCAGGGCTGGATACTGTTTAAGGTCTAAGGTCCTATCACCAAACTCAAAGTCACAACAAAAAACAGAGTAAGTTGCTCAAACACGTACGTCGAAGTCCAGCTCCGCATCCAAGCACCCGGTTCAACGTTCCGCCCACTGCTGCTGCTGGCCTGGCTTCTGGATTCCTCCAGGACCTTATCGCTGACGGCCACCTTCTCCAGAAAATGTCGAAACCTGGTCTGCGATCCTAAAAAAGCTGAGGAGGGCCAGGAAAGGATGCCATGGCATCGGCCAGAGACCCTTTGCCCCCGGGGAACCCACCAGGGTACCAAAATAGTTGGATTGGGTTACGATGGGGGGAAAGGGGAAAAGACCAGGGCGATGGTGCCCGACAGCTATGGGGAAACTGCACCCAAGGTTGACCAGGAAGGAGCATGTGTCAGTGACAGAGGGGGCCATCTGGAAGGTACCTTTGGCACTTTTGAAACCAGAGGACCCGGTCCCAAACCTGAGAAGCCTGCGTTCAAGGTGGCCCCAGGGCTCCTATGATCTGTGGTGGACATACGAACCTCCACCGACTCACTGATCGTACTGCAAGGTGACTCAACTAGGGTCAACACGGGGTGGAAGGGAGGTACTCACGCCCATTGGAGAAGATGCTGGGACGCAAGCTCTTCTGGAGTACATGCGTGTTGCAAACAAAACGAGTTGCCCCTGCGCCCCCTTTTATCACCAGCATCCGACGGGCCTACCTCATCTGACACTGGCTTCACGGTCCAGTGTGCAGTCTGCTGTCCAGCGGTGAATGAGATGCAGTACAACGCAGAGTTCAGAAAAGTGCCAGGCGGTGAAGTTCTAAAGGGAAAGATACCGGAGTATACCCCTGGTCAACATATCCACTGACCAGCAGGTCTCCTACCAGCTGGTCCAGGCTGTAAAAGCGGGGCGTTCTCCTGTCCGAGCTGCAGGAGTCAAGTGTGGCAAGGTATCCCACTCCAGAGGCTCACCACAGCCCATCGGTCGTGTACATGTGGACCAGAAAGCATGGACTGACTGGCAAAAAACTGAAACACCCTGGAAATCCTAGTC
Organism: Chionoecetes opilio; assembly: GCA_016584305.1. Classification (NCBI taxonomy): domain Eukaryota; kingdom Metazoa; phylum Arthropoda; class Malacostraca; order Decapoda; family Majidae; genus Chionoecetes; species Chionoecetes opilio. The sequence continues at coordinate 444,214 of JACEEZ010023538.1, forward strand.
AAGTACTGCCTGCGGTGTACTTCAACTCTACTACGACATCAAAGGTTCACCACAGACTAGAGAACGGCCCCAAGTACATCCTCACGCAGCTTTAGAGTGATGAGGTCGCAGCCCAAGAAGGTCAAACAGCTGTGACCTTCTACGTGGGACAGGAGCATAGTTTTGCACACTCAGAAAGTGTCCTCCTCTCGCTGATGGCGAATCAGAGTGAGGACGACCGCAGGTTCGCCGTGACCCAGATTTTGAAAGCTGAGGGCTGGCGAGAGTATGGGGACACCAGTGTAAGACCTCGCATCACACCCAAGCTGAACTTGTCAGCCACCAGCTTGCAGGACACTGATCAGCTGGAAGCCTGGCCAGGTGCACGAGCCGGCATTCCCCACTGTTCACTGTCCGGGGATCAATCCAGGAGATCCCGGTCAAAACCGTACGAGGTTCCGGAGTTTTTCTATCCACACTCAGGAGCACGAAAAAGATCGTGAAGCGTGACAGAGGCTGCGCAAGCAGTGGTGGGGCAGCAGGCCAGAGAAGGTTCATCCGGGGCTCGGGCCCCCACAAGGGGGAACCATGTTCCCCCGCTTCAGGTTAAGAAGGGACTGATGGACACGTTCTAGGCCAACGTAGAGGCTGTGACACTGTGATGTAGTTGCTGATGAACCAACTGATCAGAAAACTTACCACGCTAGTCATTTTAACTCATATTGGTGCATGATGCAATACACAGGACCAAACCCGGGCACTGCGTACTTTATTTTTAAGCATTATTCGATAAGGGTGCAATATTAAAAGTGCGATTTTGCATATAGAATTGCTCAAAGCAAAAATGGAAAATAGATAAAATCGTCTTAGAATTCCATTTTACATAGGAAATTTGGGATGCCAAAGTTGAGAAAAGAATTTTTTTATACGGCGTACCCTAGTATTTCAATGTCTCGAAGATCTTTTTCTTGACAGGATGGTTTGCTGGACTTCAATTACACAGCATTTTAAATAGCATTTTCCACACTTAGGAAAAAAGTTTAAAAATTTTATTTAAAATGCCCCAATTCACTCCTATGTGGAAAAATATTTATTTCGAAATCATTCATTAACCTTTTTTTAAAATTTCTATCTCCCATAACCAATGCTTGTTGAGCGACCATTAGTGATTTCTTAGACCTTTAAACTATTCCCCTCGGCACCTGTAATGTTTAAATTTTTTTACTTTTTATAACTCAAAAAAAATTTTAATGATTTTAATAATATATCTCATATGACGTAAAAGTTAAAATCTCTAACATAGAAAAATATCAGAACTGATCTGACATATAGGGAAGGGTCACGAGTCATTCACAAATTTTTAAAAAAAAATTTTTGACATCCACACCCTTAATATTTGTCGGATAAATTAATTTTTCCACAAGAGTATAGATATTGTACCCATACGCAATCTGTATGAATTTTATTATAACGGATAAAAACTGAAAATCGCTAATTTTTTCCTAAGTTTTAAATTTTTTTTCCTCATCCCCACAAAAAGTTTTCGTTACTACGTTCCCGACAATATAGCAATCATTTTATAGTTAATTTGCGTTTTTTTTTTTTTATAAATTTTTTCTTATAAAAAAAAAAAAAAAAAAAAATTTATAAAATTTTTTACCCCAAAAAAAAAATAAAAATATTCTTATACTTGAAACAGTTTAACGAACTTTCTGTGCGTGTAATGAAAAATATTAAATTTGTAAAAAAAAAAAAATTAGCGATTTTACAATTTTATCCAATTTTTTTTTTTTTTTTACAGATATAGGTATTAGTACAGTACCATCTGTACAAAACAAAATCAAACAGAGCGACAAATATGAAGGTCTGGATCAATTTTTTTAAAAAACTATTTTACAAAAAACATCATACGCATTAAATTATAGACTTTAAAAAAATGAAAAAATATACCTTTTTTTTAAAAATCAGACAATTAGTTTTAGATACAGGCCAAAAGTATTATAAATCTAGCATTAAAATTTTAAATGATACCCCAAAAAGTGGCATTTCCTTAAAGAGATACAAAAAAAAATTGAAATAAAAAACATAGAACAAAATAAAATCTATAAATAGTCTTCTAAAAGTTTATTAAGAAGCAAACGGTTTAACAATAAAAAAAAAAAAATATTTTCCCTAATATTTCATATTCCATATTGCCCCAAAAGGTCCTTTCCCTTATAAATACAAAAAAAAAATTAATCAAAAAAAAACCATAAAAAAATCTATAAAAATTTCTCTTTGTTTAAAAAATCTTACAAACAGTTTAGCAGACACAACCAAAAGAAATTATGCAAAAGCATAATATTTTACATTATACCCAAAAAGTGCCTTTTCCTTATAGATACAAAAAAAAAAAACAATATAAAATTATAGATCATAAAAACTCTATACATAATTCTCTTACGTATTATAATAAGGCAAACGGTTTACAAGATACAAGCCAAAACATTTATTCCAAAGGCGAAATGTTTCACATTATGCCCCAAAAGTGGCATTTTCCTTATAGATACAAAAAAATCAATGACATTAAACGTGTAGATCATAAAAAAAAAATATAAAAAAGTATCTATACGTTTTAAAAAAACAGACAAATGGTTTACCAGATACAACCCAAAAATTAATATTCATAAGGCGAAATATTTCAATTACACAAAAAAGTGGCATTTCCATCCCTCTCATATTTCTCTCTCTTTTTCTCTTTCTCTGTAGTCCATTTGATATACCGTAAGCCGAAAAATTAAATCAAACGAATTTGAAAATATTTTAAGAAAAAAATATATGGCCATTTTTAAGCTTATAACACAACCATAACATTCATTTAACAATAATGTACCTATTTCATACGTACAATTATATGCATTCTACAGAAATAAATATTCAATTTTGTATATACGAAAAAATTGAACAAAATATAAACCTTGACTTATTACCGCAGGCAATATTTGAGTAGAGTATTTTGGGGAGGGAAATACCACTGCAATTATTACCGCTATTTTAGTCACTAGGACACAAAAAAACTAATACGATAAAAGCAGTGAAATTTTTCTCTACAATGACACTATACTATTGCCTACATACTGGTAAGGTTTTCATGTAAATATAGTAAATACTCTTAAAATAAAGTGCTCTAAATATGGACTTTTACAGAAAAAAATCATGCAAAGGCACCTTTTGAAGCACTATTTTTCCAAAACTAAGCTTATTGAAAAACGGTATATATTTTTATAGATGATAGAGAAACTATCTCTACTGACAATGTGCGCGAATGATGTCAATTTAAAAGAAAAATAATTTTTGTAGGGGGGGCACAATAATTTTTTCGTCATATTTAATCACTCATATCTTTTTTTGTTTATTATCATTAAAAAGTTTACGTTGGGTGGCTGGGGGTTAGAACGGCCGTTATATTAAAAAAAAAAAAAAATGAAAAAATTTAAAAAAAAAAAT
>JACEEZ010023539.1:5000-7500 GCA_016584305.1 Chionoecetes opilio
TAATGGATAGAAGATAGAAGGGATTGAAGGAAGGAGAGAGATGGGAGGGGACGCGCTGGACTGCTCTCCTTTGGCTAGAAAGGCCCGCCAGAATAGTCCATCATATTTTCATGGGTCTTGCAACGGCCGGGGATTTGAGAGGCGAGATCCATCTTTGGTTTTTACGAGTGACGCCGAGGAGTGGGTGCCAGGAGGCGGGAAGGGTAGTTCACACACACACACGCGCACACACACGCACACACACACACACACACACACACACACACACACACACACACACACACACACACACACACACACACACACACACACACACACACACACACACACACACACACACACTGTAGCAAATGGAACGTTAGAAACATAAATATTCGGTCTTTTTTTCGCCTGCTTGATACTTTTTTGCCGACGAGTCCTGTTTACAAAAAAGAAAATATCCATTCACTTAATTATCTGATGCTTAAAAATAGTGCTTTTTATTGTGTTTTATAGGTAAATACTGATGAATACAAAGCTTAGTGTTCTTAATTCTTAATGCTAAGTGTATTTAACGAAAGAATGAATGCCCGCCAGTTATGAACGAAATGGGACTTTCTGAAATTGTGATCTGAAATTAATGGTATTTTTTGACTAAATGAATTACTGTTATCGGTAATTGTATGCAAATTAATGAAGGCAGCATTAGCGTACCAACAGCGCTCTTATAATGCACATGTTCTACTTATTTTTTAGTTTTCCTTTTCTGTATTACGTAATCCTGTTCATATATTTTATCAACTACTTTATTTCTTATTTATAATATTAAAATAACGCAATATTAAAAAAAAGCAATATTAAAAAAACGCAATGTTAAAAAAATTCAAAAAAAAAAAAAAATCAATATTAACAAAAATCAACAAAAAAAACGCAATATTAAAAAGCTCAATAATAAAAAAATTCAAATAAAAAAAAATCAATATTAGAAAAAATCTACATAAAAAAAGCTCAATATAAAAAAAAACTATAAAAAAAACCCCCAAAAATACTCATTATTAAAAATAATCAATATTAAAAATACTCAATATTAAAAGAGCGCAATATTAAGTAAACGCAATATTAAAAAAGCTCAATATTAAAAAAGCTCTATTATAAAAATTCAATATTATGAATACTTAAAATCATAAATACTCAATATTTAAAATACTCAATATTAAAAAAAACTCAAAATAAAAAAACTCAATATTAAAAGTACTCAATATAATAAATAATCAATATTATAAATACTCAATACTAAAAATACTTAATATTAAAAATGTGCAATATAAAAAAACGCAATATTTAAAAAGTTCAATATTATGAAAACTCAATATTAATAAAGCTCAATATTAAAAAACTCAATATTAAAAACACTCAATATTAAAAATACTCAATATTAAAAATACTCAATATTAAAAATATTCAATATTAAAAATACTCAATATTAAATATACTCAATATTAAATATACTCAAGAAAAAAAACTGCATTATTAAAAATACTATATTTTATCAATATATTCTCAATTTCCCCATGCCATCACACCTTTATTGCATTATGTCATCTTATTTTTATTTCATTATATCGTCTTATATTTATTTCATTATATCGTCTTATTTTTATTTCATTATATCATCTTATTTTTATTTCATTATATCATCTTATTTTTATTTCATTATATCATCTTATTTTTATTTCACTATATCGTCTTATTTTTATTTCATTATATCTTATTTTTATTTCATTATATCATCTTATTTTTATTTCATTATATCATCTTATCTTTATTTCACTATATCGTCTTATTTTTATTTCATTATATCATCTTATCTTTATTTCACTATATCGTCTTATTTTTATTTCATTATATCATCTTATTTTTATTTCATTATATCATCTTATTTTTATTTCATTATATCATCTTATTTTTATTTCATTATATCTTATTTTTATTTCATTATATCATCTTATTTTTATTTCATTATATCGTCTTATTTTTATTTCATTATATCATCTTATTTTTATTTCATTATATCATCTTATTTTTATTTCATTATATCTTATTTTTATTTCATATATCATTCTTATTTTTTATTTCATTATATCGTCCCTTATTTTTATTTCATTATTCGTCTTATTTTTATTCATTTTAATCGTCTTATTTTTATTTCATTATATCATCTTTTTTTATTTCATTCTATCATCTTATTTTTATTTCATTATATCTTATTTTTATTTCATTATATCATCTTATTTTTATTTCATTATATCTTATTTTTATTTCATTATATCATCTTATTTTTATTTCATTATATCATCTTATTTTTATTTCATTATATCTTATTTTTATTGCATTATATCATCTTATTTTTATTTCATTATATCATCTTATTTTTATTTCTTTATATCATTTTATTTTTATTTCATTATATCTTATTTTTATTGCATTATATCATCTTATTTTTATTGCATTATATCATCTT
>JACEEZ010023539.1:22500-32500 GCA_016584305.1 Chionoecetes opilio
CTCGTCTCTCTTTCTCTCTCTCTCTCTCTCTCTCTCTCTCTCTCTCTCTCTCTCTCTCTCTCTCTCTCTCTCTCTCTCTCTCTCTCTCTCTCTCTCCAATTCCATCGTTGTCCAGGAATTTGTTGGTCTGTAGAGACTTCTTTTCCCTTATTTGGAACCATATTTTCTCTGCCCATCTTTTTTGGTATATCTGCTATTCATTTCTTTTCATTATTTTCCTTACCTCACCTCTCTCTCTTCTCTCTTCTCCTCTCTCTCTCTCTCCTCTCCTCTATTCACGCTCTCCTCTCTCTCTCTCCTCTCTCCTCATCGTCTCTCTCTCTCATCGTCTCATCTCTCACTCTCTCTCTCTCTCTCGTCTCTCTCTCTCTCATCTCTCATCACTCTCTCTCTCTCGTCTTCTCTCTCTCTTCTCTCCTCTCGTGCTCATCCTCCTCTCTCTCTCTCTTCATCAGAAATTATATCCCAAGGTATTCACTGGGGGCTGAACGCTCACCACCTCTCTTCTCTCCCCTCCTTCCCTTGAGACATTCTACCCCTCCCACTCCCACTCTCTCCTCTCCTAAGGTTATTGTACAGGGAGTGTGAGCGGAGGCCTGCAGGAAAGAGCAGAGAGGAGGGAAGATGAGGAGGATGAGGAGGATTGGAGGTCTTGGAGGAGGAGGATTGGAGGAATAGGAGGATTGGATATCTTGGAGGAATAGGAGGATTGTGATTCTTGGAGTGCAGGAGGATTGGAGGTCCCTTGGAGGAGGATTGGAGGTCTTGGAGGAGGATTAGATCTTGGAGGAGGAGGGGATTGGGAGAGTCTTGGGGAGGAGGAGGGATTGGAGGTCTTGGTGGGAGGAGGAGGAGGATTGAGTCTTTTGATGAAGGATTGAAGTTCTTGAGTAGGATTGGAGATCTTGGAGAGGATTAGAGGTCTTGAGGAGGATTGTAGGTCTTGGAAGTAGGATTGGAGTTCTTGGAGAGGATCGGAGTCTTGGAGGAGGAGGTCTAGGAGGAGGATTGGAGGTCATGGAGGAGGATTGGAGGTCTTGGAGGAGGATTGGAGGTCTTGGAGGAGGATAGGAGGTCTTGGAGGAGGATTAGAGGTCTTGGAGGAGGATTGGAGGTCTTGGAGGAGGATTGGAGGTCTTGGAGGAGGATCGGAGTCTTACTGGAGGCGGAAGGAGGAGGATTGGAGGTCTTGGGAGGAGGATCGGAGGTCTTGGTGAGGAGGGGGAGGTCTTGGAGAGGAGAGGAGGAATTGTGAGGTCTTGGAGGAGGATTGGAGGTCTTGGAGGAGGATCGGAGGTCTTGGAGGAGGAGGAGGAGGATCGGAGGTCTTGGAGGAGGATCGGAGGTCTTGGAGGAGGAGGGGAGGTCTTGGAGGAGGAGGAGGAGGATTGGAGGTCTTGGAGGAGGAGGTCTAGGAGGAGGAAGAGGATTGGAGATAACATAAGAACATCAGAAAATAAGGAAGCTATAAGAGGCCAGACAGACGTGGTAGTTCCTGGAGATATTCTAAGCTTGGACGATTCTCAAGGAGGGATTAGGATAGCGTTCATAAAGAGAAATTATCTGAATATTGGGTTGGGAATGGGTATGAGTGTGGGATTGGCTAAGGTTGTGGAAGTAGGTAGGAATGAGGGCAATAAATGGTCAAGGTAAATAATAATAAAGGATGGCAATAAGGGGAGGCGGTAGCGGAGCGGTTAGAGATCTCCGACTGGGCTGTTCTCGTGACCCGAGTTCGATCCCCGAATGAAATCAAACCTTTCTTTCTGCACCGTCGAGTGGCCTAAGAACACCACATGCCCTGCGCTATCAACTCTACCTTTCGACTGCGAGTGCATCGGAGGAACACAGGGGGGCGGCATGGCCTCACAGGCGTCTGCTATAAGAAACCTGCCTGCGCCAACAACGGGGCGAGGACCAACCTCATACCCTAAGTGAACCTCCAAGCCTACCATCCGAGCCCTGGGTCCCACTTGCCTACAGGCGCGTATGTCACAATTTAAAAAAAAAAGAAAAAAAAGAAAAAAAAAAAGAAAAAAAGAAAGAAAGAAATGAAAGAATTAATATTGAACGTGTGAAGTACTTCTTAGTAGCTTCCTTGTGGGTCTATGCTTTATTAAACTGGTCCTGCTAGCTTGTGTCTTTCTCTCTCTCTCTCCTCTTCTCTCTCTCTCTCTCCCCCCCCACCCCCCCCCTCTCTATCTCTCCACTTTTTTTCCCTTCCCGCCTTGACAAAAGATGTGCCACTAAATTTTCCTCTCGTCCACCTTCCTCTCCTCTTCCTCTGCTCACTTTTCCACTTTCTTGTCTTCTCCTTTTATCTCTCTCTCTCTCTCAGTTTCTCACGGTCAAGAACATTTTCCTCTGCTCCTCTCTCGGTAACACACACACGCACACGCACACACAACCACACACCTTCACACACACACACACACACACACACACACAACACAAACACACACACACCACACACAACACACAAACACACACACCACACACACACACGACACACACACACAACACAACTCCACACACACACACACACACACACACACGCAGCAATACATTGGGACTTAAGCATCCTCTTACACACTCTGATCCACGGTTTCAAGTTGTAAGAGAAGCTTGGGTTTTTTACCTCCCTTCTTATCAAGTTTTTATCGTTGCGCGAAAGGCATGAGTGAGAAGGAGTAGGATGGAGGGAGTCAAGCTAGGAGGGGAGGAGGAGGAAGGGGAGGATGGGGAAGGGGAGTAAGTAGGAAGAAGAGGAGGATGAGGTAGGAGTAGGAGGAATGAGGAGAGGGAGGAGGAGGAGGAGGAGGAGGTAAGGGAGTCAAGCTAGGAAGAGCAAGAGGAGGAGGAGCAAGACTAGGAGGAAGGAAGTAAGGTAGTAAGGAGGAGGTATAAGTACAAAAAATCGTATAGCTAAAATTTATAGTCAAAAAAGGTATTGTTGAAAAGTGTATTTAGAAGGATAGGATGTGGGAAAGGGGATGAATAAGGAAGAAACATGACTAGGGGGGAGGAAAAGGAGGAGTAAGGGAAAAGACAGTAAGGATGATGTAGTAAAAGGGTGTTAAAGGTATGAAGAAATTAGTTAAAGGGAAAGGACTTTAGAATGTAGGGGGGGAAGGAAGTAAGGGAAAAGACAGTAAGGAGGAGGTAGTAAAAAATTTATTAAAGGGATGAAAAGTGCAGTTAAAGGGACAGGAGGTTAGGATGTAGGAAAGGGATGAGTAGGTGTCATAGGAAGGTAAGAAAAAGGTTTTAAAGGTAGGGAAATAGAGGAAGGAGGGAAGAAAGGCTGTCTGAGGTGGAAGTGTAAAGGAAAGAATAAGAAAAGGAGAAGAAACGAAAAGGAAGGGAAAGGAAACTGGTGCAGGAAAATGTGGTGGTTTCTATAATCGCATTTGTTTTGCCTCGACTGTTTCTTGAATATCCGTAAAACCTTAATAATAGATAGTAAAATAATAGTAATAGATAGTAAAATAATAGTAATAGATAGTAAAATAATAGTAATAGATAGTAAAATAATAGTAATAGATCGTAAAATAATAGTAATAGATAGTAAAATAATAGTAATAGATAGTAAAATAATAGTAATAGATCGTAAAATAATAGTAATAGATAGTAAGATAATAGTAATAGATAGTAAGATAATAGTAATAGATAGTAAGATAATAGTAATAGATAGTAAGATAATAGTAAGATCGTAAATAATATAAGATCGAAATAATAGTAATAATCGTAAAATATAGTAATAGATAGTAAATAATAGTAATAGATAGTAAATAATAGTAATAGATAGTAAAATAATAGTAATAGATAGTAAAATATAGTAATAGATAGTAAAATAATGTAATAGATCGTAAAAATACTAATAGATAGAATAATAGTATAGATAGTAAGATAATAGTAATAGATGTAAATAATAGTATAATAGAAAAATAGTAATAGATCGTAAAAAATAGAATAGATAGTAAAATATAAGTAAGATAGTAATATATAGTAATAGATCGTAAATAATAGTAATAATGTAAAATAATAGTAATAGATCGTAAAATATAGTAATAGATCGTAAAATAATAGTAATAGATAGTAAAATAATAGTAAGATAGTAAATAATAGATAGTAAAAATAATAGTAATAGATCGTAAAAAAATAGATAGTAGTAAATAATAGTATAATAGTAAAATATAGTAATAGATAGTAAATAATAGTAATAGATAGTAAAATAATAGTAATAGATAGTAAAATAATAGTAATAGATCGTAAAATAATACTAATAGATAGTAAGATAATAGTAATAGATAGTAAGATAATAGTAATAGATAGTAAAATAATAGTAATAGATAGTAAAATAATAGTAATAGATTGTAAAATAATAGTAATAGATAGTAAAATAATAGTAATAGATCGTAAAAAGATAGTAATAGATAGTAAAATAATAGTAATAGATAGTAAAATAATAGTAATAAATAGTAAAATAATATAGTAAAAAGATAGTAATAGATAGTAAAATAATAGTAATAGATAGTAAAATAATAGTAATAGATGGTAAAATAATAGTAATAGATAGTAAAATAATAGTAATAAATAGTAAAATAATAGTAATAGATAGTAAAATAATAGTAATAGATAGTAAAATAATAGTAATAGATAGTAAAATAATAGTAATAATAGTAAAATAATCGTCATAGATAGTAAAATAATAGTAATAGATTAAGAAAAAAAGATGATATTGTTACGTTGGTAGTTATCATTAGTAGTATTGTTGATATTATTTTTATTATCATATTTTTGTGTTCATCTTTGTCATAGTTGTGGTATAATTATAGTTCATGGAAAAGTTCAAAGTTACATTTCACAGCCAAAAAGTCAGAACGGAAAAATAATACAATAAGTTAAAAAATATTACAATAAGTTAAAAAATAATACAATAAGTTACAAAATAATACAATAAGTTAAAAAATAATACAATAAGTTAGGTAAAATAATACAATAAGTTAAGAAAAATAATACAATAAGTTAAGAAAAATAATACAATAAGTTAGAAAATAATACAATAAGTTAAAAAATAATACAATAAGTTAAAAAATAATACAATAAGTTAAAAAAAAATACAATAAGTTAAAAAATAATACAATAAGAAAAAAATAATACAATAAGTTTAGAAAAATAATACAATAAGTTAAGAAAAATAATAAAATAAGTTAAAAAATAATACAATAAGTTAAAAAATAATACAATAAGTTAAAAAATAATACAATAAGTTAAAAAATAATACAATACGTTAAAAAATAATACAATAAGAAAAAAATAAGACAATAAGTTAAGACAAATAATACAATAAGTTAAAAAATAATACAATAAGTAAAGGAAAGAAACAAAACGTTAAAAAAACCCACACGAGGTCGTCTTAACTTTTTAAAGTCTGACAAACACAGAATCCATTTTAGCGGAAACTCAACTTTACGCGGCATTCTGAAGGCGATAATTATTTCCAGAGGGTAGAAATGATCCTCAAGGGAAATATTTACTAAAATGAGCGAGAGAGAGAGAGAGAGAGAGAGAGAGAGAGAGAGAGAGAGAGAGAGAGAGAGAGAGAGAGAGAGAGAGAGAGAGAGAGAGAGAGATGACTCACTCCCGCAGCGTTTACGAGAAAGATCCGTCACTTCCTTGAACACGACTCATTTCCCTCAACTCCTCCTCCTCTCCTCATCCTCATCCTCATCCTCATCCTCCTCTTCCTCTTCCTCCTCCTGCTGCTGTAGTCTCCCCTGAAGGAAGGTGAAGTACCAGGGAGAGTCATCAGTCGCGGCCATGACTCTGCAAGACACAGCTGATTAAAATTTTTGCTGCATGCTCGTGAAGGTACAAGAGGAAGAGGAGGAGGAGGAGGAGGAGAGGAGTCTGCTTTGTGTGTGTGTGTGTGTGTGTGGTGTGTGTGTGTGTGTGTGTGTGTTTTTGTGTGTGTGTGTGTGTGTGTGTGTGTTTTGTTTTGTGTGTGTGTGTGTGTGTGTGTGTGGGGTGTGTGGTTTTGTGTGTGTTTTGTTTTTTTTACGACCTTGGATATGTTTGAGTTTAGTAGCGTGTGCGTATGTGTGTGTGTGGGTTCAGATGTTTCCAGAAGATTACCCTGTGTGTGTGTGTGTGTGTGTGTGTGTGTGTGTTGTGTGTGTGTGTGTGTGTCATCGTTGTGGTAGAGGAGGTGGAAATAAAAAAAAATGTCGATTCCTGAAGAGAACCTGTGACCACTTGCCTAATGGTTCTCCTCCTCCTCCTCCTTCTCCTCCTCCTCCTCCTCCTCCTCCTCCCTCCTCCTCCTCCTCCCTCCTCCTCCTCCTCCTCCCCTCCTCCTCCTCCTCTCCTTCTCCTTCTCCTTCTCCTTCTCCTCCTCCTCCTCCTCCTCCTCCCCTCCTCCTCCTCCTCCCTCCTCCTCCTCCTCCTCCTCCTCCTCCTCCTCCTCCTTTCCTTCTCGTTTTCTCTCCTCATTTCGTAAAAAGGAACACGTCTTCACTTTCTTGAGGTTCGTATTTCTACCACAACCTGTACATTTTTTTTTTAAGCTCCCCCTCCTTCTCCTCCTCCCTATTCTTTTATTTCTTCTTATACTTTTTTCACTGCATCTCCTCCTCCTATTCCTCCTCACACTTCTGTTCCTTCTCCTTCACTTTTTTTTTTTTTTCGTCATTTTCAAGACTTAACCGTCTATGCATTTATACATTAGATGCATATTTCAAGTGTTACATCTCATACTTAAGGTGTAATGGCCGCGTCAGTATGAGTGTTATGAGGTACTTCCACCATCACCTCATGCCTCATAACACACACCTTCCCTTCCCTCATAATAACACAGACAGCAAGCCATCTGTAGAAGCTTATAGGGGAATGACTTAATGAGGGAATGTCTTTTTTATTCCTCTTTTTATTCATTATCATTCTGTTTCTGCTTTCTTCCTGATTACTTTTGTTATCATTCTGTATTTTATCGTTACCACTTTTCTATTTTTGTTTTATAATTCACTCCTTTTCGTTCACCTTCTCTTTCTTTCCCTCTGTCTTTTATTTCATTATATTTGTTTATTGTTTATCGTCTCCTCTTCACTATATTTATTTTTCCCTTCTCTCTCTCACCTCCTCTTTCACCTCTTCCCCTTAGATTTCTTATTTGTTTATCGTGTACTATTTCATATATTTCTATTTTCCTTTCGTTATATTTTTCACTGCTATAACTTTTTTTTTATATTTCCTTTTCCTTTTTCATTATATTTATTTTTCCCTTCTCTCTCTCACCTCCTCTTTCACCTCTTCCCCTTAGATTTCTTATTTGCTTATAGTTACTCTTCCATATATTTCTATTTATCTTTCGTTACTACCTTTTCACTGCCTATAACTTTCTCTTTTTACTACTCCTCTTCCTCTTCATTATATATATATTTCTTACTTTTCTCTTACCTCCTCTTTCACATCTCTCACTTTCCTCTTAGATTTCTTATTTATTTACCGTCTACTCTTCTATTTAGTTATATTTCCTTTACGTACAGACATTTTCACGGCCTCTATAACTTTATTACTCCTCTTCCTCTTGATTTTCTTGTCCCTTGTTTGGAAGATACCTTTGAGTCTAATCTTGTTTCGTAGCTTTCCGTCACAAGCCCTGCCTCCTTCCTCTGTCCTTAGCTTCCCACCGTTCCCTGGTATGGCCGCGGCAAGTTGATTTAATTCCCCCGTCTCCTCTTGTCTCTCTTTATAGCAAAGCGGGATCCACTTTGAGAAGCAGAGTCAAAGGCTTTGTTCTCTACGCCAGAATCTTCCTTTTTTTCAAGGTTCTTATGGGGAGGTATTTGTGAGCTCTGTTCTCCACGGATTGGAATTTTCATATTTGTGCTTCTTGGAGCTATAGTTTTCTTCAACTTTTATTCGAAGGAGGAAAGTTTGCGGATGTGTTTGAAAATCTTTTGTTTCGGTTTTGATTTCGATTGAGTCTTTTTGATCAAGGAATCAGTTGTTTTATTGTTTATGCTTTTTATGTTAATATATTAATATACTTAACGAGGAGGATTTTGTTATTGTTTTGCATCAAACGTCTCTTTAAAGGTAAATGTTTGGATAGCATTCCGAAGGTTTCCAAAGCACAGCTGTCTTCTCATTTTTCTCCGAATCTTCTTCCTCTTTCTCCTCTTACTTTTCCTCTTCCTCTTCTGCCACAGCTGTATCATAGTATGCTGCCCCTTGTTATTTTCCTCGTCCTCCTCCTCCTCCTCCTCCTCCTACTACTACTACTACTACTACTACTACTACTACACTACTACTACTACTACTACTACTACTACTACTACTACTACTACTACTATACTACTACTACTACTACTACTACTACTACTACTACTACTACAACATTCACCACTACCACCCACTGTCCACCCAGTCTTCACCACTAGTCTTTACTGTCATTCTTCTGGCCATCACCATCATCATTGCCATTCCACTACTATGGTCCTCCTCCTCCTCCTCCTCCTCCTCCACGCAATACCGCAGCAGACAGCGGCGCCTCTACACCTGATATAGCACGTGACAGCTTCTTCCTGCCCGTGAGAAGGATGTAAGACCAGGAGCCAATATTTAATTTCCTGCATTGGCGCCTCCTTCAGTCCTGGTGGCGTCCTCCTCCTCCTCCTCCTCCTCCTCCATTATCTTTCCTCCTACCCTATTTTTCCTCCTCCTTCTCCTCTTCCTCCCTCCTGTTATGTATCGTTACGAAGAATACTAAACTCCCGCCATATAAATTAAATCTAAAAGCTTGCCTGGCTGGATGCTTGGCGGCGCCACCCACGCACGCAGGCATGCACGCGCAATCGCAGTCACGCAGACAGTACGTGTGCATTGGCAGTCACGCACGGTCAACTTTTCATTGTTTTGTGATTATTAGCGTCACTGTCACCGGTCTTCACTGCTGTAGAAGGGGAGCAACACCTGGTAAGTACCCTGACGCGGCTGTTTATATAGTGGGGGTCGAGAAACAGCTTAAATTGAGATAGTGTTGAGGTTGACCACCGCAAGATTGTTACGGAGTGAGTGATGGCCGGCTCTCCCTCCCACCCCGCCTCCCTTCCCTCCCTTCCCTCCCTCCTTCCCTCCCCACCTCCCATCCCCCCTTACCTCCCTCCCTCCCTCCCTCCCTCCATCCCCCCTTACCTCCCTCCCTCCCTCCCTCCCTCCCTCACGGCTGTACTTCCATCCACTACCACGCTCATCACTGCCTACACGTTCACGTTTACACATGAAGTTCAAAAGTAAATGGTTACCCTGCGGCCTCGACAAAGAACGTCAATTACTGCTTGTCGCCTCCTACTCTTCCGCTCCCCCCTCCCTCCCTCCCCCCTGCCTGCCTGCCTCCCGCCTGCTCTCTCTCTCTCTCCTCCCCCTCCTCACCCCCTCCCCCTCCTCCTGCCTGCCTCCCGCCTTCTCTCTCCTCTCCCTCTCCCCCTCCTCCTAACTCGCTGACGAAAACTGCACATGGTATGCACCCATTAGTCTTTATATATATAAAAGGAGGAAAAGAGAGAGAGAGAGAGAGAGAGAGAGAGAGAGAGAGAGAGAGAGAGAGAGAGAGAGGAGAGAAGAGAGAGAGAAAAGAGACAGACAGAAGGGCAGAGACGAAAAAGAGAGAGGGGGGGTAAGGTACATGTGTGTGTGTGTGTGTGTTGTGGGGTGTGGTGTGGGGTGTGTGTGTGTAGTGTGTGTGTGTGTGTGTGTGTGTGTGTATTCATCTAGTTGTATTTAAACTATATTTTACAGGGCCAGAGCGACGCTCGTATGGCCCCGTCTCCATATCAACATTTTATCATTCATCCTTAGCTCTCTTAGTGTTGGCCGAAGCCAACACCCCGGGAGGCGGGTCACAAACCCCCGGCTAACACCCGGTGCCGCCCATTCACTGCTGGGTGGAGAGGGGCTCGGGTTTTAAGGAGACCGCCCGTCTGTCTTCGCTCAGCCC
>JACEEZ010023539.1:37500-45517 GCA_016584305.1 Chionoecetes opilio
AAAAATAAAATAATAAAATATATGAAGTAATAATAGAATAAATAGATTATATGAAGGCTGAATTGGCTTCACTCCTGGTTTTTATTCATGTTCTGGTGTTGGAATCGCCTTGTTTTTTGCTTTATAGTGTTTCGGTTAATGTTTTTATTGACTGAGTGTTACGTGTTATGCCGGAAAAGGAGTTGAATAAGTAGTTTTTTTTTTTTTTTTTTTTATGCTTTTGATATCGTAAGTCAATAGGAAGGATATATTTAGCCTGTCATCCGCCCCTTCCCCACTGCCATCATTGCTGATTATATTTTCTTTTTACACCAGTTAATTAGAGAAATGCACTTTTATACATACTTCTAATGTTAATAATGCAGATCTCGATGGCTTTTTCCTGGAATTATATTTTCGTTTCTCGTTAGTCTTATTTTTTTACACCCCTGAATGGGAAAAAAAAATTCTGAAGAATATGAAAATCAGTGTTATTTTCCCCTATTTTAACACACACACACACACACAATACACACACACACACAATTTCGTTATATTTGTACTATTTAATTAACACCGATATTGCAACCTTCTAACGCCATCTATCGGCTTTCCGCATCACTCATTCCGCTTGTATTACCATCTGGTGATAGATATTAAGAGTTAATACCTCAGTGCCATCTAGCGGCCGTAGGAGACGTTGGCCCAAGGGAAATCCAGGTGCAGGGGAGGCTTGTGTAAACTAACTCATCGGTTCTGTGTCATTGGCCGTCCAGATGAACAGCCTTGGTGAAGGTGTGTGTGTACGAACGTGGTGTGTTAAAGCTGAAATGTGTCTCTCTCTCTCTCTCTCTCTCTCTCTCTCTCTCTCTCTCTCTCTCTCTCTCTCTCTCTCTCTCTCTCTCTTCTCTGCTTCTGTATTTAACTATTATCTGCTCCTCTTCTTTTTCCTTATACCTATATATTTACATCATTCTCTCTCTCTCTCTCTCTCTCTCTCTCTCCTCTCTCTCTCTCTCTCTCTCCTCTCTCTTCTTCTCTCTCTCTCTCTCTCTCTCCTCTCACTCTTCTACCCCTCTCTTCCGTTCTGTATTCTATTTGCCTGCCTTCCCTTTACTATATATTTAAATCTTTGTGACATCGCACCGTTACCGCCCCCACTTCTCCTCTCTGGCTTTGCACCTCGTATGTTTCTCTCTTCATTACCCTTACCTATAATATTACCTCCTTATCTAGTCCTCTTTAAGCCTTACATCGATATTAGTTATGCTCTACTAGTTCCTGGACGTATTAACGCCTAGATCTAGTTTATCAGGCCTGAGCTGGCTTCGTACTATGATAAGGGAAGGTAGCAGTTTGACGCCCTAGGTTAGTATAGAGGCTTTAGAGCGTAGTGTAGAGGCTTTTATTAGCATTAGTATAATATTACGTATAGTTAGAGGCCTGAGAGCGTAGTAGTAGAGGCCTGAGAGCGTAGGAGAGAGGAGAGGTAGTAGTAGAGGTGAGAGCGTAGAGTAGAGGCAGAGAGCGTAGTAGTAGAGGCCTGAGAGCTAGTGGTAGAGGTGACGAGCGTGTGAGTAGAGGCCGGAAGGCTGGAACAGGAAGGAGAGGGGAGGAGAGGGGAAACGGATATGCTTAGAGGAGGAAAGGGGTGCTGATGGTGTCTGGAAGGGTTAGGTAGTCCAGGTGGGTTTAGGAATGGGGCCACAGGTTTTGGAAAGGGGGGAGTACAGGAAGGGGTCTGGTAAAATATAAGGCAGCAGGGTGAGGAGTGAATGTGATGGTGCTTTGGGGGTTGAGAGGGGAGGAATCAAAGTGCAGAAGAGAAACAGCCAGGATAGGAAGGGGGGAGGAAGGGAGGATAGAAAAGGAAGGGTGATAGGAATAACTAGTTGACAAGGGAAAAAAAGGAAAAACGCAGGGTACAACCATAACAACTTTCCTCTTATTGTAGTAACCATGGTAACTAGATAGGTGATTGGAATATAAAAAAATGTCTTTAAGAACGCTTTGCATGTTCCCTCTTCAACACACACACACACACACACACACACACACACACACACACACACACACACACACACACACACACACACACACACACACACACACACACGAAGAAAGAAATTGAGTTTGCAAAGAGACTAAGCAGTTACATAATATCCATACACACATACATACATACATAATATCCATACACACATGCATACAGTTACATAATATCCATACACACATGCATACAGTTACATAATATCCATACACACATACATACAGTTACATAATATCCATACACACATGAATACAGTTACATAATGTCCATACACACATGCATACAGTTACATAATATCCATACACACATACATACAGTTACATAATATCCATACACACATACATACAGTTACATAATATCCATACACACGTACATACAGTTACATAATATCCATACACACGTACATACAGTTACATAATGTCCATACACACGTACATACAGTTACATAATATCCATACACACGTACATACAGTTACATAATATCCATACACACATACATACAGTTACATAATGTCCATACACACGTACATACAGTTACATAATGTCCATACACACGTACATACAGTTACATAATATCCATACACACATACATACAGTTACATAATATCCATACACACATGCATACAGTTACATAATATCCATACACACATACATACAGTTTATCCCCACATAATGTTACATATCCATCACATGCATACAGTTACATAATGTCCATACACACGTACATACAGTTACATACTATCCATACACACATACATATAGTTACATAATGTCCATACACACGTACATAGTTACATAATATCCATACACACATGCATACAGTTACATAATGTCCATACACACGTACATACAGTTACATAATATGCATGCACACATATATAGTTACATAACATCAATAATGGTCATAGTCACAGTCGTAGTATTCTGAACTCAGCACGCTTCAGCACGCTTCAGCAGTCCAATTCAGTTCATACCTCAGAAACAGCTGCCTGACAATGCTCAGCTGTGTCCAGTCGTGACAAGAAGGGAGAATGCCTTAAGCTCGGCAGGTGCAGTGAAGGCTTACACGTCATGCACGACGTACCCGGAAATAGAACCTTAGTGAACAAAGTGTCGAAGTGCAAAGGGAATCAGTACGAACCACAAGGCACTGAGGGTATTAGATAGATAGTGAGGGTAATAGATTGAAAGGGACGTAAAATAGAACCTTAGTGAACCCTGTGATGGTGTTGAAGTAAAAATGGACAAACAAAAAAGAAAAAGCACATAGAATATTAGCTCAAACCGCAAGGCACTGCGGAGAAAATGGTTGATATAGATAGTTGAATGGTTGAAATAATAGAATGGTTGATAGTTGGTAGTTGAATGGTTGAAATAATAGAATGGTTGATAATAGAATGGTTGATAGTTGGTAGTTGAATGGTTGAAATAATAGAATGGTTGGTAGTTGGTAGTTGAATGGTTGAAATAATAGAATGGTTGATAGTTGGTAGTTGAATGGTTGAAATAATAGAATGGTTGATAGTTGGTAGTTGAATGGTTGAAATAATAGAATGGTTGGTAGGTGAATGGTTGAAATAATAGAATATTTGAAATAATAGAATGGTTGATAGTTGGTAGTTGAATGGTTGAAATAATAGAATGGTTGGTAGTTGGTAGTTGAATGGTTGAAATAATAGAATGGTTGATAATAAAATGATTGATAGTTGGTAGTTGAATGGTTGAAATAATAGAATGTTTGAAATAATAGAATGGATGATAGTTGGTAATTGAATGGTTGAAATAATAGAATGGTTGATAATAAAAGGTTGATAGTTGGTAGCTGAATGGTTGAAATGGATAGAATGCTGTGAAAAGGATGGAAGGGGACGATAGAGACGAGGCTGAAATACGTGAATGGGATGAAAGGGATGTAAAGGAGCGAGGCAAGACGAGCAGGTGAAAGGAAGTGATGGAGAAAGAAAGCTAGTCAGGCAGAAGTTCGAGGTGATGGAATATAATTAAATTGAAATTAATAAAGTAAGCTAAAGTTCAAGGATGAGGACGATGCACAATGAAACTAAATCAAAGAAACTAAATAAAAGAAACTAAATAAAGGAAACTAAATAAGAGTAAATATAACGTTAGATAGTCGAAATAGACAAAAGTGAATTTAGCAATAGCAAGAGAAATATTGCTAAGTGGAGAAGTGGGAAAATTAAAGTGATGAAAGGAGAGGGATGGATAACTACTATTGGATTAAAATAAGTAGGACGAAGTGGTGTTGAAAAAGAGAGAGAGAGAGAGAGAGAGAGAGAGAGAGAGAGAGAGAGAGAGAGGGAGAGAGAGAGAGAGAGAGAGAGTGAGAGAGAGAGAGAGAGAAGCAGACTAAGAGAAGGATGGAGGAGCGTGCTTGAAGGTAATAGAGAATGAGGAAAACAGATGGGAAAGAAGGAGACATGAGGCAGTGGAATTGATGACAGCGACGGAGGGAACAAGAAAAGTCGAATCAGCTGAAGACAGACGGAAGCATTGAAAGGGAGGGAAAGGGGCGAATAAGAGGACGAAATTAAGATAAAATGAAATCACTGACAAAATGGGAACAGCTGAGAGAGAGAGAGAGAGAGAGAGAGAGAGAGAGAGAGAGAGAGAGAGAGAGAGAGAGAGAGAGAGAGAGAGAGAGAGAGAGGGTGTGTGGGTAGTGGATGGGGAGGAGAAAGGAAAATTCGAGAGGGGGAATAGATGAGTAGCTTCAAAGAATATGAGACGAGGTGGAGAGGGGGAAATCAAGGTGAGATGTGGAGGTGATCGAGGTGGATGTGGAGGTGGAGGAGAGGATGGAACCCTCGCCTCACCTGTCATAGCGAAGGTGAGGTGGTCTATAATAAATACTGGAGCGTCACGACCAACCGGAACTGTTAGGTAGAAGGGACGAGGCAACTCCCTAAAAATCTTAAAAACCGTCACCAGTAGCAAACACACACACACACACACACACACACACACACACACACACACACACACACACACACACACAGACACAGACACAGACACACACACTATCTCCTCTCTCTCTCTCTCTCTCTATCAACGAACCAGCAAACCGCCCGAAATTTGGTAGGACATAAATATCACCCAAAATGTAATTAAACATATTACGTTCCGACAGTGTAATGAGGCCCTGTGTCTCTGCTAGGACATTACCTACTGCCGTGCTGATGACTGAGCCTTTAAAGGGCCTGGTAGGGCGTTAGAGGGCGGTAGGGGGCACAAGGGTAGTTAGTGCGTAGTCATTAGGGAGCTTTAAAAGGAGGCTAGATAGTTTCATGGATGGGGATGAAAGGTGGATGTAGGTAGTGTTAAGTAACATGAGGTACCACGTGTTAGTCTCCCGGCCTCTTGTAGCTTCCTTATTTCCTATGTTCTTTTTAAGGGACCTAATGGGACTGAATATAGGACTAGGGAAGCAGTAAGTATCTAAGGGTATGATGATTTCCTAAGGGATGGACACTTTAAAGGGCAAAGTTGAAGGGGTCACTGATACAAAAGGTTGATAAGGGTGTAAATAGCGGCTTCTGGGTAGGGGAGGACACCTTTGAGGGAAGGCAGCGGTGATATCTTTATTTATTTAATTTTATTTAAACAGTCATTAATTACAGATGGTTTAAAAGGTGGATAAAATCAATAAGATAAAGCGTTCATTGAGGGGTGGGATGAGGAGAAAGGTAAATAAAGAACCAAACCAATGGTAAATATAAAAAATAACACAAAATATAGTCATTGAAGAGGGTACATAGGGTTCATACGGTGTATTGCTTAGTGGGACTGACGGCTGGTATTTCGTGTATATGTGTGTGTGGAAGTTTAGGAGTTTTTTTCAACACGCGTCCTCATCCTCCTCGTCCTCATCACCACCTCTGCGTCATTCCCTCCCGTCCCATTCCCTTCCCACTCCCTCCCCTTCCTTTCCTCCCACTCCCTTCCCCTCCCATTCCCTCCCCTCCCACTCCCTGCCCCATTTCCCTTCCCTCCTCCCTCCTATCTTGTCTCCTTCCTCCCTCTTTCCTCTCCATCTCCTTGGTCGTAATGTCTCCTTCTCTCTCCTCAACAACTTCCTCGCTTTGTATCTCTCCGTGTTGCTCTCTCTCTCTCTCTCTCTCTCTCTCTCTCTCTCTCTCTCTCTCTCTCTCTCTCTCTCTCTCTCTCTCTCTCGCTCTCTCGCTCTCTCGCTCTCTCGCTCTCTCTTTTCACTTTAGCGACGACGAGAAGGAGGAGGAGGGGATATAGAGAGAAAGAAATGGAGGAAGACGAGGAGGAGAGAAACTAGAAAATGGAAGAAGAATGAAGAGGAGGAAGAGGAGGAGGAGGAGGAGGAGGAGGAGGAGGAGGAGGAAGAAAAGACAAGGAAGGTTGGGGAAAGGAATGAGATATATTAACATTCTGAAATTGAAGGAGATAGAAGCAGGATGAGAGAGAGAGAGAGAGAGGAGAGAGAAGAGAGAGAGAGAGAGAGAGAGAGAGAGAGAGAGAGAGAGAGAGAGAGAGAGAGAGAGAGAGAGATAATAAATCAGAGAGAATGACGATTAAACTTCAAGACAAAGAAAATGCAAATTCAGCAGATACAAAAAGTAACATTAAATATCGATCAAAATAATGAGACGAAGAAGTACAAGATGAGTAATTAAGTGGAAATTAGATATAAGAGAGAGAGAGAGAGAGAGAGAGAGAGAGAGAGAGAGAGAGAGAGAGAGAGAGAGAGAGAGAGAGAGAGAGAGAGAGAGGCCGCTTCTGTCAACCCGAATCAACATCATTAGCCTTCACACTTTTTGTCTTGCCAAGAAGGTTGAAGCTCTCCCCGACCCTTCCTTTTACTGTGAAGCCTTTTCTTAAGTGAGTACCTGAAGCCTGGTGTCCTATGCTTCACAGAGTAATGAGGTCCTACGGCGGAGTCCTCATATATCCTGCCGGGCCGGGGATCTCTTGTTGAAGGAGGAAGAGGAGGAGGTAAAACAAAAAAGGATATGGAGGAGGAAATTAAGAAAAGATAAGGAGGGAAGTTAAGAAAAAATATATAAGAAGGAGGAAGAAGAGTAGTAGGAAGTAAAAAAAAGATGAGGAAAGAGTAAACAAACAACAAAGAAGGAGAAAGAAGAGGAGGTAGTAAATATAAAAGATAAGGAGGAAGTTAAAAAATATATATAAAGAAGAAGGAGGAAGTAAAATATGTAAGATAAAAAGGAGGAACTATAGAGGGAGGAAGTTAGAAAATATAGATAAGAAGGTGGAAAAAGAGGTGGAAGTTTGATTTGAATAAAAAATAAGATGGAGGAAGAAGTGGAGGAGGAAATAAAACAAAGATCAGAAGGAGGAGGTGGAATTTATAAAGAAGATATGGAGGAGGAAGATGTGGAGAGGAAGTTTAAAAGATGCTTAGAAGGAGGAAGAAGAGGAGGAGGTTTAAAAATAGCTAAGAAGGAGGAATAAGAGGAGGAGGAAGTTGAGAAAAATAGATATGAAGGAGGAAGAAGAGGTGGAGGAAGTTTAAAAAATGCTTAGAAGGAGGAATAAGAGGAGGAGGAAGTTAAAAAATAGCTAAGAAGGAGGAAGAAGAGGTGGAGGAAGTTTAAAAATAGCTAAGAAGGAGGAAGAAGAGGAGGAGGAAGTTTAAAAATAGCTAAGAAGGAGGAAGAAGAGGTGGAGGAAGTTTAAAAAATGTTTAGAAGGAGGAAGAAGAAGAGGAGGAAGTTGAGAAAAATAGATATGAAGGAGGAAGAAGAGGAGGAGGAAGTTAAAGAAAAAAAAGATCAGAAGGAGGAAGTATAACATAAATAAAGGAGCCAGAAGAAGAGGAAGAAATTAAACAAAAAGATAGGAACGAAGGATGAACATTATAAGAATCAAGGAACGATAATTAAAGCATAAATAATACGATGGTGAGTAATGTAGAATGAAAATAAAATTTTTTTTTTTGCCTTTTATAATCGGGGAAATTTTTTTTTTTTGGGAAAA
>JACEEZ010023539.1:45807-80807 GCA_016584305.1 Chionoecetes opilio
TGTAAATGATTTATAGATGTATAGTAAGTGATGTTGGTGTGTGTGTGTAAATTTTGGGTGACTTTCTTGGATGTTGTTGTGACTGACATTGTGACTATTAAGAAAATAATATTATTTTTATATCTAAAAAGAAAATTAAAAAAAAAAAAAATGATATCAAAAGTAAATACAAATTTATTTTGATCTCAAAAAAGAAAATTAATACTTATTTGTAACCACTTCTCCTCAGCCTTGCAATCACCCCAGGGTCGGAGAACTTGAATATTTTTTGTGTTCCTTGGGTAGCTATTCATTTTAATCTTTCCCTGGGGGATTAGAAAATGATTTCCTTTTTGACCTTCTTTTTCCCCCCTTTTTCCTTTGTCCTTCCTCTTTCTCCGTTAATCATCCTTTCTTCCTCCCCCTCTCCCCCTTCTCCTCCTCCTTTCCTTTTTCTTCCCCTCCTTACCCCCATAATCTTTGCTTCTTGTTTCATTCTCATCGTGATCCCCCCTCCTCCCTCCTCTCCTCCTCCTCTCCTCTCCCCCTCCCTTCCTCCTCCTCTACTCCTCCTCCTCCTCCTCCCCCTTTCCTCCTCCTCCTCCTCCTCCTCCATCATCTCCTCCTCCTCCTCCTCCTCCTCCTCTCCTCCCCCTTTCCTCCTCCTCCCCCCTTCCTCCTCCTCCTCCTCCTCCTCTTCCTCCTTCTATGCTAGTCTTAAGCCTGTCCTTTCTTTGGGGGATATTAGAGACCTGCTGGAGGGGGAGGAGGAGGAGGAAGAAATTACAAGCTAATTAAGGGAAGAATATATTGCTTGAAGGTGAGGGGTTGGGTGTGAAAGGGACTTTTTAGACTGATTAATTAACATCTTTATTTTTGATAGTTAGTAATTTTGTATTATAATTTCTTTTCTTGGTTCGTCTTGAATTTGGTATATATTTATTTGTTGACGTAGGCCTAAATGCCGATGTTTTTTTAGATTAATGTGTATAGTTTTTTGTCATTACTTTTTTGGTTTAATCTGATTAACTCTTTTTCTCATTATTATATTTAAAAACACACATATACAACGCCTGCTAACATGCGTTAACTAGTTATAATATTAAGGCTCTAGTTAACATGAAACTGATGAAAGTAGAGAAATATAGATAAACAACACCACACACACACAACACACACCCCACAACACCACACCCACACACACACACACAACACCCCAAAACCCCAAAACACGAGCTTGGCGCCAATTTTCCCTCATAAGCTTTTCCAGGTCACACACGTCACTCTGAGTCATAAGGAGGAGGAGGAGGAGGAGGAGGAGGAAGAGGAAGAGGAAGAGGAAGAGGAAGAGGAGGAGGAGGAGGAGGAGGAGGAGGAGGAGGAGGAGGAAGGCAAGAAGAAGAAGGAGGAGGAGGACTAATAGTAATGACATAAGCTCCAGGAGTGAAATTTTACTAACTGATATTTCTGATCACTTTTCACCATTCATTTGCTGTAAAAGTAGAACAAACAAAACGGAAGATGTGTGTTTCTCTTATCGCGACTACAAAAAAGTAGATGAAAATTATTTACGTCAAGTCATGAAGGAAAAAGTTGATGGTGTATGCATAGATGACAACCCTAATATTCCATACGACACAATTTCAAATATTATTACTGATGTAGTCACTAAGGCTATTCCTCTAAAATCTGTAAAAATCTAAAGTAAAAATCTACATAATCCGTGGATCACCCCTGAAATAGTTGAACACATTAAGGAAAGACACAAACTCTATAAAAAATACTTAAGAAGACCCTTAACAATTGGCCAACACTATAGAGAGTATCGAAATAGGGTAAATACAATGTTAGTAAATGCAAAAAAACAACACTACAAATCAAAATTTACTGAGAGTATGGGAAATGGGACAAAAACATGGGAAATTGTAAATGAAATTGTCCATAAAACAAAACAACAAACCAAAATTGAATATATTAATATCAGTAGCTCAAAAGTCACCGATTCTAAAACAATAAGTAATCATATGAATATTTAGTTTGCAAATATAGGTAAAGATCTTGCTAATACCCTGCAAAGTAGCAACATCTCGCCAGTGTCTTACTTATCTACTAGTGATCCAGATGTCCTTCCTTTAGATACCACACCAGAAGAAATAGCAGCAATAATTAAGTCCTTAAAAGACTCAGCACCAGGCTTTGATGATATTCATGTAAAAGTAATCAAAAAAACTATTCCGGTATTAGCACCAATAATCTCTAAGATGATCAATACTACCTTCCAAACAGGCATTTTCCCAAACAGGTTGAAGGTCGCAAAAATAATTCCAATCCATAAGGGAGGCAAGGTAGGTGATCTTGGTAACTATAGACTTATATCCATACTTCCCTGCCTAAGTAAGATATATGAGAGAGTTATGCACGATAGATTGACAGAATTTATCAACACTAATGCAATATTAACTAACTGTCAATTTGACTTCAGAAAGAACCTATCACCAAAATTAGCTATAACTACATTAATTGACTCGGTACTGCAAAACCTAGGTAGAGGAAAATTTATAGTTAGTGTTTTTCTAGACCTTAAAAAAGCCTTTGACACATTAGATCATGAAATATTGCTTCAAAAATTAAATCATTATGGAATAAGGGGAAAATACAATGCCTGGCTCAGAAGTTACCTAAGCAATAGAATCCAATACACCGTTCTCAATAATGTAAAATCTGATTTTGTAACTACCTCAGTAGGAGTACCACAAGGATCAATACTACCTCAGCAGGAGTACCACAAGGATCAATACTACCTCAGCAGGAGTACCACAAGGATCAATACTACCTCAGCAGGAGTACCACAAGGATCAATACTACCTCAGCAGGAGTACCACAAGGATCAATACTACCTCAGCAGGAGTTTCCACAAGGATCAATACTACCTCAGCAGGAGTACCACAAGGATCAATACTACCTCAGCAGGAGTACCACAAGGATCAATACTACCTCAGCAGGAGTACCACAAGGATCAATACTACCTCAGTAGGAGTACCACAAGGATCAATACTACCTCAGCAGGAGTACCACAAGGATCAATACTACCTCAGTAGGAGTACCACAAGGATCAATACTTTCCTCAGCAGGAGTACCACAAGGATCAATAAATACCTCAGTAGAGTACACAAGGATCAATACTTACCTCAGTAGGAGTACCACAAGGATCAATACTACCTCAGTAGGAGTACCACAAGGATCAATACTACCTCAGCAGGAGTACCACAAGGATCAATACTACCTCAGTAGGAGTAGCACAAGGATCAATACTACCTCAGCAGGAGTACCACAAGGATCAATACTACCTCAGCAGGAGTACCACAAGGATCAATACTACCTCAGTAGGAGTAGCACAAGGATCAATACTACCTCAGTAGGAGTACCACAAGGATCAATACTACCTCAGTAGGAGTACCACAAGGATCAATACTACCTCAGTAGGAGTACCACAAGGATCAATACTTGGTCCTCTATTATTTTTGCTCTACATTAATGACATAACTAATTCATCACAAGCTCTAAAATTCACAATTTTTGCAGATGATACAAATATAACCCACACCGCACATAACAAAGACTCCCTAATTAATACCATAAACACAGAACTTGAGTCTGTATCATCTTGGTTAACAACCAATAAATTATCAATAAACATAAAGAAAACTAAATACATTATATTTGCTGGGAATAAAGATTTTGGTGATTCAAATATTGATATTTGTGGTGAAAAAATAGAAAGAGCTAACTCAATTAAATATCTTGGTATCGATATTGATGACAAACTTTCCTGGAGAGACCCTATCAATACTATAAGCAGTAAACTATCAAAATCATCAGGAATACTACATAAAATAAAGCGTCAATTAACCCGTGACACCTTATTGCTTGTTTACTACACCTTGTTTTACCCATATTGACACTATTGTAATGGTGTCTGGGGGAGGGCTACGAAAACAGCTATCAAGACACTAGTTCTTCTGCAAAAACGAATTATACGCACAATAAGTTATGTAGGTCATTATGAACATACATATAGATGTTTATTTAGAAACTTAAAAATTCTTAAAATCCAAGATATATACAAGTTAGAATGTTTTAAGCTAATACATAATCAGTTTTACGGACAAAACTTCATTCCATTAAATACAGCATTAGAAATACACACTATTAATACCAGAAACAGACACAACCCTAGACCAATATTTCCCCACATAGAATTACAAAAAAGGTTTGTCACTTATTATGGATGTATTCTCTTCAATGACCTACCTGACAACTTGAAGATCATACAAAACAAAGACACGTTCAAACTAAAAACAAAACACTACTTATTAAGTCGGTACTAGCTAGACTTCCTTGGTCATTTAATACTACAAATATATGTTTATATCGATGTTGAAGTTTCGTTCAAGAGTGTATATGCGAGAACACCTAAGTGGGATATATGTGTATAGATGTTTATATATAATCATGTACATAATTCATATGTATTATGTGAAGGTATGAGGGTATGAGTTAGTGTTTCTGCGTGAATATGTATGTATGAGTGCCCATTGCTCTAAATTGCCTGTATGATATTTTCGACTATTTGCGTAATTTAATTATATCCTGTATACGTAATTAATACATAATAATTATATTTTGTACTTTTTACAAAGATGTCAGCAATGCTAAGGCTAATGACAAAATATATAAACTATTTACACTTCAAGGGGCCTGTAAAAATGCTACCATTAACGGGCCCAGCCAGGTTAAAAGGCTTCTAGGTATATATAAACGCATATATATTTTTCTGATGGCAGTAAACTTCTCTGAATTTGAAATTTGAATTTGAGGAGGAGGAGGAGGAGGCAGCTATACGTCCCCAAAGTACGACGAAAAATTAATGCGAAGAAGAAGCGTTTCAGCTCTGTATAGAAATGACCCTTGGGGGCAATTCAGCTGTTAGTGCCTTCTCTCCTTCTTCCTTCTTCCTTTTCGCGCCTCCTCCTCCTCTCTTCCATTTGTTTTTGTTACTCCTTCTCTTCTTCCATTTTTTTCTGTTCCTCCTTCTCTTACATTTAGTTTTTCCTCCTATCCTTTCGTGACTTTTGATTTCTTTTCACCCTTTTATATCAAATTTTTTTCATATTTTTTTTTTTACTGTCTTCCATTTTTCTTTACATTCCCAGTTGACTATATTTTTTTTATTCATCTCCTCTTTTATTGTCTTCTTTTTTCATCCTTTTACTTCCAATTTTGTCATTTTCTTTTATTTTTCCTGTATTCCATTTTCTTTTCATTTCAAGTTGACTTCGTAGCTATTTTATTTCTCATTTATCTCCTTTTTTATTGTTTTTTCTCTTCACTCCTTTCCTTTTCTTCTCACTTTTGATGTCTTTTCCTATCCTTCATTTCTTCCTCCTCTTCCTCTTCCTCCTCCCTGATGTCCCATAAACCCACAGATCCTCATTTTTATTGCCTTCTTCCTGTTTTTTATTGTTTCATTTTGTGCTTCTCGCCTCTAGTATCTTTTTCTTAATTCTCTGCGAGTTGTTTATCCTTGTTTTTCTTTCTTTTTTGCTGTCATTCTTTTCAACTCTTGCGTAATAATCTTGTGTTTATAGTTTGATTACACAGTCAGTGCTTGTCTTATTCCTACTTGCTCTGCCTTGCTTTTATTTAATTCTTTCACTTATTCGAGAGAGAGAGAGAGAGAGAGAGAGANGAGAGAGAGGAGAGAGAGAGAGAGAGAGAGAGGAGAGAGAGAGGAGAGAGAGAGAGAGAGAGAGAGAGAGAGAGGAGAGAGATGAGAGAGGAGAGAGAGAGAGAAGAGAGAGGAGAGAGAGAAAGCTTAAAAGAAATTATAACAAAAACATGAACCAAGAAAGTAGATGTTGAGGGGACAAAATAATTTCTAGATTGACGAGTTTACAAAATTAATGTATAAATTAAAAAAAATAATACAGAACAAATGTATGTTACTCCTGACAGACGGATTATATTACTTAATTATTTGATTATATATATTATTTTAGCTTTATTTCTTCTTCATCTTGTGTTTCTTGGTGATTGAAAGAGAATGAATCCCTTGTATGATAGCATTTTAGCCTAACTATTTTCCTTTCTCTACATACTTTGATCTTTTTAATATCATATCTTTGGCATATTTAGTTCAGACAAAATAAACTCAGTAATTCTTTCTGAAACATTTACCTTTGTGACTCGCATCTTTATTTGTCGAGATGGATAAGAGGGCAGGTTTTGATTAAGTATTGGCCTCGCAAATAGAATCGCAGACTCCATTATCTAAAACCTCCCTAAGAAAGGTATCACGTGTAATATCCTTTTATCTCCGTCATGGCAAATATTCGTCGTAATCGGTTTATCAATCCATTTAACTTATACGTGTGTGTCCTCGCCTGAAATATAATCAGATAATACTCTCACAGAAAAAAAAATGGAAACCTTGTAGAGGTTTTTAAGGAAGATCAGGTATTTTATTTTTTTATTTTTGCTAAATATTTGTGCTAAATTATATTTTTAGGAAGAATAAGCATTATTTTTTTCAAATGATTAATCCTTTTTAAAAATTGGGTATTATTTTTTTAGGTAGGAAATAAACTTTTCTCATTTTTATTGTTTGCCAAAAATATTAATAAAACTTCAAGAAAAAAAAAAAAAATTGTAGTTTTTTCGAAGAAGGTTTTTATTTTTTAGAAAAAATTGTGTAAATTATTTGACATACATTTTTTTTTAAATGATTAAATATAATTGGGAAGGGTGAAAATTTTTTCTTATTATTATCTAATGAATAATAACACGAAAAAAAGAATTTTTTTAAAATTTTCCGGGAAGAATAATGGTAAAAAAGAAAGATTTTGCCTTATCAATTTACAAAAATAATATAGGGAAAATTTTGTTCTTAGATGTAAACTTAATAAATTAGATACCAAAATGAAATTTTAAATTTTTTTCAAAATATGATAAAGGAAAATTTTAATTGAAAATGTGAAAATTTGGGGGACTTATGAAATAAGAAAATTAAATTATTAAAAAGAAATGTTAAAAAAAATAATAAGTAAATGTTTAAATAAGAAATTTTAACCCCCTTTTTTTAATATAAGGATGGTTATATGAAAATGCGATTGGGATATGTGAAAAGGAAATTTATGTAAAAGAAGTAAAGAAGGGGAAAGATAGGGTAAGTAACCAAAGAAAAGAAAATTTTCTCCTCATAATTTTGTTGGAAGGAAAAGGGCGTTAGGAAGAAAAAGGGGAAATTTTGAAATAAGGGGAAAGTATTCAATTGAAAAAGGGGAGGAATTTTACCGAGAGTTGCGGGGTGGGGAGAGATAGGTTTTTAATATTTGTAGGGGAATGAAATTTGAGAGGGGAAATTTTAAAATTTGGGGTGTGGAGGGGGAAAAGTGAAAAGAGAGAGAGAGAGAGAGAGGAGGAAAAGGGAGGAGAGAGAGAGGAGAGAGAGAGAGAGAGGAGAGAAGAGAGGAGAGAAAAAAAAGAATCCCCGAACCAAAAACTTTTTTTTTTTTCGTTGAAGCCTATATAGACTAGGAAATTATGTGAAAATGGGCCCAGAAATCACGAGGGGTAACGGTTTTTTACAAGCTGCCACCCATATAGGATTGAACCATGACACCCCCTTTGAGCAATATTAGCCTGGATGACACTTGATATTTTGATTTGGGACCTCACAGTGGGTTATTTTGTGAAAGAGGTCAATCGCGAAATATCAGATTTTCTCTTGAAATACAAAAATGTCAATAAAATGACCAATACTGCAGTTACAAACTTATTTTGGTGTCAAAATGAGAAAAATTTAACAAGCCATATTGTTAAAATATTTGGTTATGTTTTTATTAGAATTAAAAAAAGTTAAAAAGAATGGCAAAAACTAATGTAATGGCTTTCCTAATCCTTTGAATCCTTATAAACGAAGACGTATCGACTAGATCTTGTTGTTTATTGTTGCATCTATGATTCGATATCACGTGCATCAGTAGTTTTCATCGAGGCCAATTGGTTTTGAGTTTAACATTTTTTATGCCTGCTTCAGAGGCTATTTAAATCTTATGTTCATTAATTAGTCATATAACAATCTTGTGTGGCTCGTGATACATGTTTTTTATGGTAAATTCGTTACACAGGACACATTTCAAGTACACACTACAAGATCTGCTTTAAAGGAGAAATCGACTTCGTTCCGGCAATTTGGACCCAAAAAAAAGCACAATTGTTGTTCCCCACCGTACCAGCGCGAAGTTTTGGGTAACAGGCCTTGAAAGAGACAACAGATAAACTGAATAATACAGCCTGCGAAGGCCACGAGCATGGTTTGGGGTGAAAGTCAATTTGTAGATCAGGATAGGGAGCATGTCTTAGCCCTTAACCACACAGCTCTACGTATAAGGGCAGATATACGAGACTGCCCTCCTACAACGACTTTTTCCTCTGTCAACGCAGACGACCGCAGCCCAAAATTACCCGAGAGTCTCTTATGTTTACTCAGGGGTACTTCTTGAACAGGCGAGCCAGGAGAACAGAACTTGATGACAGAACATTGGTGTTATCTCTCAGTATAGCCCAAGATGTTGTACATGCCGTCCCAAAGGGAAAGCGTTGACACCAAAGCTGTTGGGCTTACGAAAGACCCTTTCACCAAGAAACACGTTCCAAGGGCTGGTGAACATATTTCACAAGGGCCGGGCACTCATCAGTTACAAATCAAGTTCAACGTGTAGATACCACCCTAGCGCAGCACGTACTGGACAACTCAACGAAAAGTGATAAGTTTCTGTCCCACCCAAACCTTGTCGAAGGGGCGGTTTCCAATTTTCTTGCTGATAATAACGATATTTTTTAGAAAAAACCCTCGATGGGAAGGGAACATTCCACGCAAACGCAGGTGATCGCTCTCCAGAGAGGGGCGGCACAACACCCACAGTGGACAAGCACTGCAATGGGCAAGCAAGGTCACTCAAGGGACCAGCGGAGCTACAGCAGCTTACGCCTGCACCAACTGCGGTTTCACGTGCCCAGCCACGATTTGACACAGAAGTGAAGACTGATAGCTACACCCCAGACCCAGACATAAACCCGAGAGCCCAACTCCAAGACCTTTCGTGGCTTTTTTGGTCCTACTTACAGCAGTTTCCCAAACATCATTTTCCACATGGGACAGGTTTCAATCAATGCGTCATCAATGATACACAAGAAACAAACAACCGTGGGGTACTTAAAGATCATCAATGCTCTGGACATGAGAGGACACCTGTGGACAGTTATACTTCGTTGCTTACGAATCACACAGGAAACTGAAACCCTGGCCAGTCCCTGTATGAGGCTGGATGAACAATTGTATGGGGAAGGCAAAGAAACTTCAGTGGGGGATCTTGACACATGTAAACCTCTTTCTGCGTCTGGGGGCTTCCACTTAGCCAAGAACTTTATGAGAGCCATTAGCAACACTATGCAGATTCTGGCCTTCAAAATATGGTCCGAAAGTTTGGTGTTTTTGCGAGAACACAGCACAAAACCAAATTGTGGCGAATCACCAAAGCCCCGACCAGAGCCCAAGCGACAGTGGAGGCAAATCTGGCAAGATCATATGGCCAAAATTCCTTCGAAAGGGCACAAGATCAAGGGGTTTGGAGAACAAGAAACTACAGCGACTGTGGAAGAAGTAGCACAATCCTTGGATGGACTTGGGGATTTCGGGAACAAATGAGTAACCATCTGAAGCATTGGGCAAACTGGGGGGAAGCAGTGTAAGGATTGCGCATCTCCTTGAAATCCTGAGCAGTAGACAAAAACCTTTTCCCAACAGGTCTCTATTGGAAACACTACATGAAAATGGTATTGATCTTGCTGCAGTTCATACGTGCAGAACGAACGGGGACTGGCAATGCATAAGTCAGCATTTGTGGCCATTTCTGCCCTTTGGGTTTGCTCACTACGAAAACCCACAAAACTACACACGCTGGGGGTGGGTATATGGTGCTGATATAAGTCAATTAGACAGTTCACATCCAGACGTCTATCAACAATTCATGGATGGTGATTTCGTTGTGAAATCAACACGCAAGAGCTTCAACCAAATTAGCACTGGTCCTGCACTGGAGCACGTCAATAAAGTCGGGAAAGTCGCTGGTGGTCTAATAAGAATAAGACTCGAACAGACAGTGCATGGGACAAATGGTGCCTGACATACAACGAGCGAAGCCCTCTAAAGTTTGTAACTGCATTATTGGTCATTTTATTGACATTATTGTATTTGCGAGCAAATCAAATATTTCGCGATTGACCTCTTACACAAAATAACCCACTGTGAGGTCCCAAATCAAAATATCAAGTGTCATCCAGGCTAATCTAATATATTAATTGCTAATATTGCTCACGAGGTGTCATGGTTCAATCCTAGCATGGGTGACAGCTTGTAACAAACCGTTACCCCTCATGTAAAATTTTGAGATTATATTCCTAGCCTAATAGCGCCTGTAGACTTTATTTTTTATTTTTTTATGGAAACTACAAATATTCTCCAAGATTTGCCAGTAAACGTTTAATAACACAAAATAATGATGGCCATAAGTGATTGAGGGAAAGTCATTTGTAAGATTGATACCTTTTGTTATCATCATTAAATATAACGTGTATGATCAAGTATTCTGGTATCTTATATTAGTCGGTCAGCCGGTCCAAATTTTGCCACCGGTATCAAATTAGGGCGAGAAATGATAAGAGTGGTTTTTGAGAAGGTATAAATGCCTAGAGTTAGAAAACCATGTGATAGCATTGTTGGGGGTGGCAGCTTTATATGAGTTATCTCCCCTTTTCCAAAATGGCCGCCAAATACACCCAATATTTGAAATTTTTTAAATTCGTTTTAGGGCCTATCATGTAGAGCTTTCCTGAGTGATTCCAACGGTATGCTATTTGTTCCCTAGCTTCGATATTTGTCCCCCAACTCGGCTTTTCTCAGGGGACGAAACCACTTTTCCCCTGGCCTAGCAATTTCTAACGTGGATAAATCGGGAGATGATCAGGGATAAAATGTATTTAGAATCCGAGTTTTAGAAATACATATACAATCAATCGTTTAATATTTATATACAATGTATGTACATATGTAGTATATGTATATTATGTAATATGTTACATAACTACGCTAATTACCTAAAAACATTGAACACACATTTATGAAATTAATCAATCAAAACATCGTCGTCTTAGTCCGTGCTCTCCTCATCATCTGATGAACGATTCTCGCAGTGGACATGTTGCACATCAGTGCACTTAAGTACATTTGCCAGACAGGGGGGGGGGGGTGGGGGGGGGGGACCCCCCCCCACCCCACACTTTGGCAGGTACACATCCTTAACATTTGCAGGCCAGTAGGGCCACGATAGCTCAGGTGCTGGCCGACCCATCCATTTCCAATCACTACCATTATCTCAGCTACATCCATGTCAATTTTCCACCCTCTGCCAAGGGACTTGGTACACCTGGGTCTGCTCAAGACATCTTCTCCATATCCAGCCTGTAGTTTGCCCTTTGTGGGGCCCATTTGTTTTGACTAAGCAAGTCCCTGCAGGGTGGAAGCTGATGACTCTCTATATCCACCTTTCTTAACACAGAACAAGTTGTACCTGAGATTATGACCTTAGTGAATGCTGCTTTGGGGACAATAGAGGGCGACATGTGAACCACCTCTAGTTTGTCCATCAGTTCGAGGAGAGGTCCCATTCCGGCCCCCCAACTGTGTAAATGTGTTTCCTGATTTCCCTGTTGTTGGTCACGAATTTAGAGCACTTGCCTTCCCTTTACTGCGAAAGGCACTGGTAGTGTAACCATCCAGTGTATGCATGTATACCAATAAGAGCTCTGCAGACATCTATGCCGAAGTGGCAGCGACTTTCCCGATGTCAAACTAATCTAGTTCAGGTTCTAGTTCCACCAATACTGGAATAACGGGGCCCATATCTTGTCATGGAATGCCCAAACACATGATAAGCCATCGTATCCTCTGCGCATTATCACAACAGCTAGTAGCCCTGTCTAGCAGCATGGACAGCATGAAAAAGTAGGCGCCCATCTGACTTCTCCTGCTGGCACTGGAGATCTGGGGTACCTTCACTGCCCCGTGATGTAATTGTGTAGCATTTGTCCTCTACAGTTGTATAGAATCTTCTCATGTAGTTTCTCCTGTACCAATGTTCCTCCATTCATGACAATGAAGCTAATCAGGACTGGTTTTGTTAGTTATTCCTGTTTCAAGAAACTTCTCCATTGCCTCACGACGTGCGTTGTGATACCATGCAGCTGCTGTCGGTCTATTACCCGTGCCGATCTCTCACTGTTCTTGATAGAATCTTTCGATACGTGTCGAACAGCAACATCTATCGGGTACTTTTACTTCCTTCACGCAATGCCATAGACAGTATTGTAGTGGCAAGTCTCCAAACGTAGCTGATCAAAACCTGTATTTTGAAAAATAAGTTCATCCATCCCCCCCCCCCCCCCCCCCGATCCATAAGCCGGATTTTGTAGGAGTGGTCTGCTACTGTCACATTCTCTCAAAGTTGTGGATAAGAAGCTTTGTTTGTTTTCCTGAGTAATCCGTACGGGGTAGAGAGAGCCCAGGGTAGTGGTCCCAGGGGGTGAGAGAGGATGTCTCCATCTGGGAGATTGCGCCCTTTGGCCATCACTATGATGCGACCCAAACAGAGACAGGGTCGCTTCAAGATTATGTCATTACCACTTGTTTTCAATACTTTATTCTTACACATATTAGTGGAATGTCTTCAGCTTGTAGTTTTCATCGGATGTGAAATAGTTTTGGTGGTGGGTCGTTCTCCAGTCTCTCATTGCGGAAAGGTGGACATACAATCTTCTCTCCAATAGCACATGCTTTAATCAGGTCAGAGGCAATGTCTCTGTGTGCGATTTAGCAGTAGAAAAGCTTATGAGGTCTTGTTCTCTGAGAATGGGTTGGCCCAGGGCATTGAATGGGCGGACGACTCGCCGACACTGTTTCCTCATCTTTATTATCTTGGATGCTGGAGATCAGCATGATTGAGTTTTGATGGTTAACATGCACCATGTCGCTTAGGTTCCAATAATTCACTGCCCCTCCCCCCTCCCCCCTGGTTACTCTGATGTATGTTTCTAGTACTTTGATGGCTCCTGCTTTTAGGCTGAACCCGACGTGCCTTCTAGGAGTCTGAGTGCCTTGTTACCGTAACCTCAATTGTGTGATCTACAGGTATCCGCCCAAAGGATTATGCTGACCTCTGCACTGAGAAATACCTTGCTGGAAGGCTCTATGGACAATCCAGGATTTTTTTCCGGAAAGATTTGTCATTTCAGCAAAGTATGCAGGATAGGTACCTAGGGGATAGATAGGGTAACTCCCATTAAGCTGCCACGCCACAAATGCTATCACATGTTTTTAACTCTAGGCATGTATACCTTCCCAAAAACACTATAGCATTCTCGCCCTAATTTTGATACCGACCAAACCCCCAGGTGATCGCCCTATATCAATTAAGGTCGTTTAGTTTCATCATATTTGTCTTATCTCTTTCGCCTCGTGTATTGAAAGTCCCTTTGATCCCTTCTTTCCCTCTCTCCCTCCCCTCCCTCACTCTCTCCCACCCTCCCTCCTTCCCTCCTCCCTCCCTCCCTCCATCACTCCCTCCCTCCCTCCCCCCTCCCTCCTCCCTCCCTCCCTCCCTCCCCTTCTCTACCCTCCCCTCTTCCTTTTCCCTCTTAAATAAAAGCATCGCAATGGCCGTGATACGAGGGAATAAAAAACATTCACTCCCATTAACGTTGACGCCACAACACCCGCCACAGCATCATAACAATACATCTAACACACACCATAAACCACACCTAACAACCACACCTAAACAACCACACCATTAACAACCACACCATAACAAACCACTCTTAACAACCACACCATAACAACACACCATAACAACCACACCATAACAACCACACATAACAACCACACCATAACAACCCACACATAACAACCACACCATAACAAAAACTACACCATAAACAACCACACCATAACAACCACACCATAACAAACCACACATAACAACCACACAAACAACCACACATAACAACACTTCTAACAACCACACATAAACAACAACACCATAAACAACCACACCATAACAACCACACCATACAACCCACCTTTTTCCCCTTTGCGCACAAACATTATTACCCATTAACAACACCGCCTCTTCCTCCTCCTCCTCCTCTCAACAGACAACAAATCATGGTAGAAAGCGGCCCGAGCGTTATAAAGTTACAAAACAATCAAATGTCAGACTGTGATCTAGAGAATACAAGGACGTAAAAAGTCGCTTGCAAAGGACTAATTAAGTCTAAAAAGAGCGGAGAGTATGAAGAAAAATTGCCAAAGGAATCCAAATCAAACCCGAAAAGGTTCTTTCAATACGTTCGAAGTAAGAAAACGTCAAAAACAAGTATGGACCACTGAAGATAATAATAAATATCTTGTAAATGATAATAAGAGTAGGCGTTCGTACTCAATGAATACTTTAATGCGGTATTTAGTTAAAGAAGGACGAAACTCCATTACAGAAACCAGTAAAACATGTATGGCAGGACTCGAAAGGGATAGACTGTTAATAGGAGAGATAACAGTAGTAGGACGAAATATCAAAGTATTTGCTGAAATTGACCCAGCAAAAAATCCGGGGTGGTGGATGAAATC
Source organism: Chionoecetes opilio (assembly GCA_016584305.1). NCBI lineage: Eukaryota > Metazoa > Arthropoda > Malacostraca > Decapoda > Majidae > Chionoecetes > Chionoecetes opilio. The sequence goes on from JACEEZ010023539.1 coordinate 60,590, forward strand.
TCGCCGCGACTACTCACGAATGTCACAGTCAACTTTCGCTCCCATTAAAGATTATTTTCAATTAAATCGCTAAGTGAAAAAAATGTTCCTAGTATGTGGAAATTAGCTAAGTTACACCGATCGATTATTTAAGAAAGGGAGTAAGAGCCTCGCAAGTAATTATCGCCCAATTAGTCTAACGTTTGTCGTGATGTTAAACTATTTGAGAATATTGCGGGATAAAATAGTGTTTTCCGATGAAAATAACTCTATACTAAACTCCCAGCATGGAATTTCGAAATAAGAGATCCTGCTTAACAAAACTACGGATTTTTTTAATGTCATTTATTCAAACTGGGGACGCTAAAATTTCCCTCGGATGTAATATACCTTGATTTTCAGAAAGCTTAGATACAGTTTCCACATCAGCGACTGTTGACCAAGCTAAGGGCACATGGCATAGGGAGAGCCAATTATGTTCATGGATTGGCGATTGCTTCAAAAATCGTAAACAACGGGTCGTAATAAATGGTGAGGCATATGATTGTTAGATGTCACTGTGGGGTGCCTCAGGGCTCGGTCTTGGTTCCTACTCTTTTTCTGATATATATCAACGATCTGGAATGCGGACTTGTATCTAAAATATCAAAAATTTGCAGATGACACCAAATTAGGCGGGTAAAGCATATACTAGAGAAAAACTGCGAACTCATACAAAGTGATCTCGAACAAACTATCAGATTGAGAGTGATAAGCTATTAAATTCAATTCCGATAAAATGTAAAGTAATGCATATAGCAACGATAAACCTCAAATATAACTATCAAATGCAAAATAAAGCGTTAACTGAAGTACAGCAGGAAAAGATCTTAGTTCATCCTCAGTAATGATCTGAAAACCAGTTCGCATTGCCTAGCTGCAGTGTAAAAGGCAAAATATGAGTTGGGCTTTATAAACGTAACTTGACATAAAACCCGAAAGAATGACACAATTATACACGTCCTTGGTTAGGCCGCACCTTGAATATGCCGTTCAATTCTAGGTCGCCCTGTTTCGTAAAAGATCAAGCCAAAGTGGAATCAGTTGCCAAAGAAGAGCAACAAACAAATTCCATCTCTGCGAAATTCATAGTTATGAAGAGAGACTGCGGAAACTTATATGGTTTTCCTTAAAGGATCGTAGAATCCGGGGGGACTATTGATAGAAACTTTACGATCTAAAAGGTTTTGATGTTCATTATCAAGAGAACCTATTCGAGCTTTCAAAATCAAAGTAACAACAAGAAATAATGGTTTAAACTAAACGGTCAACGTTGCATCACCGATCTCCGTTAAAAATTATTTCAATGTTAGAGTCGTGATTCGATGGAACAAGTTACCAGCAAATGTTGTCGGAGCCAACACAATAAACCTACATTCAACAACAGACTTGACGCGCACTGCTAAAGAAATGGGTATTGATAGTGCGAATTCGTATCTAGTCCCCCGTATCGATTAGTTGTAGTGGTAGTGGAGTTGTAGTTAGTATTTTCATATTCCTTATCATTTGACACTCTGAAAATGCCATGTTCCTATCTCGTTAGGGACATGGTATCATTTTCAACGTTTTCTTACAAGAGTTGGAATTTTTTTTTTATTTTTTAAATAGTAGTTGTAGTCCGCAGATACCTCGCTATGGACCAATAGGTATCCTGGGTCTGTACTCCTATGTAATCCTATGTAACCTCCTCCCCTCCCCTCCTCCTCCTCCTCCTGCCTCCTACGCGCTCTCCTACTATTACGCCCTCATCCTCCTCCTCTACCCATGGTTCTCATATTCGTGTCTTAAACTATCTACCTATCCTAGTGTACTCCTCCTCCTCTCCTCCTACTCCTCCTCCTTCCTCCTCCATCCTCATCCTCCTCTCCTCCTCCTCCTCTATCCCTCCTCCGTCATACCCTCCTCCTCCTCCTCCTTCTCCTCCTCCCTCCTGCCATTCTTCTCCTCACTCCTACACACTCCTCTACCCCACTTCCCTCACCATCTCCCTTCTACCTCTTAGTTCCTCTCTACGATGAAGCAGGTGCGTGTCATGGTGGGCGGCTTTCTCCAAAAATTAGCTTTATGGTACAAATCCGACCTACTAATGAGATGAAGGAGGTGGCTGGCGTGGAGAGATTAGTGAAGAGAGGGTGAAAGGTGGTTGGTCATTTGCCTCATATACAGGCCTGACAAGTTTCATCATCATTATCATCATGATCATCATTATCATCATCATGCTTCCGCACTTCCCTCATTGGACTCCTCTTGTCATCTTCCTCCCATGTTTTTTCTTTATTTCCTTTTTACTTTTTTTCTTTGTCCTCTTTGCTATGGTTCTATAGTCTAGCTTATTTATCTTTTTTTTTTCCCTGTGGATTATGCCCGTTGCCTGTTTCTATTTTAATTACACTTATTAATTCCTCCTATTTCTCTTCCTCCCCTACCAGCCCTCCTTTTCGTATTAATTTGTCTTATTCTATTTACCCTCAGTGGATTTGTTGCAGATACACTCGAATCTTATTTTGAAAGTGAAGTGAATGAGATGAGAATATTTTCCACATTTGTTTCATCTTTCTTTTCCACTCATTTTCCTCTCCCATCTCTCCTCCTCCCTTTCTCTTCCCTCTCTCCTCTTCCCTCCCTTTCTCCTCCTTAACTCTCTCCTCTTCCCTCCTCTTTCCCTCTCTCCTCTCTCTCTCCCCCTTTCGCCGCCGGTAAGACGTGGCGTATTAATCATACACTCACCACTAAGCACTAAGTAAAAGTGACAAGCGCTCTTAGGGACAGACACTTGAAGGACCATTTTACCTCCCATGCCTCTACCCGGGAACTGTTATATGTATGTATCTATCAACACATCTATCAGACTATATATCTGATGACTTACCCTCTTACTCTTTTATCTACCCACCAACTGTTATATTTATTTATCTATCGAGACATCTATCAAACTATCTATCTGAAGGCATCGTTCCTTTGGTGCTGGCAAATGACTCTGCCACATTGTTCCTTTCCCTCATCAATCTTCCTTTTCTTTCTTCCTCCTCCTCGTGAGTAGATAAATGACTTGATAGATATATAGACCAGAAACATCACGATAGACACAATGTTTACCTCGTAAGATGAAGACTATTTTTGAGCTATAAAATCAAGTTCGTTTGAATTAATGTTGAGTGATATAAGGAAATGTAGATCTAGAAAGTAGAGAAGAAAGAGAAGGTGAGAAGTGTGAGAGAGAAGAGAAGGAGTAAGGAGTAAGATAAAAAGGAAGAAAAGGAGTAGGAGTACAGTATAAAGAGAAAGGATGTAAAGAGATGTATAGAGAAATGTGATGTAAGGAGATGTAGATATATAGAAGATAGAAGAGAAATATATATAGAGAAGATAGCAGGTAGAGAAACAAGAGAAGGTAGAGAAGTTATAGTATGTCTGCTATACTTTTGTGTTCATCTTCTATTGTTCTATGCCAGCGTGTGAGTGGTAATAGTGTGGTGAATTATGGGTAAGAGAGTAGAGTGAGGAATTATGGGTAATGGAGTAATGGGTGACGGCTACAATGGCTCTTAATGGAGTGGCTCTTAAATATAATTAGTGGATGTTGCGGAATTGGAAACGCCCCCATGAAAGCTCCATTAGCTAATGAGAGTTAAGACTTTATGCCAATTTATTTTACTTGTGTTTCCTGCACTAGTGTATCCAGCGGTCCCCCTTCCTTGCCTGCACCGCCCTCCTTGCCTCGCTCCTCGTCTCCTTTATTATCATTATTATTATATCCCTACTCGCATAATTGTTTTTTTCCTGTCTCCCTCCACTCCTTTGCTCGGCTATTTTTATCATTAAGTATATCAATGTAACTTTTTCCAACGTATTAATTTAGGACGTCTTAATCTACAATGTAACCTGTTTTGTTGTTTGTTGCCTGCTCTGTCTAGTTGTAGGAATGTTTTTTGTCTGCCTGCCTGTCCATATTATGTCTGGTCTGTCGTCTGTCTATCGAGTCTGTCTTTATTTTTTTCTCTCTCTCTCTTCTCTCTCTCTCTCTCTCTCTCTCTCCTCTCTCTCTCTCTCTCTCTCTCTCTCTTCTCTCTCTCCCTCTCTCTCTCTCTCCTCCTCTCTCTCTCGCTCTCTCTCTCTCTCTCTCTCTCTCTCTCTCTCGCTCTCTCTCTCTCTCTCTCTCTCTCTCTCTCTCTTATCCTCTCTCTCAAATAATTCATTATTAAGTTATTTCGTGAGATCTCTCGGCCAATCTCAAATTTACTTCATTTCCATGCGCAGGAAATTGTTCTCAGAGTATCATTCAATTTAATGTTCAGGTAATGGCGAGCAGCTTTTATTCTTTTTAGCATATTTCTAATTCAGACACTTTATAAGATTTTATATTTTCTAATGCATATGAAAGCGCGGCTGCTGGTGGTCGCTTGGCTATTAATAAAAAAAGATACGAAAGAAAATATAGAAATACAGAAACGTATATTTTTCTTTATAGTAAAGTATATTTATAGTAAAGTTAAAGTATATTTATAGTAAGGAATATTTCTTTTTCTTTTTCGTTTCTTTTTTCTTTTGTTCTTTATATTATTTTTATTTACGAATAACACGTCACTTGAAATATGAAGCAGGAGAGAAATGGAAGGTTAAGGAGGAAGGGAGGAGGAGGAGAAGGGGGAGGAGGAGGAGGAGGGAGGAGGAGGAGGAGGAGGAGGAGGAGGAAGAGGAAGAGGAAGAGTAGTAGTAGTAGGTCACGGTAGCTATCTTTCTTTGACATAATTTTCTCAATCTGAGTTTATAAAATAATCGTCCTGGCAGCCTTAATGTGTTTTTGTGACCTCTCGTTTCTACGGCGGGATCACTTTTCACTCACCGTCTGTCCTTTAGTACTGGTTAGACAAGGAACTAATGACTATAAGACTCCTTGACTCTAGACAGATACCTACATCACACCTTCCTGATAATGAGAGTAAAGAGCAAGTAGAGAGTAGGAGTAGAAGAGTGAAGATTAGTAGAAGAAAGTAGAAGAGTGAAGATTAGTAGATGAAAGTAGAAGATTAAGAGTGTAAAGGTGATAGAGAGAGAGAGACAGATAAGGATATAATAACAAGGTAAGAGATATGATAAGAAGGAGGTGGGAAGGGGATGAATTTTAGAAGTAAATTTTTCTTCTTTAACCATCTCAGGTTGAAGAAAGATTAAAAAGTTTCCCAATAAGATTTTACACCTGTAGGTCAAGTTAATAACGAGGTTCATGTTGGGCCAATGTGTCTTTAATCGAAGCGCGTCTGAACTTGTCTCATGGCGAAGATGAGGAGCAAGAGGCTATGATGGTAGTAAAGGAAGCAAAGCAGGAGGTGATGGAAGAGTGGAGGAGGAGGAGGAGGAGGAGGAGGAGGAGGAGGAGGAGGAGGAGGAGGAGGAGGAGGAGAAATGGGAAATCAAAGAGAAAATGAGCAGGAGATAGAGGAGGAGAAGGAGGAAAAATAGGAAAATCAAAGAGTGGACGAAGAGGAGAAAGAGGAGAAGGATAAATGGAAAATCAAAGAGAAAAGGAGCAGGAGAAAGGATTGATGATGAAAGTAAGAGAGAATGTCAAGAGGGAAGAACAAAGTGAACGATGAGGGAAAGTTGGAAAGGCACGAGAGAGGAAAGTCAAGGCCGATACTGAGACCAAATGACACGGCAGCAAAGTTGACAAAGGAGCAAAAGTTACGTAATGAAGGACCAAGCGACTGATAAGCTTCAAGAGGCTGAAAAAAGAAAAAAAAGTTGAACGGAACGACTCGCTCCTCATAACACGAACTGACTGACGAAAGAAAGGAGTTTGCATTTTTTTTCGCACGACACTCTTTTGGGTATCACGTATGTAGGTAATATTATTTTTATTTTTAATCACGTCTGTATTAAGACTTGATACATACAGGGATTCAAACACGAAAAGTGAGATCATAAAAGTGGATGTAAGTAAAGTTGTGACATAAATACATATAACGAATTTATGAAAAGAAAGGAGATATTAAAACTACTGCGATTATTACAGAAAATGTATTAAGGAAAAACACAATTTGTGATAGAAAACATAAATGAAGAGCAAATATAAGCAGATGAGCGAACATTAAATACACACACACGCACGCACACACACACACCACACCCACCACACACACACACAAACACACACACAACACAACACACACACACACACGCGCGCGCGCGGCGCACACACACACACACACACACACACCACACACACACACACACAAACACACACCACACACACACATCACACACACACACACACACACACACACCACACACACACACACACACAAAACACACACCACACACACACACACAAAAACACACACACCACACACACAGACACACCAAACCACACACACACACACACACACACCACACACACACACACACACACACGCCGCCCGCCCGCAGCGCGCACACACACACACAACACACACACACACACACACAAACACACACACACACACACACCACACACACACACACACACACACACACCAACACACACTCGGGGTACTCCGTTAGTGTAGTGGTTAGCACGCACGGTTCACAACGAGAAGTCACGGGTTCGATCCCCGGGCGGACGGAAACATTATGGGCTGTTTCCTAAAACCTTGCCCGGTCCACCCAGCAGTTGAATGGGTGCCGGGTGTCAGCCGGGGGTTGTGACCCCCCTCCCGGGGTGGTGGCTTCGGCCTACATTAACCATAAGGATGAATGAAAAACTGTGATAGGAGACGGGGCCATACGAGCGTTGCTCTGGCCCTGTAAAAACAACTAGATGAACACACACACACACACAACCACATACACACACACACACCACACTACCACACACACACACACACACACACCACACACACACACACACACACACACCACACACTCAAATGATATCTCTTTAAAACAGAAACTTTTGGCGCGTTTAAACATAAGCTCCACAAGGATTAAATAGTATAGAAAAATAGGCACATTTTAATACTTCTCTGTATGAGTCTAAAATAATAAAGGAAAAAGTGTACACGCGCCCTAGAAAAAAAAAAAAAATTCAATAAAAACAAAATGTCAGTATTAGAAAACCTTTTTGCTTTTTGCTTCCATTGCTTGATTGTTTTTAATTTGTACGTTGTAAAACAAATGGTTAGTTAGTCTCACGACTAGTTTGTACATTTTTGTTTATGGGAATTATGCGGAAAAAACAAATTCCTGAAAAAAACAAGGGAGAAAGTGTAAGAGCAAAAGAGGAGGAAAAGAAAAAAGAATGAAAGAAAGAAAAAGGAAGTGTCAAGTGAGGTGGTGTAAAGGAAGCTGAAAATGTAAGGGTAAAAAGATGACGTTAGTATTACGTAAAAATGTCTAAGCTTCCAACATTAAGAAAAAGAAAGAAAGAAATTAAAGTACATACCAAATCCGGTGTGGGTGTGTGTGTTGTGGGTGTGTGTGTGTGTCTGTGTGTCTTTGTCTGTGTCTGTGTCTGTTGCGTGTGTGTGTGTGTGTGTGTGTGTGTGTATGTGTGTGTCTGTGTGTCTGTGTGTGTCTGTGTGTGTGTGTGTGTGTGTGTGTGTCCTGTGTGTCTGTGTCGTGTCTGTGCGATGTGTCTGTGTTGTGTGTGTGGTGGTGTCTGTGTGTCTGTGTGGTCTGTGTGTTGTGTGTCTGTGTGTGTGAGTGTGTCTGTGGGGTGTGGTGTGTGTCGTGTGTCCTGTGTGTGTCTGTGCGTTCTCGTTGTTTGTGTGTGTGTGTTGTGTGTGTGTGCGGTGCGTGTGTCCTGTGGTCCATCAAAGGTCGGGAATGACATAGCTTCAGAGTATGTCTGCACTCACAGAGCTATATTATCCTTTCCAAAATTACGGTCGAATAAAACACTAAAAATATTTCCTTTAGCAGGTCCCTCCTACCTCAAAGAAAAAATCCACGTTTTTTCAATTTCTTTTCACATGCTATCCAGCGGTCCAAGTACACCCAATAACTTTTCATTTATATAATTTTTTTTTTTAGAATTGCAAAAAAATCTTGAAAGTCGAAAACACCCGTGGGGAAAAAAAAAAAAAAAGGGTCTGGACGTCATTTAAAATTGCTTCTCACACGGTACATCATTTTTTTTTGGCTCGAGACGGCTGCCGAAACACCGTGAGGAGTGATTGAATTCGGGAGGGAGGAAATTCAGGAAGGAAGCGAAAGAATAGTAGAAGAACGATGAGCAAAAAAAGCGATATCGGACGCTGAGCACCACAGAGATAGATAGAGAGGAGAGAGGAGAATGAGAGAGATGAGAGAGAGAGAGAGAGAGAGATAGAAGAGAGAGAGACGAGCTCCGATCTGAAGAGGAGAGATGATGAAGATGAGACGAGGAGAGAGAGAGAGAGAGAGAGAGAGAGAAGCTCGTGCTCTACAATGCTCAGATACGGCCTTACTTAAGCGTACGCCGCCCTCTCCTCCCCCCCCGGATGTCGTGTGCAGCCTCGCACAATAGAGGTGGACAGCACCAGCGTCGAGCCTGCGGGGGGGGGGGGGGGGGGGTGGAACTGGTGGATGGCTTGCAGACCCCCAGACCCACACAGCCACAGTTCAGAGCCGTGTGAGTCCTCTCGGACTCACTGGAACACCGCAGGGACCGTCGCGGGCTTGTGGTATTCCACAAGGCACAGGTGCAGGCGAGTGCCACAAACTGGTGGGTACAACAGCACTCCGAGAGAATCGCCACGCGAAGCACGAGAACGGTGTTTACCAGTGGTGGATGCAGTGGAGGTGCCGCTTCCGTGCCAAGCAGCACCAAAAGCACCTTTGTGGGTCGCGTCTCCAGGATGTGGAACATTTTGACGGCCCGCTGTCCCTCACATCCATGGAGATGAACACACAAAGTGTAAAGTTGGCGGCCAATCGGTGAGCACTGTTGAAGCCCACCCGCTGAGTGCTTTAGTGATACTGTGACACTAATGACAGCAACCCGTGCCTCAACAAAACACTTTACGTGATGCATATATGGTATAATGTTAGTTTTTTAGGTCTTTAGTATGTTTGTCTAGATTTACGGGCCCTTAAGATAGGTAGCCACACGACAGTGCAACCTTTGGGTGTCATGGATATGTGTATGTTTAAAAAAAAGAAGAAAAAAAAAAAAAAAAAAAAAAAAAAAAAAAAAAAAAAAAAAAAGAAACAAAAAGAGTGAGGACTGCACTCGGAGACGGAGAAGCTAGATCCTAAATTCGCTCTAACCTGGGGAGACCGCTATATTCATTTTTGTTTTTCTTTATTTTTTCTTCGCCGACGGCATGCTCCTCCTCCCATCTTCCTCTTTCTCCTCTCTTTTTCTCCTCTTCCTCTTCCTTCGCCATCATCTCCTCCTCCTCCTCCTCATTCACTCCCACTCCTCCTCCTCTTGCCTCCCTCCTCCTCTCCTCCTCTCCTCCTCATCCTCCCCCTCCTCTCCTCCCTCTCCTCTCCTCCTCCTCAAGAAAGGACGAAACTCCATTACCAGAACCAGTAAACATGTATGCAGACTCGAAAGCGATAGACTGGTAATAGGAGAGATAACAGTAGACGAAAATATCAAAGAATTTGCTGACAACTTGACCCAGCAAAATCCGTGGGGGTGCGACGAAAATCTCGCCACGACTACTTCGCGAATGTCACAGTCACTTTCGCTCCCATTAAAAGATTATTTTCAATAAATCGCTAAGTGAAAAAATGTTCCTAGTATGTTTTTTAATGGAAATTATACTAATGTTACACGATATTCAAGAAAAGGGAGTAAAGCCCGCAAGTAATTATCGCGCAATTAGGTCTACGTCCGTGCTTGTTAAGCTATTTGAGAAAAATGCGGGATTAAATAGTTTCTTTTCCGATGAAAATAACTCTATACTAAACTCCCAGCATGGATTTCGAATAAAGATCCTGCTTAACAAAACCTACCTGGATTTTTTTTAAGTCATTTATTCAAACTGGGACGATAAAAATTCCCTGCGATGGTAAGATACCTTGATTTCAGAAGCCTTTCGATACAGTTTCCACATGAAGCGACTGTTGACAAAGCTAAGGGCACATGCAAGTGAGAGCAATTATGTTCATGATTGGCGATTGGCTTCAAATCGTAAACAGACGGGTAGTAATAAATGGTGAGAATATGATTGGTAGATGTCACTAGTGGGGTGCTCAGGGCTCGGTCGATGGGTCTTACTCTTTTCTGATATATATCAACGATCTGGACTGCGGACTTGTATCTAAAATATCAAAATTTGCAGATGAACCAAATAGGCGGTAAAGCATATACTAGAGGAAACTGCGAACTCATTACAAAGTGATCTCGACAAACGATCCGATGGGAGTGATAAATGGCTATAAAATTCAATCCGATAAATGTAAAGTTTAATGCATATAGGCAACCGATAACCTCAAATATAACTCATCAAATGCAAAATAAGCGTTAACGTGAAGTACAGCAGGAAAAGGATCAGGGTGCATATCGTAATGATCTGAAACCAGTTCGCATTGCATAGCTGCCAGTAAAAAGGCAAATATGATGTTGGGCTTATTAACGTAACTTTGAACATAAAACTCCGAAAGTAGACAACAAGTATACACGTCCTTGGTTAGGACGCAGTGGAATATGCGTTCAATTCTGGCGCCACTGTTTCGTAAAGATCAAGCCAAATTAGAATCAGTGCACAGAAGAGCAACCAAACAAATTCAATCTATGCGAAATTCATCTATGAAGAGAGACTGCGGAAACTAATATGTTTCCTTAAAGATCGTTAGAATCGTGGGGACTGATAGAAACTTTTAAGATCCTAAAAAGGTTGTGGGTCATTAATCAAGAGGAACTATTCGAGCTTTAACTCAAGTGACAAACAAGAAATAATGTTAAACTAAAACGGTAACGTTGCAGCAACGATTCTCCGTTATAAAAATTATTTCAATGTTTAGAGTTCGTTGATCGATGGACAAGTTTACCAGCAAAGAGTTGTCGGAGCCCAACACAATAACTACATTCAAAAACAGATTGACTCGCACTGTAAAGTAAATGGGTTATTGATAGTGCGAATTCGTATCTAGCCCCCGTATCGATTAGTTGTAGTGGTAGTGGTAGTTTGTAGTTAGTATTTTTCATATACTATCATTCTGCCCACTATGAAATTTCCATGTTCCTATCCTCTTTAGGGACATGGTATCATTTTCCAACTGTTTTTCTTAAGTAGTTGGATAGTTAGTAGTATGTAGTTCAGCAGATACCCTCGCTATGGACCAATAGGTCTCCTGGTGTCTGTTACTCCTATGTAATCCTATGTAATCCTCCTCTTAGATTTACAATGTTCCTTTTTTATCGCCTTTTTTTTTTGTGAAGTGAACAAGTGCATTTCGTTTTCGCCTGAGCAAATAAGGATCGTCATGTTTATCCAGTTGGATTTCCGTTCACTGAATCCACCTGAACATGAGCTTAAGGGGGGGAAAAGGGAGAAAGAGAGGGGAAGGCAGAGAAGGAGAAGAAGGGAGAAAGAGAGGGAAGGCAGGAACGGGAAAGAAGGGATAAATAAAGAGGGGAAACGAGGGTCAATGTCATGAAAGATTCCACCCCTTTTTTGACGTCCCCTTCATTGACTTCACTTTCCCCTCACTTTCCCCTCTATCTCCATGTTTATTCCAGATATTTGCCTCTCCTCACTTTTTTTTTCATTTTTGGGATCTGATTTTTATTTACGTGAGTGAGTGTGGGTGTTCCTCTCTCTCTCTCTCTCTCTCTCTCTCTATCTCTATCTCTCTCTTCTCTCTCTCTCTCTCATTCTCTATCTCTCCTTCTCTCACTATTTTGCGAAGCTAACACCCCTTAGCCGGCCCCTTACCGTATTTCTCCCGATCCTCCCCCTTTGGTGTATGCTTTTCTTTATTAGACCCCACGTTTGTTTTTTTCTGGTTCCCCTATAAGTTTATTTTCCATTTTTTAAGTGGGAGTTTAGGTAAGGTGTTTTTTGTTTTCTCTCCCTCTCTCTCTCTCCTCTCCACTCTCACTCAATCTCTCTCCTCTCTCTCTCTCTCTCTCTCTCTCTCTCTATCCTCTCTCCTCTCTTTTCTCTCGCTCTCTACCGCCAGGTGGCGCGGTTGTAGATTCCACGGACTCGCGTGCAGAGTCCCTGCATTTCCCCCGTTCCCGCGTTCGAGGCCCACCAAGTTTCGTCCTGGCGTGGTGGCGCCTTGTATAGTCAATAACTTGTAGTTTGGTAATCTGACAAAGTGTATAGATAGGATCAAAGTATCTTTTAGTCTCTCTCTCTCTCTTCTCTCTCTCTCTCTCTCTTCTCTCTCTCTGCTTCTCTCTCTCTCTCTCTCTCTCTCTCTCTCTCTCTCTCTCTCTGCCTCTCTCTCCTCCTCTCTCTCTCTCTCTCTCTTCTCTCTCTCTCTTCTCTCTTTCTCTCTCTATCTCTCTCTCTCTCGCTCTCTCTCTCTCTCTTCTCTCCTCTCCTCTCTCTCTCTCTCTCTCTCTCTCTCTCCTCTCTCTCTCTCTTCATCAGCATCATCCACAAAGCCACATATACAAATTGAGGCAACGAAATACATCACGCGGAACTTCCTGGCGTTGGAATCTAGGCTACAAACAGGCTAGGGTGAGAGGGTTGAAGGGGACAGGTGAGGCTTTGATAATGAGCGACACAGTATCACAACCCTGAGTTTGCTGGGGCCTTACACTGCTCTCGTTAAGACTATACTGTCGTTATATACTGGTTATGACTATATACTGACTGGTTATAGTACACCACATTATCAAACTTAGTAAGTGTATAAGGTGCTCCCCCTTTGCGTGTGTGGGGGTGAGTGGTTAGCTTTGTGAGTTTTCGAGGGTTCTTGTTTAGTGATTAGAATGTATGAAATGTAAAAATAAAAAATTAAAATGTAAATGTAAAATATGTAGAATGTACGATTTAAAAAAAATAAGTTATATAGATTTGTTATGTATGGTTTTGTGATATTAGAATCTAAAATGTTATATAAATGGTGAAAATTCAGGAAGAGGAGGAAGTAGAAATGAATATCATCTTACAGTCGACTACAAACTTATATTTTTTCATATTTGTGTCGATATTTTGACCATGTCTTTCTTACTGTATTTTTCTTTTATTCCTTTTTACCTTTGAGCTCATGTTGCAAAAATAGGAAAACGACAAAAAAAGCACTAGACAAGACAAGACAAAAAACAAGCACAAAATAGTAGACAAGAAGGCAGACAAGCTCGCGTCAAAAACTAACACGCATATTTCTCCTTTGTTCCCCCCCCCGTCCCCCCCCCCCCCAGTTTTGCCGTCAGGTTTTCTCGGCCCGTGTACGCGATGGTGGGGTCGGTGCAGCCTGACAGCTTCGACACCCTCCACTCCTACACCAACACCTTCCAGATGCCCTTCGTCACGCCCTGGTTCCCCGAGAATGTAAGTAGTGAACAGTGTTATTTTGTATCAGTAACAGTTATATATATATATATTTATTTGTTTTGTTTAGTTTGGGTGGGTATTGGGTTTGCTGTTGTGCTGTGGGGGGGGGGATGAGAAGGAGAGAGAGAGCGAGAGAGCGAAGCAGAGAGAGGAGAGAGGAGGAGAGAGGGACGGAGGAAGAGAGAGGAGAGAGAGCGGGGAGAGGGAGGGAAGACTGAGAGGAGGGGAAGAGAATGGGCGGAGGAAGGGAGACCCAGAGAAGGGGGAAGAGAGACCAGAGAGAGAGAGAGGACCGGGAGAGGTGGGGGGGGGGATGAGGAGCGAATGGAGGTGAGACGAGGAGGGGGAGAGGGGGAGAGAGGGGAGAGGAGAAGAGGAGAGGAGAGGAGAGGAGGAGAGGGGAGGAGGAGAGAGGGGAGGGAGGAGAGGAGACGACAGAGGTGGGGAGGGAGAGGAGAGGGAGAGGGGGACGAGAGAGAGAGGGAGTAGAGATGCAAGGGAGGAGGAGAGAGAGAGAGGAGAGAGAGGAAAGGAGAGGACTGAGAGAGGAGAGGAGGAGAGGACGGGAGGGCGAGAGGGGAGGGGCAGAGAGAGAGAGGGAGGAGGGAGAGAGATGCGGAGGAGGAGGTGAGGAGAGAGCAGAGAGGAGAGAGAGCGAGAGAAGAGAGAGGATGGAGAAGGAGAGGAGGAGAAGAGAGTGGAGGAGAGAGAAAGAGGAGAGAGGGTCGGGGGAGAGACTGAGAGAGAGATTGAAGAGAGAGAGAGAGGAGAGATGAGAGAGGAGAGAGATGAAGAGAAGCGAGAGAGAGAAGAGAGAGAGAGAGAGAGAGAGAGAGAGAGAGAGAGAGAGAGAGAGAGAAGAGAGAGAGAGAGAGAGGAAGAGAGAGAGAGACGGCAGATGAGAGAGAGAGAGAGGAGAGAGAGAGAGAGAAAAAACCCTTAATTAGTACTGCAAACATTTACGTACTCATTTACAATACAATTTTTCACTCGTTATTTTTTGTCCTATTGGTTTATTTCTTCCCTATGTTTCTATGATGTGATTCTATTCATTACAATTATCTTCTAGTATTTTATTTATCTTTCTATCCCATACACTTTCCTTAGTTGACCTTTATGTCACCCTTTTCGTCCTTCTTTCCCATCTCCTCTATTTAGAGATCTCCCTCTTTTCTTGCCACTCTCCTTTTAGCCTTTATTCCTCTCACTCTCCTTCCCTGCCTTCACCCTCTCCTTCTTCCCCTTCCACCCTGCCGTCGCGCTAAAACCATCGCGGCAGGAGGTTGCACACACACACACACAACCCACCCACCCACCCACCCACCCACCTACTACATCACAACACCACACCCCCCACCCACCCACCCACTACATACACACACACCAGCCACTTACTCTTCAACACTCACCCCTATCACACACACATACACACACACACACACACACACACACTACACACACCTACACCTATCACCTACACGACTCCACACAACCACCCACAGTGTACAGTCCCAACCCATTCACCAGACCACACACACCACAACTATTAACACACACACACCCCAACTAGCAACCACCCTACACCCTCTTACACACATCTTCATGATGTTACACTAACCACCCAGAGCCCGTGATTGCATTTTCGTATGTATTTGCCCTTTGAAAAAAAAAAAACAACACTCCACATCACACTCCGTCTCAATCATTATATATTAAAGAGTCTTCGCATCTCCTTGAACCCCTTTGGGGCATATGACAAAACCTTATCTCCAACGGGTCTCTTTGGAACACTACATGAAAATGGTATTGTCTTGCTGCGTTCATATGCAAAACGACCGGGAGACGGCAGATCAAAAGTCGCATTTATGCCATGCTGCCTTGGTTTGCTCATACGACCACAAAAAAACTCACCCCTTTGGGATGATATGGTGCTGATATAAGTCTTAAAGTTCACATCCAACTCTATCAAAAATTCATGGATGGTGTTTCTTTGTAAAAATAAACACGCAAGAGCTTAAACCCAAAAATTAGCCTGATCCTGCACTGGACACGCCCATAAATCGGGAAGCGCTGTGGTCTAATAAAAAAACTGACAGCAGGGCAGGGGACAAATGGGCCTCTAAACGGCAACCCTTTTAAATTTTTGTATGCATTATTGCATTTTTTACATTTTGATTTGGAGCAAATCAAATATTCGGATGACCTTTTCCAAAATAACCCATTTGTGAGGTCCCCAAAATCAAAATAACAATGTCCCCCAGTAATTAATATTTTTGCAATATGCCGGAGTTCATTTTTAATCCTACATTTTTCAGTTGTAAAACGTTACCCTATGTAAATTTTTAATTTATTTAAAAGGGCCCTGTAGATTTTATTTTTTATTTTTTATGGAAATAAAAATTTTCTGATTTTATAAAAACGTTAATAAACAAATTGTTTGGCCTTTATTTTTATTGAGGAAGTCCCTTTTTATTTATCCTTTTTTTATCATCTTTTAATTTTTGGGGTCTTTCTTTCTTTTTCAATTTCTTTTTTTCCCCTTTTTTCTTCTCTCTTTCCCTCGTTTTTACTTTGCCCTTTTCCCCCCCCCTTTCCCTCCCTCCCTTCTCCCACCTCCCTCCCTCCCCCCCCCCCCCCCCTCCCTCCCCCCCCCTCCCCCCTCCCCCCCTCCCCCCTCCCCCCTCCCCCTCTTACCCTCCCCCTCCCCCCTCCCCCTTTCCCCCTCCCCCCCTCCCTTTTTCTTAAAAAGCACCCAAGGGCCAACAAAATAAAAACACCTCCCAAAAACCCCCCCAAAAACACCCACACCTCTAAAAACACATCTTAACAACCACACCATAACCCACACCTAAAAACCACACCATAAACCCCAAAAAACCCCATAACACCCACACCATAAAAAACCCAAAACCATAAAACCCACCAAATAACAACCACACCATAACAACCCACCATAACAACCACACCATAACAACCCACTTAACAACCCAACCATAAAAAACCCCAAAACCATCAACCACACCATAAAAACCCACCATAACAACCCCCCTAAAAAACCACTCTTAACCCCACACCATAACACCCACCATAAAAAACACACCATAAAAACACACCAAAAACAACCACCCAAAACAACTTCACCCCCCAAAAACAATTTTACCTTACAACACCTCCTCCTCCCCTTTTCCCCCCTCCCCTCCTCCTCCTCCCCCTCCTCCTCCTCCTCCCCCCTCCTGCTCCTACCCTCCCCCCTACTATTCGCCTCCCCCCTCCTCCTCCTCCTCCTCCCCTGTTCTCATATTCGTTGTCCTTCAGCTACTCCTACTTATCCTATTTGTAACTCCTCCCTCCTCCTCCTCCTCCTCCTCCTCCTCCTCCTCTCCTCCCTCCCCTCCCTCTTCCTCTCCTCTCCTCCTGCCTCCTACTCCTCCATTCTTCTCGCTCACTCCTACACACTCCCTCTACCCCCTTCCCTCACATCTTCCCTCTTACCTCTTCGTTCTCCTCTTACGATGACGCAGGTGTGTGTCAGGTGTCGGGCTCTCATCCATAAATTAGCTTTATGGTAAAAATCCGACCTCTAAATGAGATGAGCGAGTGGCTGGCGGTGGAATGATATGAAGAAGAGGGTGAGTAGGTGTTGGTCCCATTTTGCACTCTTATACAGCCCTCCTTTTCACATCAGTATTCATCATTAATTCATCATTATCATCATCATGTTCCTGCCCTTCCCTCATTGGACCGCCCTCGTTTTGTCATCTTCTGCTCACAGTTTTTCGTTTCTTATTTTCCCTTTTTACTTTTTTTTCTTTTTCCTCTTTGCTAATTGTTCTTATAGGTATAGGCTTTATTTATCATTTTTTTTTTTCCTTTTTGATGCTTTGGGCCCGTTTGCTGATGCTATTGTAATTACACTTATTCATGTCCTCCTATGTCTCTTCCTCCCCATACCAGCCTCTCCTTTTGTATTAATTTGTCGTTTATTCTATTTACCCTCATGTGGATTTGTTACAGATACACCTAGAATCTTTTATTTGAACGTGAGTGAATGATATGAATATTTTTCCTGACATTTTTGTTTTCATCTTTATTCTTTTGCCACTGCATTATTTAGCCTCTCATCTCGTCCTCCTTCCTCCCTTTCTCCTTGCCTCTCTCCTCTTCCTCCCTTTCTCCTCCTTAACTCTCTCCTCTTCCCTCCTCTTTCCCTCTCTCCTCTCTCTCCCCTTTCGTCCGCCGGTGAGACGTGGCGTAGTATCATACACTCAACTCACCGACTAGGTGCTAAGCACTAAGTAAAAGTGACAAGCGCTCTTCGGTGACAGACACTTGAAGGACATTTTACCCTCCCTCTTGCCTCTACCGAGAACTGTTATATGTATGTATCCTAAGTCAACCACATATCCTATCAGACTATCATCTGATGACTTACCCCTTACTCCTTTTATCTACCTCCACCGCACTGTTTATATTTATTTATCGATCGATACATCTATCTACTATCTATCTGAAGAGCAGTCGGATGTCCTTTGGTGCGGGCAAATGAACTCTGCCACATTGTTCCTTCCCTAATCAATCTCCTTTTCTTTCTTCCTCCTCCTCGTGAGTCGATACATGACTTTATATAGCTATATAAACCAGAAACATCCACGATAGACACAATGTTTACCTCGTAGATGAGAGACTTTTTAGTGAGCTAGTACTGCTTTTTCTGTGATTTAATGTTGAGTGATATAAGGAAATTGTTTATGATCTGAGATAAGGTTAGAGAAGTAAAGAGAAGGTAAAGTGTGAGAGAGAAGGAAGGAGTAATGAGTACAGAGTACAAAAGGGAGAGTGAAAAGCGTAGGAGTACGTATAAAGAGAAAAGGATGTTAAGTGAGACTGTTATAGGAGAAACATGTGATGTAAGGAGATGATATATATATAGATATGAGTAGAAGAGAAAATATATATAGAGAATGATAGCAGGTATAGAAACGAGAAGGTAGAGAGTTATAGTATGTCTGCATATGTGTCTTTTGTGTTATTCATGCTTCCTATTGTTCTATGCCGCGTGTGCGTGGAGATAGACATGGTTACTTATGGGTCAGATAGATAACACGAGTGAGGGAAATTATGGGTAATGGAGTAATGGGATGGGTGCGCTACAATGGTCTGAAGTGGCTCTTAATATAATGAGTGGATGTTGCGGATTGGAACGCCCCCGCATGAAAGCTTCCATTAGCTAAATGAGAGTTGAAGACTTTCTATGCCAATTTTATTTTACTTGTGTTTTCCCCTGTCACTAGTTAGGTCCAGTCCGGTCCCCCTTCCTTGCCTGCACCGCCCTTCTCTTGCCTAGTGCTCCTCGTCTCCTTTATTATCATTATTTATTATAATCTCCCTACTCGCATAATTGTTTTTTTTTCCTGTCTCCTTGCCCTCCTTTGCTCCGGCCTATTTTTTTCCTTAGGTATATCAATGTGAACTTTTTTTTCCAACGTATTAGATTCGACGTCTATTAATATACAATGTCCCTGTTTGCTTTGTTTGTTGCCTGGCTTAGTCTAGTTGTAGGACTGTTTTTTGTCTTTCCTGCCTGTCCATATGTATGTCTGTGTCTGTCCGTTCTGTCATCTCTGTCTGTCTTTAAATTTTTTGGTTCTCCTCTCTCTCTCTCTCAAGCTCTCTCCCTCTCTCTCTGGATCGATCCCACTCGCTGAATTCTCTCGCTTCTCTCATCTCTCTCTGCTTCCAATCTCGGTAGGCTCTCTCTCTCTCTCTCCAAAGTTCTCCTCTCTCTGCCTCTACTCGGGGTACTCTCTCTCTCTCGTCTCTCTCTCTTCTCTCTCTCATCATCTACCTGCCTCCCTCTCGTTCTTCTCTTCTCTAGAGCGCGCAGGCGTCTCTCTCACTCCCTCTCGTCTCATCCGTGTCCTCTCGCTCGTCTCATCTCTCCTTCGTTTTCTCTCTCTCTCGCTTCTCCTTCTTTCGATGACTACTCTCTCTTCTCTCTACTCTTTCTCAAATAATTCATGTGACATATTAAAGTTTATTTTCGAGATATCTCTCTCGGGCCGAATCTCAAATTATACTTCATTTCCTCATGCCATGGAACTTTTGTGTTTACCTCAGAGTATCGATTCAATTTACTGGTTCAGGTGTATAAGGATGGCGAGCAGTAGCTTTTATTCTTGTTAGCATATTTCTAATTCTCTAGGACACTTTATAAGATTTTTCATATTTTCTAATCATATGAAGCGCGGCTGCTGGTGGTCGCGTTGGCTATTAATAAAAAAGAGACTAAAGAAATCTACTTAGAAATACAGAAACGTATATTTTTCCAGTTTATAGAAAGGTTATTTATAGTAAGGTTTAGAAGTATATTTATAGTAAGAATTATCTTTTTCTTTTTCGTGTCTCTTTTCTTTTGTGTCTTATATTATATTTTATTTACAGGCGAATAACACGTCACGTTATACATCAATATGAAGCAGGGGGATGATGAATATAGAAGGTTTAAAAGGAAGAGAGGAAGGAGGATGAGAGGGGGGATAAGGGAGGAGGAAGGAGGAGGAGGAGGTGAGGAAGGAGGTGGTCAAGAGTAAGTATATGAGGGATAGGGGGATCACACGGTAGATATCTTTGCTATTGGGACAATAATTTTCGTCAATCATAGTTTGGATAAGAATAATCGTCCGTGGCAACCTTATGTGTTTTTGTGACCTCTTCGTTTTCTACGGCGAGATCACTTTTCACTGCACGATGTGTGTGGATGCTGTCCTTTAGTA